>MEJB01000047.1:230665-309568 GCA_001752375.1 Rhazya stricta
TTTTTTTTTTTCTTTTTTTGGTCTACATTTTGCTTTACATGCACTTTGTTCTTGGTCCTCTATATTCTCCCCCTTCTCTGTGTGCACTCTATTTTTTCTATCTTAATTGCTGCGATCTACATTATATGATTGGACTCTATTTCAGTTCTATATTGATTGATACAGTCTAAATTCTCTCGTTTCTCTGTATGCTCTTTATATAGCATGCACTATGTTTAACATCTAAGTTTTTTTGGATACCTTGAATTTCTATACATAATAATACATTTTGTTTTGGTTAATGAACAGAAATTGATGATAAATATAGGACATACCGAAAGGGATGATATATTATTTTTTGGAACCATTGGGGACTTAAAAACTGGATTGGTACCAATTATAACAATGGGGATACATGTAAAATGATTGAATATGCATGAAAGGTTAAAATTATTGAGTTGTATTGTCATTCTTGTGAAGACGAGGGATTGCTTCTACAAGGCCCAAGTTTAAGGTTGACGAGAGGAAATCTATTGCCATTATAGAACAGATAGAGCAAAAAAAGGATGAGACTATGGAGCCTATCAAGCTAATGGAAAAAATAAAAAGTGAGATTCTGAAAGCAACCAAGTACTTGGAATGATATCCAAATTTAGGTAATAAGTTGATGTTGGTTGCAGTAGTCTTATTGAGAAACAATGCAATATACTTGAGCATGACAATTTGGGGAGGGGCATAATAAGGAAAAGCAAGTAACAGTTGATTCACCAAGGTACACTGTGTTGAAACTTGTGGTGTAGAAAATCCTCAACAACTTCCAAGTGATAAAGCTGAGGATCTTGCGAATTTGGAGGCAGTGCAGGATAATGGTGATAATCTAGGTAGAAGTGGATATGAAAGGGGCCAGTCTATTCATTCAGGATTTTAGGGCAACATAATTGGTCTTGATGGGAGGAGGAGTTTATAAGTACTATTGATAGCAACAGTGAGGATTGCAGGAGCTTTAGTGATGACAATATTATTACGAATGATCAATGTTTCAAAAGTGTAATACTCGAGATTTTTTTAATTAATTTTTATGTGATCGTGTGAATTTGTGTGCCAACTAGGGCTGGATAATATTCTATGTAATACCCCTAGATTAAGAAACTTTATTCTCACCTGAGAATGTCACCATTTACTCACTGACACGAATTTGTGAAAACCCAAAAGAATTTAAAACATAATCAGCTATATTTAATAATAAACAAAAATCATTCTGGTCAACAACCATGTTAATCTATAACATTCATTTAAATTAACTTCAGAGTATCATAGTTTGCCCACAAGCAACCTCCTCGCACCATCTGGCCACAYTTCACCTTAGATGCAAAATGAGAGAAATGGAATGAGCTATAAAGCCCAGTAAATAAATCTCATGCATGAATACATGAACATGCCCTACATGTCATGAATTATAAAAACTCATTTTCTCAATAAAAACTTTGAAAATATTTTCTTGTATAACCTTTCCATAAAATCTTTCCTTTCAAAATGCAAGAACTTTGTAAAAACCTTTCATTTCATTACATTCATGAGCTCACTGAGTGTAATGCCTAGCCATTAAGCTACAGTGGGCCAATTGTTCTTTGGAACCCGATTACATTTCTATCGATAGAACCGCAAAGCAGTTAACATTCATACGCATTAAGTAAAGGAATGTTAACCACTTTGCGGTTCTATCGGTAGAAATGTGATCGGGTTCCAAAGAACAAATGGCCCACTACAGCTTAATGGCTAGGCGTTACACTCAGTGAGCTCACGAATTCAATGAAATGAAAAGTTTTTACAAGTTATACATTTTGAAAGGGAGGATTTTATAGAAAGGTTATGAAATGGAAATGTTTAGAAAGTTTTCATTGAAAAGGTGAAGTTTTATAATTCATGACATGTAGGGCATAATTATGTATTCATGCATGAGATTTACTTACTGGGCTTTTTAGCTAATTTCATTTTTCTCATTTTGCATTTCAGATGATGTGTCACCAAATGGTGCGAGGAGGTTGCTTGTAGGCAAACCAAGATACCTTGAGGCATTACTAAACAAATTTTATGGAATAAGATAGTTAATTGTCTAGAATGATTTTTTTACATACCACTAGGATATTTCTTATTTGGTTTAGCTGATTTTGTTTTAAATTCTTTTGGAATCTTCAAATTTTAGTTTGAATAATTGTTGAGTTGGTAAAATATTTGTTGGAGGACATTACTCATTATGTTGGATGTTTATTTGGGTTGGAGTGTATGTTGTTAATGGGTGTTTGAAAATATTGAGAACTTTTTGAATGTATTCAGTGGGTAGTTATTGAAATTACAGAGGAAACTCTGCCGAATTTTTATAGAATCTTTGACAAGGGTTAAGACATCTTTTATTTCCTACGGTAGTTGATTGTTCTATGAGTAAGGTAATGTAATATTCTCAACTTAGGATAGTTCCTATTCTAGGGGTATTACAAAAAGCATGTTGATAGAGGTGATGGATAGCAAAATCAACAAAGGCTCTTGATGGCAAATGCATGATGGAGATAACTAGAAGTAGAACAAATTTTGAGGATGAAGACATGGAATTGTTGAGAAGGAATCAACAACAATAGACCTGGTTTTTTGAGTGATTGCAAAGCGATTTGGAAATCCCAAATGGAGGTCATTCCATGGCAGTCATTTCAAGGTTAAATAGAAAAAGAATGTGATGATCAACTGTGTAAAACAACAATGAAAGAACTAAAGGAGTTTGATAGATATACATATAGGTGGGTGCTTTAATGGACCTCACCTAGGATATTGGTGTAAGGATTATGTTCCACATTATTTAAAGCATGATATGCTATGTGACAAACTATATGAGACACAATTTAGAGGCAAGAAATCAACCATTGATCACAATATTAGAAACAATTACAATGAAAATGATGAAGAGGATAGGTGATAGGAGAAGATAGATGATGAGAAAGACACCAAAGACTACATTTCCTAGGATTAAAGAAACTTTTGGGAAGACTGTGATTGATTTAGGGAAGTGGAAGCCTACTTGTAATGGAGTAGATGCATTCCATGTAGCTAGTCCAAGTAATGAACGGTTTGTGGTTGATTTGAGAAGAAATAGTTATAGTTGTATGGCACGGAACTTATTTGGAATGCCATGTAGCCATGCCATTTCTACAATGCACAACTAGGGCAAAAACCCTCATGATTCAATTCATGAGTGCATCATAACTAATGCTTTCAATAAAAGAGTACAAAAATGCGGTACAACTAATAAATAGAGAGAAACAATGGTCAACAGCTGATGTTGTGATCCTTAACTATATACAAGTAATCTGGCAAGCCCAAAGAAAATGAGAAAAAGTGGGACTGTAGATGATGGAAATAACAATTTCCAAAAAATGGATAAGAAGGAGGGTTGTAATACACATGTCAAAAGCACGTGATATGGAAATGAAAGCAAATTATTGTGAATTGACAACAACTTTCACAGAGTTCATTATATTCAGACAAGTGGTTTGCTAACAAAAATCCAAATACTTTATCAAAAGCAAAGAAAATTGAGCGAATTGACATTTCTAGTGGAAAAGTTATAGAGAAAGAATTCAAAATTTAAAATGTTAATCTCTCAGTATAAAAAGATTACATATCTCAATTTTTTATTGAGAATGACATCCTTCCATCTTTGAATTTGAGGCTCTTTTACTACCGAGCAAAAGATGTTCAAGATAAGAGAGCAATAATGGGGAAAAGTGAGGTGCAACATATTTTATAAAAGTAAGTTATATGTTAAGGGGGAAAAGGCCTAGTAGGAAATAATYTGAAGGGAAAAAATGCCCTAGCCGTAAAGAATCATAAGGGAAAAAGTTGCCCTAGTAGTACAGAATCTGAAGGTAAAAAAATGCCCTTGAAAATTGTCACGTGACAGTTATTCATCATGGGTTGATATGGTTTTTGGACAAAAGCGTGCCATTATGTTTTTCTAAAGTTCGAAGGCAGGGAATTCTTGTTCTATAATGGAGGGAAAAAATAAAAAAATTTGGGGCATTAGATGTCCTTTAGCCTAAATCTATTGAACAAAAGTTTAAATCAATAAAAGTAAAACATATTTAAGCTATACTAGTCGCAAAATGTCTGACATGAATGGTGGCAAAATTTCTTTGCCTTCAAGTTCGAATAAACCTTTTTGCTCATCTTCGTCCTGTGTCCAGCTACGGGTTCTTGACCATGGGTTACTGGTAGCAAGGGTAAAGTATGAATGACTCCCCCAATTTAGTTTTAGATATGACCTCATAGGGCATCGATTTTTTCAGTGCTCCTACTTTCTCGATTTAGATTAGAACTTTGAGGTGTCATGCTTTAGCTTTAAAGGAAATTCAATTTGAAGCTGGAATTTGAGGTGGCAAGCTTCTTTTGCCATATAAGAAAGAGAAAGAAAGAGTGAAATTAGCTAAGGAGATGAGGGATTTRGCTAAGTGAAAATGAAGAAGAAGAAAGTATGGTTGCTTTATAAGCTTCTTGTTAGATTTTCCTTTGCTAGGAAGGGGTCAAATTCAATTTGCATACTTTGTATGCTTTGGATAGAACATCTTGTAGGCTGATAGGGTAAGATAGAGGTGGCAACACGTGGTTATTCCATGGTGAAGAGGTGTAAATCTGGTAGAGCAAAATGATTCAAATAGTGAAAGAAGGAGCAAACTTGGTGTTGTCTTCTATAGGTTGGTTGCCACCTCGATTTTTTTGCCATATATTTGTCTAAATCATGAAAATTAAAAAGATATCCAGTTGGCATGTGTGAGTTCTATAATGTCTTCCTAGGTATTAAGTCATAGATAAAGATATCCATTTGGCATGTGCGAAACCAAATTAATGTATGCATTAATGGCCTTTCTTTTTAGGTGTTAATTGCATTCAGTATGTGCTTGTGTAGGATAATTAGCTTAAGAGGACAAATATAAGATGTAAGAAAATATACATTAAGGAGCTCAATTTTCAGTTTTGGTTATGAAAGGAATTCAAATTGATTGTTTCATAGTAAGAAAAGGTTTTAGAAAATAATATAAGAAAGGAAATTTTAATTTTAACTTTATCTTTTTAAGGTTTCATTCATGTAAGATAACTGCATATTTTTCTAATGTACTCAGTCAAGGTGAGCAATAGGAAATATAGGTTTGCTAGTTTAGGATTAACGTCTTTGATTTCTACAAAGCTAGGAATAAGAGAAGTATAGAAGCATCTTTAGTACTTTAAAATTCATCCATAAAGGTTGTCTATTGGTGAGGGTTGATAGTGTTTGATACTTTTCTTTTTCAAATTTCTTAATTTTCTTGTATAATTTCTCTAAGGCATGTTCAAGCAGGGTCTTATAGTTCATTCCCAATCGAGCACGTGATAAATGGTTTAAGAAAGACTAAATGCTCTTGTCATGGTTATTGTCCTCTCTTTCTAAAGAAATTGTATCTTAAATCATTGGCCTCGCATCTTCTGCTCAGGTGTGGGATGCAATAAGCGATTATGGCTTGAATTCGCAAGACCACTAATTCTCACAAACTTGATGCATTCTTATCTTAGTAGGTATACTAGTATCAAAACGTGTATAACAAGTGAGTCAAGGTAGATTAGCAAGTATCATAGTGTCAAAAAGTGTATAGCAAGTGAGTCAAGGTCAACCCTACAAAGATTTCTAATCAAGTACCAAAATTACCGAATTTTCCCCAATTTAAACTTACAAAAGTTATTGAATTAGACTAACAACTAGAAATGGATTCATTTATGAAGTTGAATTCCCTAAACCCAAAAAGATCTAATGTGATAAAAGAGGTTGGTTAAGGTATTGATCCGAATCATTCCTATAATGAGCCATGTTAATTGCATCTTTATCCTAATTCCCAAATCTAATTTAATCATTAATGGTAGAATTTTCTAATTTAGGTTTTACCCAATCCCTTGGCTTAAAACCCCTAATTCCAATTAAATAAAGTTATATTCCTATGTGAATTATATTAATTGAAATTGCATTAATGATCTAAGAAATGCGGCATTCCTATTGTCTCCTAGGTATGACTGGAGGTGAAGGAGACGCCGCCTATCTCTCAGCAGCCAGTACTATTACTCAGAAATATACAATCTATATAAAAATAGCGAAAGTACAACTTGACAAAGATAGTATAGATACAATTACAAGCTTAGACAAAATACATCATAGTAGACTACGGACACTAGTGCTTTGCTAGCACTTGACATTCGTAGTTCTCATACCCAAAACCCGATGCCTCAAGATCTACTTCTATCACTACAATAACAAAGGAAAAACTATGAGCGCTAGCTCAGTGAGTTTCGCACGTCTGCAGTTTAGAAAAACACATGTTCAGGGATATAATAAAAACTGTATCATTGTTGTAAAATATTTGGTAGATGAAGTATTTGATTTGAGTAGTAAATAAAACATTTATACTAGGAATGGGTCATCATAAACATGCATAGTTACCCCAGAGTAAAGCTCTGCAGGGTCTAGTAATATCGGCTTTATCTCTTCATAATTATGCATGCGATTTATTACCTTATCGCTTCATGCAATTAATGGTACCCGCTAGCTGGGGTACAAAGGATCACCCAGCTCTGTGCTAAACCTCCTAACCAAAGGTAGGAATATGTGCAATCAGACCGAGTGCCTAATGACGTGAGCGTCGCTGTCCTATGCATTCTTGGTGCACCACCAACAGCTCAATTTGTGGCCAAAGGGTTGGTTCACATTGATACTAATGCCCGAACTAAMTCAAGAGATACTCGTAGGACCGGCCAAGCACATACTTTACCATTGGGCTAGTTATTCAGAGCTTACCAATTGAGTACTCAATTAAAATATAAATCATTAATAGTGATTTCAATCAATCAAATAATGATCTTGAAAGAAACATGTTTTTCAATAGAAATTTAATCCATAGAAAACATGAGCATGTTTAAGATTTTCCCTAAATAGTTTTCACAAATAGAGTTTTGCAAACACAAATGCCATTTATTTTCAATAGTAATTTTCCAAGAACAAGATTTTGGTTAGGCTCATAAAATGGTATGTTGTTTGCAGATATTTACGAGAAACTCAATCTTTTGTGGAAAATGATTTAATGGTAGAACTTAAAATGTATTTGCAGAATAAAATAGTTGATAGGTAATTCTTGAAATGCATAAAAATGGTAGGTAGGCAATTTCAAAGTCAAGCGTACGAATTATTTGAAAATTATGTCTTGAGTACACTTAAACACAAAAACAAGAACATTTGTGGAATTGTAAAAGTCGTATGAACTCATTTGTGACTTTAATTAATCAGAAAGTGTATTGACTGTCACTTCCTAGAAACAATCCATAAGAAATATCCTTAGTATTTATATCAATAAATCACACCCAAGTTATAACCTAAAAATCATTTCACAATAATCTCGGTTTTATCATTTTACTGATTTCGTTCAAAAATTTATTTTTGCAACAATAAYTTTTTTTCGGGCTAAGGTCATTCAGAAAATGAAGAGACATATTATAGTATAACTTATAGAATAAATATATAGAGTGCGTTTGGTCAGAAAAGTTTGAGATAAAAATGATAGGTTTTGAAATCAAATTTCACATAAATCGATAGCTTATGGTATTTCGAGTATTATTTCCAAAATACTTAGGGTTCCTGAATGCAATTGGTGCCAAAATAATTCTAACATGTTACGATTTAAATGCATGCAGAAATATAAACTTAAAAAGGTCTATATGAATCCAGATTTAAAGAAGAAATGCACGAACCCATGTTCAATCATGAACATATTGATCATACTGCAAAGATCAAATCATAACTTGCATTTAATACATTCTTCCTAAGGTCTTTGGCGTTATAACCATATATCACAATTAAATGTTTACCTAGGAATCCTATTTTTCTGGTGAGTTGAAATTGGACCAGAATTTCGGTTCAGGTAGACCAAACCCTAATGTTCAACTCTTATGTTCTAATAAATTATGCATGTTGTATTAACTTAAAACTCTATATAAATCTTATGAAAACACCATAATCAAATTCTTAGAAGATTTATGCAAAACCACTGCATTTCTCAAGCATTACTTCTAACCAAAACACATAGCACACAACAATGCAGCACAATTGTAACCTTATATTCAGGCTTATCATGAATTCAAACTTAGCATTACTAATCTGAGATGCAGCAAGGAAAATGAATGAAAAAATAATCAGAGCTAAGAAGAGAAGAAGAATCTGGAAATAGACTTACAAGTCCAATCCAGATTGAATGTTACAAGTTTTGTGCATGMACAAGATATGAAGGGTTGTGATGGTTCAAAAGAACAGTTGAATGTTTGGCTTAAATGAGGCAAAGTTGAGGCTACTTTTGGATCTAGAGGACAAGGCTGAGTTTTTTATTTATGGAGAAGAGGATTTTAGCCAAATTGTAGTGTGAGTTTGAGGAGGCATTCAAGGAAATTTATAGAGGCTTGTGGCGGAGCCTTCAGAGTTGGGAAAAAATGAAACCCAAGTAGATTGAGAGCAGTTTTGGCTGATTGTTTCGTGCCAGAATTGAAGAAGAAAATTGCAACTTTTCTACATTAAACCACAGGTAATTGACATCTATTCAAGAAAGCTGTCATTTCCCTAAATGATCTTCCTCCAAAGCTTAACAACTCACCAAATTTGCTTTCCAAATCCTAGCTGAAGAACTCAAGCAATCTGACAGCACACCATAGCAAAGACAGCTGTAGTTTCTTCTCTAAAAATCGGACAGCTTGACTCTATAGTGGCAGCTGGAATTTCATGCTAAGAGACCACAAACTCTAGCCATATACTTAACATGCATTGTTAGATTTTAAATGGTGAGGATCTTAATCAAAGTTTGATGACCAATGGCTGAGATTTGATGAAGAATCAATCGGCTAGAATGAAGAAAGAAAACATGGTGAAAGTTTGAGATTTTTAGAAATGGTTTTAAGCTAAAACTTGGACTAAAATATAAGTTAATAAGGTAATAAATCATTTTAGAAAGAAAATAATGTAAAGTTTTGAAAAAATAAAGCTGAGAAAATCGGATTTAGAAAATAGAATAAAATTTAAAACTGAAATGTTTTCAAAGATTAAATAAAAATAAAAGCTAATTTTAAGAAAAAGAAATTTTTGAAACTGGATTAAGCCGAAATTATGTTCGAATTTATTCTAACCGTGTAACCCAATCCTAAATTCTAAGCAATAATATCCTTTTTCTAAATATTCTAAATCTTATACTAAATCTACTCATGATGTCATAATCTACGTCCGTTTCTATTTCTGGAAATATCCCGGTTGTCACTAGAAATTCCTCGATTCTACTTACTACTAAAAACCACCCAAAAGGAATCAATTCTATCCTAGTCGAATCAATACTAATGGGTAATCATTGCCTAAGTCTTAATCAATTAGTTTACCACCCGGTCCTTCCGAATTAATTATGAAATCGATTTGTAGGTAGCTAATACAAAAAGCATTAAGAAAGCCACAATGATAATAGACAACTCAACTAGATTGGGAATAAGCAATAAAGGCACAATAGAGTTTAACCCATTGCATGGAAATCATTTTCTCAAATAACTTAACCAATACAAAAGGTTTAGCTTAAGAAACCCATGAAATCCACCATAAAAWGTAAAATAAACATGTTACAACCAAAGGTTAGAGAAGAAAGAACCAATTTGATGAACAAATTCTTAAGTAATCTTGGTTGAGTACAAGTCTTCAAACTTTCCGATGGTTTCCTCCAAGTTCCCATTATTAAAGCTACTCTAAGACTATGGAAAAGTAGCATTTGACGCCACCAAAAGCCTCTAAAATCAGCCATAAGATGCACTATTTATAGAAATACATAAAAAAACCTTAAAAATGGTCTGATCGGCACCTAATTTGGCTCAATTGGTTGCCAGAATGAGGCCAAAAGACCAAACCGACACTGATTTGGACAAATCAGTATCGATTTTGTTCTTGAAAACAGAGCATTAAATAGACATTAAAGATGCCAGTTCAAGGGAAAATTGGTGCCTAATTTGTTTTTGTCTAGACTTAGTTGCATTTTCATGATTTTCAACTTCTAGAAATTGCATTTTAACCCCATCTTTTGAGTTCGTTGTTTGACCTCTTTAAGCTCTTCTACAATCAATTTTTTCCCTTTTCTTGTATTTAAGATAAAAACCATACAATTAGTTATTTCAAATCAAAATTAGTGTAATACAAGGTAAATCACATAGAAAACTCAACAATAAATGACTTAAGTAAAAGATAAACATAATGTAAAATGTAACTCTATCAACTTGCCCTACTTATTCTTTTCTTCGTCCTCGAACAAAATATGGTGATATGGTAAACAACAATCTAGATAATCTAGCCAATCAACCGAAAAAACAAGAAGATAAAGTATTTTGCATGTCCAACTCAATAACACATCCAAAAATTCCATTAGATAACAAGAGAACCAAAGTGTTAATAATATTCATCCGTTTGAAAAAGTGAGAAAGCGAGAATARCCAAAATCAAGTGTCTAGTAAAGACTTGACAAACATTTAGGGAATTATGAATACTTTACCAACACTAAAAGCATAAAAAAATGGAAATCCACCCGGTAGGTTTATAATCATCACCACCTCTCTACTAATCGAGATAACCAAAATCAACCAATGTCAAGTAGGACTCTTAAGCTTGTAATGTAGGGGTAATGTATAGGTAAGTCAAATGAATTACAAGGAAAACAAAAAGTAGGAGAGCATTGCAATAATCAACAATGAAACCTTATAGCTCTCTTTTTCTTCTTTCAAATTTCTTCGCCACATATTCCTTCCTTAATTGTTTATCAACAACTACCAAAAGCCACAACTTCTTTTCCCTTTTGCACACCTTCTTTTTCATTTCTTTGTATTTTTCTTCATTGATCTTTATTTTGAAGATACATATGACATTTTTATCAAGATAATATGAGGTACAACCTTTCACCTCTCAAAAACCCATTTTCTTTCACAATTTTCTCAACAACTTAATCGCTTGACTCCTTTCCGAACTTCATCTTCTCAACATGCATTCAAATTCCATTCAATCCCAAACAAGAAAAGATGCATCAATTCTCTTACAATGGAAAAGGCAAAACGTATGCAAATCTAACAAGATAAGCCATAAAAGGTTGTGTCAAAGAACAATAAAATTTTCATAGGCTCAAAAAGGGAACTAAGATATAATATAAAAAAGATAAGCTTGAATGGCTCAAATGACTCAAAGAAGGCCTAAAACTTTCATTCCTATGTCAATAATCATCTTTCTATTTCTCCTCAAAGAGTAACAAAAACAAATTATAGAGTGGGTGTGCTAAATGAATCATCATAATTAGCCCACTAGTGTGTCAAGTAATAACTATTCACAAAATAAATGTTTCTCATGCTGGAAAGCGAAAAAATGTTGGATAGATCAAACTAATACTAAAATCGTCAAGCCAAATAAAATAGTCTCATATTTGTGTTATATAATCGAAACATGTAAATAAATCACGCAAAAAGCTCAAAAATTTTTAAAATTACGGGGAAAATTCAATAAAGACACACAAAAGCAATAAAACCAAACAAATAAATATTCATTCTTCCACCCTCCACTTAGAACTTAACATTGTTCTCAATGTTAATCAGAAAACCACAAAAGTAAGGTATAAGAGACTCCTCTTGTTGTAATGATGTTGCCTCCTTTGGAATTCGACCAAGAATGTGGTAAACTCCTACAGAAACAATAACTAAAAATCAAAATAAAAGAGAAATACATTAGCAATTAGAAAAAGAAAAAGAATAGAATAGAAGGTGTGAAAAGAAAGAAAGAAGTTTTAATTTATAGTCACTAGCTCGACTTCCTTTAGTTCATCATGCCAAAGTAGGATCAACGGGTTTCAATTTCTCATTCCCCAAAGTAATTTGCGAGGTTTCCTCAAAGAGAGGTGATTTCATCTTATCAAGCAAGGGATCCCCAGAGGAGGTAGGAATTGAAACTTTCTCATCAAACTTCTTCCTCTTTCTTCTAGACTTCTAATCCTTTTTTTTTTCCTTACCCTTAAGATCTAAATAAGGGCTTTCAAAACTAGGTTTTGGTTTATATTCTTTTTGTTTAACTTTTACAAATGCAAACCTCTAGTGTGCTCTACATGCTTAGCTTCAAGGAATTGCACAGGTTTGGTTAGATCTTGGTAGGGGTGTTTAGGCATCTTGTAATGGCACACTCATCCTTAGCTCTTAAGGTTAGCTCACCCTTCTTCACATCATTTGAAGTTTTTCAGGTGGCTAGGAAAGGACTACCTAAAACTAATGACATCGCATGATAATCTTTCATATCCAATACCACAAAATCTACTTGGAAGATGAATTTGTCAACCTTGATCAATACATCTTCCACTACTCCCATAGGGTACCTAATAGACCTATCGGCCAATAAGAGGATTATGTTTGTAGATTTAACATCTCCTGACCCAAAAAATTAAATAATAGATGAAGGCATCAAATTTATGCTAGCCCCAAGACCACAAAGCACATTATAAAAAAACAATTCRACAAGGAATAATGAATTTTTCGAGAACTTCAAGCTTAGGTGGGAGTTTATTTTGAACAACTGYAGAGCATTCCTCATTCCAACAAGTGGTCTCAAAATCAAGCAATTTTATTTTATTAGACAAAATGTCATTCAAGAATTTTGCATATTTTTGAGCAATAGCCTTAAGAAAAGGAAGATTTATCTCTACGTTTTTCAATCTCTCCAAAAACTTCCTAAATTGATGATTCTTCTTAGAGGGCTCGACAACTAAGAGAAAAGGTAAAGATTTGTAATCTATTTCCTCACTATCCATTTTACCTTTAGCCCTCATCTCTTTATCAAGCTTAAATGCAACACTAGGTTCCTTAACCATCTCACCCAAATCATTGACATTAGAGGGTTCCTTTTCTTTTGAAGCACTTCCTAAATCACCTTTAGGATCCTCCATCACTCTCTCAATTCTTAAAGATATGGCATTAAACTCCTTGGAACTTATATTGGTGTTACTAGGTAAGGAACCTCGAACTCTTTGGTTAAGAAAATTAGTCAATTTCCCTACTTGCTTCTTGAGATTCTTAATAGAAGTCTCTTGGTTTTTAATTTACCACCCAAAGCTTCTAAATTGAAAATCGTATCTTGAGGAGGGAATGTCTGGGGTTGAGGTTGAGGTGGCCTAACATATGGATTGGAACTAGAGTTTGCATTTAGGTTCCAAGAGAAGCTACGGTGATTCCTCCACTCGGGGTTGTAAGTATATGAGCAGGCATTATTAGGTCTAGCATTAGGGCCTTACATAGTGGGCACCTCCTTGAAAGTTCGGCGGGAAATTGGAGTTAGCATAGTGGTTTTATGTGCAATTAACACTTTCATGAGTACCCCCAAAATATTCACAATACCTAAATGTTTTGAAATGAGAGCTAATTGGGAGAGAATGGTTTGTGTGACATCTAATTCTATCACACCACCTCTCTTAGTGTTATTCTTTCTCTCATTAGCCATTGGTAGCCCACCAACACCATCTTTTCAAACAACCCCCAAGCCTTTGAGTTGGATTCCTTATTATACTCTCCCCACTAGCAGCATCTATACTAGACCTAGATGCCCCACTCATCCCATTGTAGAAAATTTCTATTTCCATTCACCAGGACAAGGAATGGTGTGGCACCTTCTCAAATAATCGTTGAATCTCTCYGGAGCCTCACTTAATGACTCCCCACTATCTTGAACAAAATTTGTGATATCATTCCCAAACTTCATAGTTTTCGAAGGTGTGAAGTACTTATGAAGGAAGGTGGAGGCTAATTGTTACCATGTAGTGAAGGAACTAGTTGAGAGAGAATTTAACCAAACTTTGTATTTATCCTTAAGTACGAAGGGAAGGTGTCTCAATCTAATCGCATCATCACTTACACCATTTTGCTTGAAAGTATCGCAAATCTATAAGTTAAAGATGTGAGCATTGGCATCCTCATTAGACAAAACATAGAATTGCACACTTTGTTGGATCATTTGAATAATCGTGTATGATTAAAATTAATAGATGATTTTATGGAAAATTTTCCAGTATATAAATGTTGTTCATTTTGTAGCTCATTTTTATATGACATTATTATATTTTACAAAGATTAGCATTTGAATAACTTTGTAAGCGATAATGTTTTTAACTTTTTTACAAACTTTTAGTCAATAAGAAATTAATCAGTAAAATAAATTTGGTCATGTTTTCAATTTTACAAAAGCTATTTAACCATGAGGACTAGAGAACCGAATCGAAATCAGGAGTTTTTTGGGTTTAGCAGGGTATTAACGATGTTTTWTCAAATATTTTAAAAAAATTGCAAATTGAAAATTSAAAATTGCAAATTGCAACCCCTCTTACTAAACTCAACTAGAAGAATGTGCCATTTTCATGGAGTGAGAGGTGTGTGCGTAGTTACCTGGAGCTTAGGAATAGACTGGCCATCACACCCATTTTAGTTTCACCTAAATCGGAGAAAGTTTATGCTTTGTATACTAGGCGTTAGTAGACGGCTCAAGTGCTGTACTTATGCAAGAGGGAAAGGTAGTAGCCGATGCATCTTGAAAACTTAAACCCTACTAGGCGAACTGCCGTATCCATGATCTGAAATTAGCTGCGATCATTTTTGGCTTTAAGAAATGGGGACATTACCTATATGGAGCCAAATATGAAATTTAAACGGACCATAAAGTTTAAAATATATATACACTAAAAAAGATCTCAATATGAGGGAGGTGGTGGATGGAATTTCTTGCAGAACATCGATATTCAATTAACTACCACTTGGGTAAAGCTAATGTGGTGGTTGATGCATTGAGCAGGAATTTGAAAATGGCACGACTATGAGTTCTAGAGGTAGAGACCCTGGAGGAAAGAAACACTTCGATTTTCGATGTTGACAATGGAAAAATAAGGATGGCCAATATCAGTGTAGCACCTGATATTCGACATTTATGATGAACAGCAATGTGGGGACTTGAATCTAGTAGCAAGAAGCTTCAAAACAGAAATAAGTCTTGTTAAGGTTCAACATGAACACCATGGCATTGAAGAAGCAACTTGAGAGATAGAAGAATATATATAGAAGAAGTGTCCAAATTTATTCTAGGGTATAATCATATTTTGAGGACAAAATTTCATTTTAGGATTGAAGAGAAACCATAAACTTTTATAGCTGGTATATGGAACCTCGTAAAATATGATTACCTGACAAGATGAGACCTAAGCAATTAGAGATTTTCAAAATAAAATTTTTTTGAATATTTAATTAGTTATATATTTATTAGTTACTTTAAATAAGGAAGTCATAGCTTGGTTCAGTTGTTAGAATGAATCCGGACATTAAGCGATTTATTAAAAAAAACAAACCCTAGTCTTTCTGAATAATAATAATAATAATAATTTTATCCATTTTCTTACTATTTTCTTTCTTATCTTTTTCTTCTCCTTTTTCTTCTTTTCTTTAATCAATTTTTTATACTTTTCTTGGTCTTTCTCCACAGCCTCATTTTCATCTTGTTAATCCTTTGACCACCGCCTCACCTTTTCCTTAGCATTTCCCTTATTCTTGTTCATCTTTTCATCATCACCTATCAGCCTCATTTATTTTTCTAGTATATGTGCATCTATTTAGTTCCTTTTCTCTCCACTACCTCATATTTCTTTTCATTCATCTTTCCTTTTGTTTAAATCACTTCTCCGCATGCTTGTGCCTCTTGAAGTTCACCTGTTCCTTAGCAACCATCACAACGTTAATTCGATTATAAAGCTTTGTTTCTTTCAAGATCCAGTTTTCTCCCTTATTTTTCTTATGTTTTTATATTTTATCTTGTTTAGCCAACATTGTGTTCTCTAGTTCAATAAGTTGCTTAGATTTTAGGCTTTTAGAGTTTCTGAATCATTGGTTGTTTTCAACCATTTTAATTTGTTACAGATAGAAATATAATGTGAACATATATTTAATAATTTTATTGTAAGACCCCGACCTAGAGGAGTGGGTGATGTGATGAATTTGATATCATTTGATTGGTACTACTCATACCATCAAGATGCATCTTCTTTTCGGAAGCTCATCTCATAAGAACTTCAGTGTTAAGCGTGCTTGACCCGGGGTAATTATGGGATGGGTGACCCACCGRGAAGTTCCCGATGAGTGCGTGAGTGAGGACAAAACGTGCTGAAAAAGACTCGTGGTGGTTTGTGAGGCCAGTCCATTAAATCTAATAACGTACTCGACCCGATGTAATGGGGCGGGACGGGGCGATACATTTATACTAAGAGTACATGTTTACTGTAGTTAACTATCGATTTCTAGTCATCATTACATTAGTGATTGGAGTGTGTAACACATACTACTTAACTGACGGTCACATATTATATACATTATATACATTAACACAACATGCAATAATATTGGAATTTTAAATTTATAATGGCTGTTAAGCACATGACATGGATAACAATTGGAAACATTGCATTGTCAAAGTCTTACAATATTTATGTTTTGTTTACGAATGATCATAARGTACATGATTAAATGTTTAATTGATCATATAGATGATGAGTAGCACTTGATCATATAGATGATGAGTAGCACTGAATCATATAATACGTGTGATAGTTTATAGTGCTTGCATAGTTATATTTAATATTATGACGATTTAGAGTGGAAGCATAGTAATATGTTGAATTTGTGAAGGATCTATTAGACCTATACTTTTTTAATCCATACTATTTAGTATATTATAGTTTCTAATTTACGTTAATTACACCTTCAGTATAATTCGTAAACCTCATCTACGTAGGACCAATCGACCCGATCCAAATAACTCTCCTTCTTTCTAAATAGAAATGAAAACCCTGACACACACACACACACATTCATTTCATTAAACTGAAGAAATTCCCTAGAAACCCTAAATAAGGTTTCACTAGAGATCATTTACTTTTCTATGATTATTGTAGCCTTATTAGGAGATATAAACTAAAATAATTTCTTATAATATGACCATAGGACACGATAATCAAGGAGATTAAAAAATCAATACACAAATTGAGGAGACACAAGTGAGTTTTTCCATTTTATAAACCTCCTAAAGTATGTGGTTATGTACAGCGTACTCTAGAAAGATGTTTTCAAATCCATTCGGATGTTTTAAAAATGAAGACCCTTCAAACTCTTTTGTCGTTTTACATGCTATTGATAAATGCTTTTACACATTATAGATTCTATATTAGCATCATTTATCACATGAATTGTACTATTCAAATAACACATTTACTCGATAGACATGAAAACCTGGATTGGACATCGAATGGATATTTTTATAATTGGCATTATATTGATCATGGGTTCCAAGATTTTATTGATTTACTTGTGCATCAACCTTGTTATCGATATAGTCTTAGATTGTGTATGTTGTGAATTAGGTACTTAGTTCACCAACTCCAAGTACAAGTCAAACTACTGCTCTTGGCTACTACCCAGTGCAATAACCTCTTGAGCTGCCTTGTAATACCCGGGGTTTTACTTTTTATGAATTTTGTATGCTTGTATGATTATGTGTGACMACGAGGGTTGGATAATTTTCTATGTGGTTATTATTTTATCATACGTTAATAAGCATGGGATTATCATGTTAATCGAATGAGGGTCCTTGGTTGATTAGTGTCTTGACTGGTTAGGCTTATTCGTTTCTCATTCGRAAATTAGATTATTACCGAAAGGAAAGTTCGTAAAATTTAATTTAATGGACTGGATTGGTTATGGAATGGGGAGGCCCAAAGGGTTTCAGCCACACCTAATGCTCTTACCTCCATCCCCATCACTATCGCTACCGCCCCTACTCCCACGAAAATTCTTGTTGCTGCCACCTCTCTACTCACYGTCTTCTTCTCCCTCCCTCCTCGCCGTCTTCCCTTTTTCGTCTCTCTGGCAGCTGCTGCTTTTCTTCCTCTCTTTTGTCCTTCCTACCTAACGCAGCTTCATCGTCGAAAATCCAAAGCCGTCATGCAGATCTGGAGCTTCCCTCATGGTGTGCTTGCCATTGTTGCGATCGGTGCTRTCCGAGCATCAGTATCTATCCTGGTCAGCTGGGGTCTTCGAAGGCCATTAGGCTCCCCAACGCCCAGTGACCAGGCGACCAGATGCTCAGATGCCTAGGAACCGTGCACGACCAAGGCTGTTGCCCGCGCGCTGCCTGAGCGCATGCCCGGGGCGCAACGCCAATTCCGTGACATGTAGAGTTTGTCAATTTAGAGGTGAAAATATATTTATTCGATATTGGAAATTTATGACTTTTGTAATTATGTCCTAAAGTGAAATTGTGGGAGAACATAGATTAGGTTTAATACCTGATCTAAGGAGTTTAAGTTGTATCTTTATGAATGTGATGATTTGGTGATGTGGGAATTAAGTATGAGTTAAAGAAATGACGTTTATGGAATAAGCATTAAATATTTAAGCTTGGACAGTCATTTTAAATCAACTTTCTTTTGTAATCACAATTAGGTCGTTTTGAAGCACATTGACATCGAGAACAGTCGAGGGACTCCCACTTTTAATGTAAAGGACCTCAAGTAAGTAAATTCTCATATTCTCATTATCGCATATGTATTGATGTTTTTAAATTTCTCTTAGGTAAATTGAATGTGTATTGAATATGAGTTCTATGTAAGTGAATCTCCATATCGGCCTACCTTTTTTTTTTTTTCTTTATGGCATGAAATGTGTCATGATTGTATTGAATGATTTCACGTAATATATATATTTTGTACTATTATTGTGTTGAATGGTGTTTGTATATGGTTTTATGTAGTTCATGTCATGGGCATGTAGTTATAGTATTCTACATCATTCCCAGCATGAGCAATTTGTACATTTAGAGAATGAAGGGTTTAGGAAATAAAATTTTAAAGAAAATAAAATTTTATAGATGAATTATTATCAAGAAAATGATAAGATTTTGGAAAGGAGTGTAAACCTAGCCATGAAAGACGTGAGTGGGAAATGGGGTGTGGCGGGCCGGCGCACCCAACCTAACCCTCTTGTAGGGTAGGGAAATAAGTAACGTTCACCTCTGGGAAATGAAAAGATGAAAGGAAAAGTTAAGTGATGTTAACCGTATTGCGGTTCTACCGATAGGAAATGTGATCGGGCTCCAAAGAATAATGGCTCACTGCAAGTTTAATGGCTAGGCATTACACTAAGTGAGCTCACGACTTTAATGAAATGGAAACGTTTTTACAAAGTTCGTACATTTTGAAATGAAAATTTTATGAAAGTATTTAGGAAGTTTTATTGAGGAAGTGAACTATGAATTCATAACATATAGTGCATTTCACATACTTTTATGCATGGGATTTGCTTATTGAACTTTATAGCTCATTCCATTTCCTTCATTCTGCATTTAAGGTGATGTGTAGCCAGATGGTGCGCGAAGGTCACTTATGGGCAAGTTTGATAGCCCGAAGTGCTATTTAAATAAATTTTAATGAATAAGATAAAGGGTTGACTAGAGAGATCTCATGTACTGTTTAAGATATTTCTTTATYGGTTAACTAATCGTGTTTTAAATTCTTTTAAGCTTTGCAAATTTCAATTTTGGTAAATGTTAGGTTGGTAAAGGATTGTTGGAATACATTATTTATTATGTTAGATATTTATTGGGTTGGAAAACATGTTGTTTACGGGTATTGGAAATGTTTGAGGTCCTTGAATGTATATAAGGGTAGTTTATGAAATTACAGAGGAAACTCTATCGAAATTTTTATAAATCATTTTAGTCAATTTAGATCTCTTTGGTTTCCTACAGTGTTTGATATGATTAGGAGTAAGGTCAGTAATGGCTTAGGACAGTTCCTAATCTGGGGGTGTTACATGCTTGGACGACAGTGCTTTAGGAGTTCCTAAATAGTCAAAATTGGTGGATCATATCTATGGCGAGGCGAGACCGTGTTTGGTAGACAGTTGCGCCAYATGGTACCCATGATAAATGTTGGAGCTCGTGCCCTTGGTTAGGAGATTTAACCTAGGGGCGAGTGACTCCTATAGTCACGCTAGCCAAATACTGGTTATTATTCACGAGGTTCGGTTGAAAATCATATGTATACCTAAAAAGATAAGGTCGATTAATCTTGACTCCGTAGAGTGAATCTCTTATAGTTAGGCTGGATTTTCATAACTCTATACTACCATGGAATGTTTTGTTAAACTTGGCTTGTTTACTTTTGTTTCCATCATTAAGTTCTTTTGCATGTATAGTGTTTTTAAAATAATACTTTGACCTTTTCTTACTCGAACTAAGTACCATGATATTTAGAATTTTTCTACTAAAATTGTACACTATCACGCATGCATGGGATTCACTGAACCCTAGCACACTCTATTTCCACATGTTTTAGTGATAGGTTAGGTGATTTCGGGCTTAGAAGATTTATACAGTTTTGTAATTTTGTGATGTCTGGAGATTGTAAATAATGTTTCTAATGTCATTTGGTTGTTGTACTCTTAGATTTTGGGGATTATTACTACGAAGTTTAGTTATATACATTTGAGAGTTTTATTACTGTAAGATTATATATATAATTAATTAGTCTTTCATATTCAATGTATGGTTTTAGTTGCTTTGGATGTTGAACTGTATTGACTGTCAAGAGATAGGCGACGCCGTACTTACCCCGGTGGCACCTAAAGGAGAGCAAGTCGTTGCATAAAAGGCCCATGTATTTGTGGCGGTTACATAAATCGTCGTAAAATATTTGTTATTCACAGCAATTTTCACCGATCCGTAATTAATGCTTCTTTTTTACTGTAGTTTCATGACCGTCGTAAATACTTTGACTTCTATGGCAGACCCCGATAAATATGATCATTCAAGTGATTACAAATCCACGAAGACTTGCTATCATATTGATATGATTACAAAATATATTTAAAAAATGCAACAGGAAGAGCAAAGGGAGGAAGAGAGATTAAAGGAATCATTGAATAAGCCTTTGTGTGTTTCTAAAGTTGGAACTTCAAAAATATTAGTGAATTAAAGGCAAAGCCAGTGCTCTAGAAGCTCCACTAGGCATGTCATGTTCGGATCATTCATGCTACCATCACAGGTATTATAGTTAACTACAGTAAATGAAGAAAGAATGCTATGTTCTATACTTTAGAAACTTGAGTCGGTTGATTAACTACCATCATAGACGGTATGTTCTAGAATGCTATTTTGATCAAGGAGTCGGAACAAGAAAAGGGACTCTAATTATGATGAGATGTTCTATAAATCTAATGATGATGATAACATTGATGAGTCTTCTGAAGGCTCGAAKGACTCTGATTTTTAATTTTTAAAAGTTGAAATCTTATCCGTTTATAGAACTTTAGAAATGTAGAGCTACATTATGTTTTAATGTATCTAATTGAATTTGAAGCAGAATGAATTTTAAGTTAATGGATTTTGAATATTATTTTACCAATTTTGGTTCTTATGAGCATAAAGGTCATATTTGGAATTGTAATTACACTTGAATATGTCTTATATAAACGGAAATTGCAGAAAAAGTACAATACGTTGTGTACCAATATTTCTATTTTCAATTGAATTTAATCATTGAACTTCCAATTTGCCTATACATTTGACTTTTAATCAATGAATTTAAATTGCCTAAAGTTTTACACATCACATTTCATACACAACATGTATAGTCAACTATGGTTATCAACTATGACTTCAACAGATTCCTATTTTATCTATTTGTTTCTTTTTTGGGCACTTCGGTTAAGTTTTCTTTTGTAGTGCAAGTTTGTTAGATGCTTTTCTTTGGAAATAATTTCGTATAGACGGTTAGTTTATTAAATTTAAAATCCAATATTTTTACTATTTTTGTTCTTAAACCCTTTCATGGATCATAAATAAATTCCTAAAACAGAGCATTAAGCTAAAAGAGTTTCACACAAAGTACTAAAATAGAGTATTATAAACAAAATTAACTCAATAAATATTTTTTATTATTGTTTCGGTACACGTCACCGTTAAGCTACTAGAATTCACATATTATAAACTTATCAAAAATGGAAATTAAAGAACATATATATCAAGTACTCTTCGACTTTTATTCATTAACATTTTATAAAATACACAAAAAATGGAAATTGGAGATTGTAGAATAGATTAACATACTAGAATTCACAAAATTTGTACAAAAAAAGTACTTATATTAAACAACAAACACAAAATACATATGTTTCCTAAATTTATAAACTATTATAGCAAAAGAACTACTTCCTAATTCTCAAAATCAGATATATAACCAAAAAAAAAAAATTGATTCCTCATCCGTGTCCTCATATATTTCTTGGTCAGCTTTATATGCAAATTCATCTTCAGACTCTGCCTCCTCCTCTTCCTCTTCATCATTGGGCAAGTCAGGAATTTGAGCTGCATCAATATCCATTTGACCTCCATCCTCCTTTACCTCCTCCTCATCCTCTTTCTCCTCTTCTTCTTCTTAATCATGTACCTTTCCATCTTCCTCCTCTATGCCAGTCATGTTTTCCCAAAAGTGTAAAGATCGATATTCTGTATGTAAGTTGGCTACATCTTGCACTTCTATTGCCAAAGGCATGTACTATAGAAGTACATCTTCTACTTCTAGGCGACCCATTACCAGAGGGTAACGATAGGGGAAGAAGCCCATGTTAAAATATATGTTGATATGCATATAAAGCTACTCACAGTTGAGGCAATAGCACATCAAAATGTTGCATAGTTGTGCATAACAAAAGCCCATTGGGCATTTTAAGGCTAAGGGTACTATTGTAGTGATCTTCTCACCACCATAGTCAGGCATGGGCTCCAATTTGCATAACGAAGTTAGAAGATAAAGTTGGACAATTAAGCACAAGATGTTAATAGAGTCCATTATAGTGTCAAAGGGAGATTTAGAGGTTTGTAAGACAAAAACCTAAGGTTTGTTATAGAAGTGAAATAAAAGAAGAAAGTGGAGTTGGCAATGTTTAAATGCCATTGCCGAGTATGCAAAAAGTCACATCGTTTATGATAGAAAGCTATCAAGTTGTCTAACATTATTATTTACTAGCCTTTTTTTAATTATTTAGCCTCTTTTTAACATCATTGTTTTCCTTTTAAATGCAGAAACTTAAGAGCTATGTATATCATTATCACAAAAATTCATATAAAATAAAAAATATTTTAATATGTCCATCATCAAAATTTGTTAACAGCTACTTCAAACATGTAGTTAAATAATCACCTGCATTTAGTTCAATCATACAATAGAATGCATTATACACAGTACAAATTGTCTAAGTTGACTGAAAAATGGTCTAAACTGATTGAACCATAGCATAAATAATCTGAGCTATTTTCTAAATTGGCTTAACCTACTGTGTAAATTGTACGAACAATTGTGTCTATTATTTGGACCATAATCAAAAGGTTATAGTATTATTAACCAGTACATATAACTTCACAATATAAGTACATGTTAAATATTTAGTCAATTACTATACATGCCTATATTTGATATCCTTCAAGCGATTCTTGAAATATATTTTAATAGCGATTTACCACAACACAATCATTCAATGAATCGATCCCAAAATAAAATTTTAACTAATAATATACAATAGATATTATGAACAATATAATTACAATTATTTATTATACAATTTAAATCAATAAAAATTCTTACATTATGTTTTCCATAATTTCCAATAAAAAATTACCTCAAAAAACTGCAATTTTAATATTTAATTTTCATTCAAAATTTTTCACTTGGCTCCATTCTATTGTTAAGCCTTCCTAAAAGTTCCCTCAATCCTAAATTTTATGGTAATTGGTAGGTTACAAAAATTTACCCTAGATTACTACGTGACTAATATTCTTAGAATACTCATTTCCTCTAATTCCACACTTCCCACATCTTCTTTCACTCTGCTTCTCTTATGCCACTCCATTCTTATCAGAAAATTTTCATATTATATTTCAAACTCTCCTCTAATACCATATATTTCTCTAAAAAATATTGAAACACATCCAATGAGACAAGTCCAAGTAAGATGTACAACAATAGCGAAAGAGAAGAGAAATTTCCAGCAATATTCTGTTCAATTTAAATGGATCATCGCAATAAAGCAACCATTCAGGAGTGCATATGCAAATTTGGAGTTGGAGGATCCAAACAACTCAAATGATGAAGAAGTTTCCGACACAAATCAAGACTATAAGTATACATAATTGTACACTTTAGTTGACTATAGCTTCTCATACTACTCTGTACTATCTATATCACTAATGTTGCTTGATTAATATGCTTACATGTGAATCTCAAGAATCCCGAAATTCAAGAAGACCAACCAGACTTCCAAATATTTGGAATATAAGGTCTAGAGAAGAGATTGAAGTAAACTTTAACATATTCAATCAATGCATGGAAAACAGGAAACTTGAACTTTGTTGCCAGTCTATAGAAATTCGGATCTAATATCACTAGAGTATGAGCACTAGAGGTGTCTTCCTCGAGCAACCAAGGATAAAATATGGAAAATTGTCACATCAATTTTTAAACTGGATGCAATTCAGAAGTCTTGGGTTCTTCACAAAGTCAGAAAATATTTGAAAGAATTCAAGCATGTCTTGTTCAATGACAATTTTTGTAAGCACAAGAGTCTATTGGATTTGAGAGCGACGTTGATCCCAGGAATACAACTAATCATTAACATAAGCTTCAAAGAGATCTCTAAATTGGCTGGTAGAGTTTATACTAATATCTCTTATAATATTACAGACATAACCAACTTCGTAGTCATGTATGTCACTAACATCTTCTCTAAGTGTTCTACACAGCAAAAACTTGAAAATGGACAGAAAGCAAGACCCCAAATGAAGATGCCACATACATTTGGGACCACTTCTTTTGCTCAAAAAATAGAAGTGGAGGTAATATATTAGAGTACTTTTCATTGTGTTTTATTTTTTCAAGTTTTGACTATTACATCCATAATTTTTTAAACTCTATCTTACCTTTTATGTGGATTTGTAGCTTGAAAAGAATGGAACTCGCCCTAGTAGAGCAAAGATATGCGTGGATTACCACAGGGATAGGATGGCACACCAGTTAATGAAAATACTAGTACATAATACATATTCGAGGCTTGTAATCTTATCCATGGTAGTATAATATGTTATTGAGTCATTGTTTTAATTGCTTATTAGAACAAAATCCAACAAATTCCAAATGCACATGACACTGAAGGCGAATCTTTTCAAGAATCTGATGGCATTTCATCTTTAGTGGGCGATCCCTTATTGCAAGTGTTTGGTTTGGAAAGGAATAGATGTGTACATGGCATTGGTTTTTGTGTAACCCAAATGTCTTATCAACCTCAAATATAAATATTTTAAAGGAAAAAGAGCAAGTCAAGGTACAAAACATAGACATTGAAAACAAGGTTGTAGGATTGACAGAACRGGTTACTTCTTTGCAGGGATTAGTTCTAGCACATATGGGTTTGAGCTTTATTTCGACTTCTCGAAATCTAGTAACTAGCCCATGCTCGAAATAGTCGATTGAACTAGTCATGATCCACTTAGTCATGTTCAAATTAGTCATGATCAACTTAGTCAATTATATGCATTTTTTTCCCATTACAAAAAAAAAAAAAAAAAAAAGAGCATTTGTACTGGCCATCATCGAGGATACCATAATATGAAGATTTGCAAAGGAAACAATTGTTTTCCCACNCTAGTCATGATCCACTTAGTCATGTTCAAATTAGTCATGATCAACTTAGTCAATTATATGCATTTTTTTCCCATTACAAAAAAAAAAAAAAAAAAGAGCATTTGTACTAAGAATATTTTTGTCTAAAACTTGATTTGTAGGCTGAAGAATGTAGAAGCAGTTTTGGTTCCCACATGGCTATTGACAACACAAATGAAAATTGGGAAGGTTTGACTATCGTAGTCGGCTACGACAACACTAATATTACAATTGATATTGTCACGTTTTAATTATTAATTTAATTTTTTTCGCTTTTCTTAGATTGCGCTACATCTATTGGTGCTGATATTTAGTTGGATGGTAGATGCTTTTTAGATTACGATTGATGACCATTTATATTGTATTCTTACTTTTCAACGTAATAAAATTACAATTATTGTTAATTTTAATTACACTTTCTATTTTCCATTATTAATTCTTTTCATATGTAAGTGTCATAATTTGATTATTGAAATGAAATATCTATTTAATTTTTTAATTTTAATTTAATTAAGAAAATTGGATATTATTTCAAAATAATGCCTAATTATTATATTATTTTTTAAAAATCGATAATTTCTATCCCGACATTTTAAAATATTAGCATAAAACAATAAAAATGTTGGGACACTAATGTTATTATGACAAACATTTAGACTAATATAAATAAGGCGACTCATGCATGTGTTGGCAAAACATTCATATAGCGACATATACAAACGTTAGCATACACCATACTATGACGACTGATATATATGCGTTGGCAAAAAATTCGTGTAATCACATATATAAATGTTGGCATAAAATATACTAACACGACTCATACATGTGTTGGCAAAACATTCATATAGCGACATATACAAACGTTAGCATACAACTTACTACGACGACGAATATATGTGTTGGCAAAAATTCATTTAATCACATATATAAATGTTGCCATGAAATATACTAACACCACTCATACTTGTGCTGGAAAAATATTCSTATAGCGACATATACAAATGTTGGTATAAAACGTATTAAACTATGGATATAAAACAGGGGGAAAACATCAATAATACGACATTTACAAATATCATTGGTAACAATGTTTTCCATTGTTGGTGAATGTTGCCATGCTATATATTGTATAACTATTGYAAAAGTCACGATAAATACATTGTCGTGATGTTTCACAAATGTCGCAACACGTTTGTGACATGACAATTCCAAAAATAGGGACAAGCCAWCTAAAATGTACGTGCATGAATGTCAACTTATATAATATACAATGACGTTTTCAACTAAAATGTATCTTTTCAATGTGTCAAGATTCATGTGCCGACATTTGTAAATGTCGTTAAAATTCCCTAATGTCGCCACACGAACCATAGCATGACATTTACAAACATCGTCAAATGGAACTTATCCTAATAGTTAAGTCATCATAACTCCTCATCATATGTCAACATAGATTACTATGACAATATTTGCAAACGTCATCTCAAAATCGATAACCTGACATTTATAAATGTCGCCACATCTTATGAATATGTGCAGCCACAAGACTACCTAGGGACATTTACAAATGTCGGGACAAATCATATCCATACCGACACAAACAAATGTCGTAAGAAATATGTTCAAACGTCACCCTAAATGGTTTAATGACTTTTGCTACAAATGTTGGAGTGATCTAAGACGAATGTGGCAATAATGAATTTTGACTCACTTTTGCAAAAAGCATCATCGTAGGCCTAAGATGACAGTTTTTTGACTTATCGCGACGTATGTCATAGTTGACATAAAAGTTTTTGACGTTATGAACATTGGTTGTTCACTGCAATTCTCACTGCTCCGCCATTAGTGCTTCTTTGCTACAACGGTTTCATGACCACCATAAATAGTTTGACTTTTCATGATGGACCCTCATAAATAAAGACTATTTGCAGCATATCTTTGACCACCGAAAATATTTAATAGGAATAGAAATGCTTATTTTCTTGCAGAGGTATGAAATATATGCTAGAACAATGGTCAGATCGCTCTTAATTAATCTCCACTCATCTAGAGCTCAATGAAGATACTTCGATCCAGAAAAAGAAAAATTGCAAAAAGCTTAGGATTGTCAAATACGTAATAAATTGTAGTTACTACGAAGTCTATACTTTCTATTACAAAGGGAAGGCCAAAAAATAATTTCCATGACTTAAGATTGAAACTATAAAAGCAAAAAAGGAAATTGAACGGAAATCTTATTCCAATTGCAAAGTAACCTCTCTACACAAAACACAGATAGARAGAGATAAGAACTCTAGAAGCTCCACCAAGCACATCATGTTCAGATCATTCATGCTACCATCGTAGCTACTACGGTTAACTACAATAAATCGAGAAAGACTGCTATGTTTTAAACTTATGTTTGAAGGAGGGTTTCTTAACAGGGGGAACTTATGTTTAAAGATCAGTCCATCACACCTAAAGCAATCTTAATCTTGTTCATTGTAGACTCAAACATCTACATCTTTAGGTATTAGAAATTTTGTTCTTGGCAATGTATTTTCATTATTCTTTTTCCACATTATTAAGGGTGAATATGAAATGAGGGAGAATGAAACTACATTATACCACATGCAGTGCCCCATTGTAGTTTTTTTCTGTACTAGCTGATAGTACTTCATGAACCATGGCCTTGGAGATCATGCCCGAAAAAATAGCTAGCCACTTACTCTACAGACAATGTTCAATTAATTGTCAATAAAACTGACATTCTCAAGTCTAAATTGCATTAGGAAATACAATATAGAAACTAACCAYATCCATGAAAATCTCAAGAATATTGAGGGATTCATTATTRCAACTGCATATTCTTGTGATGCTTCGGATTTGAATCCTACTAGTTTTGGTGTAAATGCCTTCTGAAATGTCTTGAAATATCATGATACTTCAATCAAAGTCTGGGACCCAAATAGGTTCTCCAATTTGTGCCGTCACAACAATTTCCTTAGCAGCTAATACTGCAAGCTTGATCATTAATGATCTATCAACCTTAATTAGGCCATTCAAAAACTTAAATAATTGTCTCTTGCCACCATTATATGCAAACGCTCYAGATACTTCTCCCTCGCATTCAAAAGAGCGTTGATTAAGGGAAGGGATAGAGAAGCTAGCCCAAGGCTTGACATTATGTAGCAAAACATTCTTAGATATAACTGCACAACACCCAATCTATAGGAAGGAGAAAAATTTATGAATAATGTCTAGGCTAATTGGTGGCAAAGTTACTCTTAAAGTGATATACCTCATCCTTGAGTCTAGCATTTTGCAATTTCAAATCATCATCAAAAGCAGGTGAAGTACCACAATTGCTCCAAGAAAAAAAGGCATTTTGTTTTAACTGGATGTTTTCAGAACCARGCTTTTCATTCTCAGCATGAGGTTGAATGGTTGCCTTCCGGTCATGCTGATACTACAAAGAATGTTTTAGTTTTCAAATAGGAACTTAGAGATTCAAATGAACAAGCTTAGAATGAAATTATATAAGCATTGTTTAAAAATTCCAAAGAAATCTATCATCGTACTCTAGTTTGTCGGTATAATAAACCAAATTTGGGCCATCATTAAGTCTAGTCAAGGTGCTTTAAGTTCCCAAAGTTTGAATAAGTAATTTAACATGTATTATAGTATTCCATAGTTTGAATGAGTAGTTCATTGAGGATTCTTTACTTGAAGAGTCCTCTTGTTTTTTGAATCTCAATTTAATGTTAATATTGTTTCCTATGTCACTTGATGTGTATAAAAAGGATCATATATTGGTGTATTTTTTAAGGAAAAAACAGGTGAATAAGATTTCTAGTTATAGCTCTCCTTACAATCAAAATATCCAAGTCTTTGATTTTTTACCTTCAAATTGGTACCATAGCCTCATAAGTAAAATTGAACAACAATAATATTGTTTCTCCTGTGCCTCGTTTCTATTGACTCTCAAGACTTATAGAGCGTTGCTAAATGTGCAAATCCACCACAAGATGAATCCCATTTGACCAGAGCGCAACGAAATATCTTAAAGAGCTAAGTAGAAAAATAGAAAAGACCATTCTTTCAAATTTACCAAGCAGTRGAAATTAAACTTTATATGAGGATATCCATGAGAAGTACTTCTTAAGAAGCATGGAGAGTACTTGAGACAACATATTCCAACCAAGATCAAGGACCAAAGTATTACTTGAAACACTTTTGGGCTGAATAGGTGAAAGCGGAAATAAATGACAATGAAAAAATCTTTTGAGTATCTGACAGAAGACAATTCTATTGTGAATCAAATGGGTTAAAATAGAGAAGTTATTTAGACCCGAAAGGTTGTTGTCAAAAATGTTGAAGAATCACATGACCTTTCATCAATGTCTTTGGAGTGCTTACAAGGAAGATCGGAAGCTCATGAAACTAGAATTCTTCAAAAGAGTAATTAAATCATTTCTTCTCCCGATCAAGCCTTGAAATCCTAATTCACATTCAGGGGATTCATGGCTCTCAACATGGACGAGGAAGAGCACGTGGACGAGGACGAGGTATTAAATGAAGAAGAGGGGACTYGATTCTCTCACAATTCTCAAAGAGGAAGAGGACATGGTACGTACAAAGCTAGCAAAGTTTATATTGAATTTTATCATTGCAATAAATTGAGACATAAAATGAGTGATTGATGGAAAAAGTATCTATAAAAATGGCTTGAGGATGGCTTGGTGCATGACAATAAGCTTGAAAATTTTTAAACATTTTTTATTGCTTATGATGGAAATGTTGGTAATATTTGACATTTGAATAGTGGAGTAAGCAGGGAAGTGACTACAGACAAAAATTTCTTTCAAAACTTGTAGAAGCTAACTAGGGCCAGGTGATGATTTGGAATGCTAAGTCCTACAAAATTAAAAGCTCTGAATAAAGTTTATTCAATATAAGAACTGGAAAGGTTGAGAAAATGTCTGAGGTATATTATGTTCCTAGATAGCAAAGTACTTCGCTTAGCATTCGTTGCTTCATGAAGAAAGGTTTTGATATTTGCACCACGATGAAGAAGAACTATCTTGTTGCAAATATTGGCCTAGGCTCACATAACTTATTTCCTATGAAACTTGATGCTTGAAATGTTGCTTCTTATCATGCTACTAATGAAGAGATTTGCAAGTGGTGGCATTACATATTTTAGCACCTTTAACTTTGAATGTTTGAAGGATCTATGTCATAGCTAAAGTTTGTGAAGAGTGTCAGCTAGGAAAACAGCATCCAGAACCATATCATCTAATGAAAATTTGAAATTACATTCACTACTGGAACTTGTTCATGCTGATGTTTGTCGAGCCATTTGAGTTCCATCCTTGGAGGTAATTAGTATTTCTTATTATTTGTTGATGATTATTCAAGAAACGTAGAGGCTAACTTCGTCAAAGAAAAATCTCAAACTCTTTTCTATTTCAAGGAGCTCAAATTTCAAGTTGAAAAGTTTTTAGGTTGTCAAATAAAAAATTGAAGAAGTGATCATGGAGAGCACATATCTTTGTTTTTTGAAGGATTTTGTCAAATCATGGTATTAGAGATGAATTAGTAGCTCAGTGTTCACCACAACAAAATGGGGCAGTAGAATGGAGGAACAAGACGTGGCTATGCATTGAAGAAGAAAAATATGGTGACTAAGTTTTGGCCGAGGTGAAGCAATTTTTGTGGTGTTTATTTGGTCAACATGCCACCTATAAAGAGTTCTATGAAATTTTACTCCAAATGAGACTTGGTATGCAAAAAAACCAAACGTTATTCAATTGAAATCAATTAATGGTCTTGTTCATTCACATGTTCCTAATTCTTTGAGAACTAAACTTGATGACAAATCTAAAAATTGCATCATTATAGGATACCATAAGAGAACTAGAGAAAAGAGCAGGGATGTTCTTTTTGGTGAAAACACATCTAATGATTTTGATATTTTTCAAGCTTATCAAAAGGCAAATTCTTTATTTTGAAGAAAGTGAGTCTCAATCGTTGCATTTGATCATGGTGGAAGAAATAAATCTCCTAAAATTCACCATYGCATTTGAAAGAAAGACGAGGTGTCATTGATGCTACAAATCAAGAATTCTTTGCATTTCTTGCAGGTTAAGATCTAGTTACATGGGAGGAAGCTTCAAAGGAAGAAAATTGGAATCAAGTAATATGAATGAAGACATCAATTCTGTTGAAAAGAATGGTATATGGGACATCATTGACATTTCTCCCCATAAATTTCCCATTGGTCTGCAATGGGTTTTCAAAACAAAGGTCAATACGGATGTTTCCATCAACAATTACAAAGCAAGATTGGTTGCAAAGGTATATTAAAAAAAAAAAGAAGGAGAAGAATTTGACGAGGTATTAGCTCCTATCTCTAGACTTGATAGAGGAGGCTATGAATTATTTCAAATGGATGTGAAATCAAGAAATGTTAGAGCTTTGGGATTCCGAAGAAAATTCCATTTAYGTGCATGTTGGAAAAATAAGCTGAATTTGGACCACTAATAAGTTTAGTCAAGAGTCTTTTAGTTCCCAAAGTTTGATTGAGTAGTTTAAGAAGTATKATAGTRTCCCATAGTTTGAATGAGTAGTTTGAGGAGTCTTTATTTGAAGAGTCATCTTGTTCTTTTTGTATCAATTTAATTTTTAACATTTCCTATGTTTATTGATGTATAAATAGGATAATATATTGGCTTATTTTGTAAAGCAAATCAAGTGAATTTGATTTTGAATTTAGAACTCTCCTTACTTTTTGTGCCTTCAAAGTTGGCAAATTATTGAATTCTAGTAATTCAGAAAATCTAAGGTGGGTATCTTCACTCTGTTGCGCTTGTTTTGGAACCAAAACTTCACTTGTGAAGGTTCTAACCTTACCTCATGTCCCTATTCTCTTCTTTGCTTTTCATTTGGAATTGCACACTCCTTAAAAAACTTGCGAAGAAAACAAATGAATAAACAAAAGTTGAAAATATATGATAAATAATTGTAAATTGATGAACCCATTGAGTGTATGTTTTAACCTCATTGAAATATATATGAAATACTAGATTAAAATCTATAAAACTAACAATTCTCATGTTTGATACTATAATATTCCTCTTTCTCTCCCGCTGTTTATCATTAGCAGTTTTATTATTTGCTTGCTCATTGTTAGAGTGTACTTCCTTCCTGTTAGCTACATTGTCTACTTGGTTCTGGACCGGACGTTTAAGAAGCTTATTGTCAAAGTTGTTTGAGCTAACATTTGTCTAAGAACCATTCCATATTAGCATTTGCTTCCAATGCGTAAGATGATTGAATTCAATCCTCATGCTAGAGAAAAGAAGCAACAAAGATTCTCGCAAAATTTACGATCACATTTAAAAGTAAACAGAAATATTTTTTACAATATAAGTATTTAGTATTTAGAACTTTTATAGATAAATAATGGAATTAGTTTATACAGGTAATTTAGAGACATTTCGCAAAATATTTTTTTGYTCAAATTCGCAAAACCACTAATGCTCACAAACTCAATGCATTCTTATTCTAGYAAGTATGGTAGTGTCAAAAAGTGTATAACAAGTCAGTCAAGGTCAATTAGTATGTATAATAGTGTTAAAACGTGTATAACAAGTGAGTCAAGGTCAATCCCACAAGGATTTCAAATCAGATACCAAAATTACTGAATTTTCCTTATTTAAACCTTACGAAAGTGACTGAATTAGACTAATAACTAGAAATGAATGAGTAATCTAAAAATTTAAATTATGTAATTGAATTATGTAAATCTAGAAAGATCTAACGCGATAAAAGAGGTTGGTTAGGGTATTGATCCAAATCATTTCTATAATGAGTTATGTTAATCACACTTAATTGCCCTAATTCTGAAATCTAATCTAATTGTTAATGGTAGAATTTCTAATTTAGGTTTTATCCAATCCCTTGGCATAAAATCCCTAATTCCAATTAACTAAAGCCATATCCCTATGTAAATTATATTAATTGAAATTGCATTAATGATCTAAGAAATGTGGCACCCTCTCCATCCCTTAGGCATAACTGGGGCTGAACAAGACACCATCTGCCTCTCAGCAGTCAGTACTATTAATTGAAAAGATATAATCTATATAAAAACAGCGGAAGTCAAATTCAACAAAGATAGTATAGATACGACTATAAGCTCAGGATAAAAGGCATCATAGTAGACTACGGACACTAGTGCTACAATAGCACTTGACAATCCTGGCTCTCGTACCAAAAACTTGATGCCTCAAGAACTGCATCTGTCACTATAATAACCAATGAAAAACTATGAGCGCTAGCTCAGTGAGTTCCGCACTTTTGCAGTGTGAGTTTAGAAAAACACATATTCGGAGATATAATAAAAACTGTATCATTGTTGTAATACCTTTGGTAGATGAAGTATTTGATCAGAGTAATAAATAAAACATTTGCACTAAGAATTAGTCCACATGAACATGAGTAAAACTCTACGGGTCTAGTAATACCGACCTTATCACTTCATAATTACGCATGCGATTTACTACCTTATCACTTCATACGATTAATTGTACTTGCTAGCTAGAGTACAAAGGATTACCCAACCTTGGGCTAAACCTTYTAACCAAAGGTACAAATATCTGCACTCAGACCTGGGTGCCTAATGGCATGAGAGTCTACACGATGCATTCCCGATCCCCCACCAACATCTCAGTCTTTGGCCAAGGGTTGGTTCACTCTGATACTAACACCCTGACTAGCTCGAGAGGTACTCGTAGGATTAGCCAAGCACAGTACTTTGCTGCCCAGAATAGTTATTCAAAGCTTACCAATTGAGTACTCAATTCCAGTATAAATCACCAATAGGGATTTCAATCCGTCAATCAACCAATCAAATAATGATCTCGAAAGAAACACGTTTTCAGTAAGAATTTAATCCATAGATAACTTGAGCATGTCAAAGACTTTTCCTGATCAGTTTTCACTAATAGAATTTTGGAAAAACAAATGCCATTCATTTTCAGTAGTAATTTTCCAAGAACAAGATTTTGATTAGGCTCATAAAATTTTATGTTCTTTGAAGAAAATATTTTTGAGAAACTCAAAATTTTGCAAAAAAATTATTTAGAGAGACAACTTAAAATGTATTTGTAGAATAAAACAGCTGATAAGTAATTCTTGAAATGCATAAAAATGATTGGTAGGCAATTTCAAAGTCAAGTGTACGAGAATTATTTGAAAATTATGTCTAGAGGATGCTTAAATACAAAAACAAGTGCATTTGCTGAATTTTAAAAGTTGGAGGAACTCACTTGTGACTTTAATTAAATAGAAAGTCTACTGACTGTCGTTTCATAGAAACAATCCACAAGAAATATCTTTAGTAATATATCTCAACAAATCACACTAGAGTCATAACCTAAAAACCATTTCACAATAATCTCAGCTTTACCATTTAACCAATTTCATTAGAAAATTTTTTGCAACAATAGATTTTTCCCCGGCTAAGGTCATTCAGAAAATAAAAGGACGTAATAGAACATAATTTATAGACTAAATATATAGAGTGTGTTTGGTCAAAAAATTTTGAGGTGAAAATGATAGGTTTTGAAACACGCCGAAAAGGCAAACAACAATCTAGATAATCCATCCAATCAACAAAAAGAATAACAACAAGAAGATAATGTATTTACATGTCCAACTCAATAACACATCCAAAATTCCATTAGATAACAAGAAAATTAAAGTGTTAATAAGATTCATCCATTTGAGAAAGTGAGAGAGTGAGGATAGCCAAAATCAAGCCTAGTAAAGACTTGACAAACATTTAGGGAATTATGAATAATTCACCAACACTAAAAGCATAAAAAATGGAAATCCACCCCATAGGTTTGTAATCATGACCAACTCTCCACTAATCGAGATAGCCAAAATCAAACAAGGTCAAGTAGGACTTTTAAGCTTGTAATGTAGGGCTAATATATAGGTAAGTGAAACAAATGATAAGGAAAACGAAAAAATAACAGTACGTTGCAATAATCAACAATGAAACCTTATAACTCCCTTCTCTTCTTTCAAATTTCTTGACCACATCTTGCTTCCTTAATTGTTTATCAACAACTACCAAAAGCCACAACTTCTTTTCTTTTTTACACCTTCTTTTTCATTTCTTTCTCTTTTTCTAAAACTTAAACCCTTAACACCTTTCATCTGCCCAAACTTCATCTTCTCAACATGCATTCCATGAACTCCATTCAATCCCAAAATAAGAAAAGATGCACCAATTCTCTTATATTGGAAAAAGCCAAAATATATGCAAATATAACAGTATAAGCCACAAAAGGGTGTATCAAAGAACAATAGAATTTTCATAGACTCAAAAAAGGAACTAAGGGTATGATATAGAAAAGGTAAGTTTGAAAAGCTCAAATGACTTAGAGAAGGCCTAAGACCTTCATTCCTATGTCAATAATGGTCATCTTTCTATTTCGCCTCAARGAGTAACAAAATCAAATTCTAGAGTAGGTGTGCTAAATGAATCATCATAATTAGCCCACTAGTGTGTCAAGTAACAACTACTCACAAGATAAACGCTACGCATGCTAGAAAGGAAAAAAAGTTGGATAGATCAAATTAATACTAAAATCATCAAGCCAAACAAAATAGTTGCATATTTGTGTTATATCATCAAAACATGTAAATAAATAACATAGAAAGCTCAAAATTTTTGAAAATTATGGGSAAAAAACAATAAAGGCACACGAACGCATCCATTCTTCCACCCCCCAAATACAACTAAACATTGTCCTCAATGTTAATCAAAATACCAAAAAACATAAGGTGAAAGCGACGGCCCTTGTTGTAAATGATGTTGCTTCCTTCGGAATTCGACCAAGATTGTGTAAACTCCTACAAAAGCAATAATTAAAAATCAAAGTAAAAGAGAAATGCATTAGCTAATAGAAAAAGAAAAATAACTGAATAGAAGGCATGAAAAGAAAGAAAGAACTTCTAGTTTATAGTCTCTAGCTTAACTTTCTTTAGTTCATCATGCCAAAGTAATTTATGAGGTTTCCTCATAGAGAGGTGATCTCATCTTATCAAGCAAGCGATCCACACAAGATGTAGGAATTGAAACTTTTTATYGAAACTTTTTCCTCTTTCTTCTAGGTTTCCTAATCCTTTGTTCTTACCCTTAAGATCTAAAGGATGGCTTTCAAAACTAGGTTTGGTTTATGTCATTTATGTTCAACTTCTACAAACTAGCGTGCTCTAATGCTTAGCTTTAAGGAATTGCACAGCTTTGGTTAGATCTTGGTAGAGGTGTATAGGCATCTTGAAAATGGCACACTCATCACCATCTCTTAAGGTTAGCTCACCCTTCTCCACATTAATTAAAGTTTTTCCCATGGCCAGTAAAGGACTACCTAAAAATAATAGTATCGCATGATAATCTTTCATATCCAATAAAACAAAATCTACTTGGAAGATGAATTCGTCAACATTGACCAATACATCCTCCACTACCACCATTGGATACCTAATAGACATATCGACTAATTGGAGGATCATGTTTGTAGGTTTAACATCTCCTATCCCCAAACGTAAAAGAATAGATGAATGCWTCAAATTTATGCTGGCCCAAGATCACACAGCACATTATCAAAAAAGAAAACTCACCAATATGACAAGGAATAATGAATTTTCTAGGATCATTAAGCTTAGGTGCARGTGACAAACACATAGCATTCCTCATTCCAAGTAGTCTCAAAATCAAGCAATTTTCTTTTATTTAGACAAAATTCCATTCAAGAATTTTGCATATTTTTGAGTAATAGACTTAACAAAAAGAAGATTGATCTCTACTTTTTTCAATCTCTCCAAAAACTTCCTAAATTGATGACTCTTCTTAGAGGGCTCGACAAATAAGGAAAAGGTAAAGATTTGTAATCTATTTCCTCACTATCCATTTTACCTTTAGCCCTCCTCTCTTTATCAAGCTTAGATGCAACACTAGGTTCCTTAATCATCTCACCCAAGTCATTGACTTTGGAGGGTTCATTTTCTTTTGAAGCACTTCCTAAATCACCTTTAGGATCCTCTATCACTCTCTCACTTCTTAAAGATATGGCATTAAACTCCTTGGGATTTGTTCCGGTGTTACTACATAAGGAACCTTGAATTCCCCTACTTGATTCTTGAGATTCTTAATAGAAGTCTCTTGGTTTTGAATTTAGCAACCAAAGCTTCTAAATTGGAAATCTTATCTTGAGGAGGGAATGTCTAGGATTGAGGTTGAGGTGGCCTAACGTAGGGATTGGAACTAGAGTTTGCATTTGGGTTCCAAGAGAAGTTAGTGTGATTCCTTTACCCAGGTTGTACCATGATTTTCAGAATGTTTTCTACTAAAATTGTACACTATGACACATGCATGGGATTCACTGAACCCTAGCTAACTTTATTTCCATATGTTTTAGAGATAAGTACAAGCACTTAGAGAGATCAGGTGATTCCGAGCTTCGAAGAGTTATACAGTCTTGTAATTTTGTGATATCTGGAGATTGTAAATAGTGTCTCTAATGTCATTCAGTTGTTGTACTCTTATATTTTGGGGATTATTACTGTGAAGTTTAGTTATATGCATTTGAGAGTTTTATTACTGTAAGATGATATATACTTAATTAGACTTTGATATTCTATTTATGGTTTTAGTTGCTTTGAATGTTCAATGGTATTGACTGTTGGGAGACAAATAACAATGTACTCGCCTCATTGGCACCTAGAGAAGAGTAGGTCATCACATAAAAGGCTGAAGTATTTATGGCGGTTACATAAATCGTCGTAAAATATTGTATATTTATAGCTGTTTTCACCGATCCACAATTAATGCTTATTTTTTATGGTAGTTTCATGATCACTGTAAATACTTTGACTTCTTTGGCAGACCCCGATAAATATGAATATTCCTTCATTAGCTGAGTTTGGAAAATAGTCATTTCTTGACTTTTATATATTTGAATTTGGTGAAACCAATTGGAAAATGATCCGAATTGGATAATTTATTTTTTTTCCAAAAAGGCTGGGCTAATTTCCAGATATCATCCAAAACATTCTAAGAATAGGAGGATAAGGCTGGATTTACTACAATTATCAGTGTATTGTTTTAGATATATCTTAAGTTATAAAGGTTCATTTTAAGTGAAATTAAGCTCAAATTAATGCTAATACATCCACATTTCTCCATTCATAAAATTCTCTTAATTATTTTATAAATATTTTAAAATTATGACAGAATCAGTCAGTATATGGTTGTTATGCTTAAACCTGGCAGTGGTCAATTTCTTGCCAATATCTTGAGTTCTGTTTAGAGATTTTTGCAAATTCAATTCCCATATATTCATAAGATCCTAAGGAATCCAGAAATACACATTAATTCATGTATCATGATCAATCAATTCCCAAGAGTACTGAAAGTCAAAAGGTAAGTGGGGTCCAAAGGATTCTTTCCATATAGTTAGGTCATATCTTGCGGCTTGACACTGTCCTGATGATTAAGTCATATCTCTGGTTATAGAATAATCATGGTAGCAAATTTTAGTGTTATGGAATCCAATGATCCAATGGATTCTTTCCATAWAATTATATTTTCAATGAGTGAAATATCGAGGTCAAAAAATGGTAAGACAGTAAGGTTTTGGTTTTGTAGTCAATCTAGACAGAGTTCATTAAATGAACCATATATCCCTCAATGCATCTTTGATTCAATTAAAGTCAAGTTCATTATATCTCTAAGGAAATTATCTTTCTGTCCATGATAATTATTCTCATTTTGAATTCCCAWACAAACTCGAGCTTTTTCAAATCAGTGTATTTACTAATAAGGCAATTTCTAGGCTGCATGTATGGGTTTGCTAATTCATATCTTTCAATAATTTAATTTTATTTCCTTTCCATGCTTTTTGGTGTCTTCCTAACAAATTAGTGGTAAGAATGTCTGCATATTTACCTTGAATAGGAACATAGAGAATAGATGCAAGCAACCATGATTTTGAAATGACATCTTCAAGGAAATCAGCAACTTCTTGCTTCGGTCAAGATTTAATAACAAGGTCTTCACACTGTTTTCAAGCTTAGGCAACTGTACTATCTGCTTGGAAATGGAGGAATTCTTTTACTAGAGAGAAAGCAGAGGAGAGAATGCTTTCTGAAGGAGCTAAAGGATGTATGAAAACAAGGCTGCAACAATTTTATAAAACTTACATGCAGACATTCCCAAGCTAGCTACAAGATGGCAAATTGCGTTTGTTTTCTTTAGATGGGCAGGACAGCTGTACCTTAATAGGTGGCTGCATATGGCAGCTTGAAGAATTGATGCATTACCACATGTTCTTTGATGGATGAACCAAGGAAAACAAAGAAAAGTGTTCAGCCAAAAGAGAGGAAGCAAATTTGGATTAGAACTCTGAGTTGTCATGCTTTAGCTTTAGAGGAAATTCAATTTGGAGTTGGAATTTGAGGTGGCAACCTTCTTTTGCCACATGAGAAAGAGAAAGAAAGAGGGAAATTATCTAAGGAGATGAGGGATTTGGCTAAGTGAAAATGAAGAAAAAGAGAGCATAGTTGCTTTAGAAGCTTCTTGTCAGATTTTCCTTTGCTAGGAAGAGGTTAAATTCAATTTGCATACTTTGTATGCTTAGGACAAAACATCTTGCAGGCTGATAGAGAAGATAGAGGTGGCAAAATGTGGTTGTTGCATGGAGAAGAGGTGTATATAAATGCATGTTTATTATCTTATTAGGCAAGAGATAAAGCTTTATTAGACCATTGTACTTAAGCTATCTAGTGACTTTCGTTGAATAGATCTACTTCATCAGACAATACATATACCATCACTACTTAGAGGATGTACATGCTCCGATTTCATTGTGTTGAGCGGCGATCCCTTAGCTAGCCCAATCGTGAAGAGGAGGATCAATAACCACAGACGAGGTATGTAACTATTTCATTTTTCTCAATTTGTCATATTCCTATTGAGGAAGTCTAGAAAATGTTTTAAATACCGATAACAAAGTGGTTGTGGTGGTTTCAATTAGAGCAAGACATTCTATTGAACACATTCTCAAAGAGTAAATACTATCCACATCATATTGGTATGACAAAGGAAATAGAAGTCATTCATGTCCTACAAATTCGTAGAATTTCATCCCACAAGTAATTCTTCTCTTGATTGTATCTTCCATGTGAACTAGTCTCTTCTTTATCACCTTATGCAGTGGATACTCTTTGGACCTTCATGTGCATCCCACAAGTAATTCTTTTCTTGATTGTATCTTCCACGTGAACTGGTCTCTTCCTTATCACCTTATGTAGTAGATATTCTTTGGACCTCTATGTATGTAGAATACTAATCCTAAGGAATGGAATTAAATCTGTCATATAGAATGCTTTAATAAGAGTGCTACAATTAATTTTTCATAAATATTTTGATGAATCAATAGGCTGTGGGTGAAATGCAATCTTCTTATTCTATTCCCATGAATCAATAGGATATGAGTGTGATGCATTCCATCCTAGTTCTACTCCGATGAATCAAAGGGCTGAAAGTGTGATGCATTCTCCCAGTTCTATTTTGATAAACCAAAGGGCTGCTATGATTAAAGTTTCAACAAAATTCTTACACATTACATGGTTCGTCATATTAGTTTGAATTGGACAAGGCACTATGGGGCCTCTATTAGCCATGTTAAGGTTTTTAGAAGTCCATAAGAAGTAATGTCTGGAAGGTTTTTAGGGCTGCATTTTTTTTGCATTTCACTTTTCATTTTTGCATACATTTTCAATTTTTGAATTTGAATGTCAATTTCCAAATTTGTTGAGTACATATTTACTGGTCTATCTAATGTAAATTGACATTTTTGATACTAATTGATGAACAATCCGTGCAACGAACAGGCATGAGGCTAGTATTACTTTAAAAAATTTGAAATTAAACTTTTGAAATTTTTATCAAGAAATGTGTGCTAGAACAGATATGGAAATGTAATTAGAAATTCCTCTAACTATACTGATYGTACAAGGAACAAAATCTTTTGGTATAAAGAGATCAGTGGAAACTGCAGTGAGATCATTGGGAAAGTACTTTTAGCTCATGAACATTAGAAAAACTTTCTCTTTTATATATATAACAATAGTTGTGTTTCTAATTTAGTTGTATTTTGATGATTAAAAGATATATTGGGTGGTAACTTAAAATGCGGATAACAATAGTTGGAAATTATGCATATATTACTTGCATGTAAAGTTAACATTTATTTCAATATGATCTTCATTTGTATCTCTTATATTATCCATACATATAGATAAAATTCTTATCAAATTCTTCACTGAAATGCCCTCAGAATTGGTCATGTATTTGTCACCTGATGGGTTATGTTAGCTTTTAGGCTACATCATATATACATTTAGCTAGGCTGGGCCTTATTTACATYTTTTAAAAAGTAGGGACAGGTCGTCTTGACCAAACTATTGAATTGCTAGTGATACATGCGAAACTAAATCTTGACAAGGACACGAGTTCCTTTGTTCGTCCATGCCGCAAGTTTAACAATTCTAGTTCCATCATAAGATCTTCTAGAACTATATCACTTCAAGCAAAGTGCCCTAATAATCCCACGTCCTACATCTATCCCAATTGTTCATGGGGAGCCTTCAATGCCTTCCAATGATTGACCTAAGATTCATTTGGGTCATTTACGAGAAGAAATTGCAAAAACTTTTAGTGAACTAATCTGATTAATTATGCCATGTATGGAACAACCAAAGAAAATTATAGCAATGTGATAAGAAGAGAAATCAGACTATCTGGAAAGAACATTTATTTTGAGAAAATCAAATTTTGATGTAAACAAATTAGCAATGCTAAGAATCATGTATGTTGATGTATTTAATGTAAACCCTTTTTTCAAAAAAATCTTGTAAATTGACATTTTTGATATCTAATGGATGAACTATCCATGTGTCGCAAGAGCATAAAACTAATAAAAGAAATTTGAAGTGAAACTTCTTCAAATTTTTATTAAACAATATCTGCAAAACTGGAAACAAAATGAAATTAGAAATTCCTTTAACTATATTGATAGTAAACAACACGAAATTCCTTCTATCAAATAAGCTTCAATTCTAAACATTGTAGATATGCCTAATGGGTATTTGATCTTAAAGAAAAGAGGGCATCATTGTGCTGGCCTAACTATTGAATGGCTACTGGTATGAGCAATACTAGCTATTGATGCTCCTTGTTAGCACTGAGGCAAGTATTCTTTTACAATTCCAGTTCTAGTTCCGCCATAAAATTCTCCAACTCTGTTACTCTTTTGTGTATATTGCACCAGTAGTCCCAAGTCCTACAACTATCTCCATTGTTCTTGGAAAGCCTTCAATGTCTTCCAAGGAGCACTTGAGATAGATTGAGGCATTTTACCATGAGAAATTGCAAAATGTTTAAGCGCACTATCAGTTTTGTAAGAAGTTGGACTATTTAGGAAGATCATTTATTTTTTAGACAAGTAAGGATATATTTTTCTCCTTTAGTTTTCTTTCTTTTATGTTTTACAAAATTCACTTAGAATTAAAAATTTCTCCATAAATTTGAACATCATTATTAAATATTCAAATMCCAATTTAAAAAACCCAGTTCGTAACAACAAAATATTTATGCTACATTTYGTTTGCAGTTCACTTTTCATTTTYTGAAACATTTTCATTCTTATTTTTTCAATGATTGTTTTCAAATTTGTTGAAAACGTGTTTGGTGGTCTAGCTAATCTAATGCAAAGCTCCTTTTCAGCAGAATCCTATAAATTGACATTTTTGACATCTAATTGTTGAACTATCCGTGCGTCGCATGGGCGTGAAGCWAGTATTAATTAAAAGTAATAATTGAAGTGAAACTTTTAAATTTTTATTAAGAAATATGTATCAAAATGAAATTATAAATTCCTATGACTATGTTGATTATAAACAGAAAAAAAATCGTCATGACTATGTTGATTATAAACAGAAAAAAAATCGTTTAGTATCAAAAGACCAGTGGCAAATCCTTTCTAATTCTCCTGCTTAGCGCGACTATAAGGGATAAAACATCTTCCAAGAAAATCATCATCAGCATTGGAACCAAAGCCAGAGGCCTAATCTCTCTCACTATTATGGCCTCTAGAGTAAATTACGAATTTACCCCTTGAATTTTCATTCGAAACTGTAAAGGCCTTTAAGTTTGTACTAGTTTCAACGTTATTTTAGAGATTTATTTTCTTATTGAATAACAGTTCAATTCTTTTCGAGACAATTTAGCAATAGAAAAAGTAATTTTAAACTATTATGCGGTAGAAAATTTAACATTTGCTAGTCTTCCCACGACCACAATAAAAAACAAAAAGGCATTCGTAAGAGTCCTGAAATAAAGTCATTATTATTTAACTACTATCTTATGGCACCAAATCTCCTCAGGAACGGTAAACCATAATTAAAATGACACAATTTTATTAATTCTCGTGCTTTATGAGGAAGACAAATGAGGTTCCAAATATTGTAAATGATATTATTTTATGTGCGTACCACGTTCCCTCTTTCTACTAACAAAAAATGTTGAAGGTATAATTTAATAGTGAAATTCATGGCAAAAGATATTGTTTCCTTGGGCAAAAGAAGCTTCAATCTTAGTGTCGTCATATTTAAAGCATCTCTTTGATTTGTTTGGTGACATATATCTTGTGTAAATGCTTGCGTGCAGCAAATATCCTCCCAAACGGTAAACCCCAACTAAAGATTACACAATTGTATTTAATGTTATGCTCTTATGAGGAAGACAAACTAAGTTTCAAATATTATAAATGATATTACGAACCACCAAGGATCCTATTTCTAGTAACAACAAATGTTGAAAGGTATAATATCTTTTAAAAGCAAAATTCATGACAGAAGATATTGACAGGGATTTCCATGATATCAAAATTGTTTCCTAGGGGGAAGAAGTGTCAATTTTAATATCGTCATATCGTTGTATTTAAAAGCTCCTCTTTATATTATTTGGTGACATAAACCTTGTTTAAATGCGTGTTTGCAGCACGACTATAAACTATGCAACCAAAAAAAGAATATTGGTACTTTTCTCGTAGGAAGCAGTAGATAAGAGTTGTTTGCACTCTTTGTTTATACCTTCGCACATATGCTGGAGATGATGGCCATGACGGGGATGGCTTTTGGTTTTTTGACAAGAAGTGGTGGTGCAAGGTTTTATTTGGTGATCCTTGAATGGTTTGTGGGAGTCGTGAATGGAGGAATGTTTTATGATGGTAAATCACAAATAGGCACTAAAATTTATCTCATATCATAATTTTATATTAAACATTATTGTGATGTTCAAATCTATACCTAATGTTTTCAAATTATTCAATCCATAACGCAAGCAACAAAATTTTTGAGTGAAGATGAGTGAACTAATTATATAAATTATCTTCTTTGATGTAAATTTCAGTTCTATGTGTTAGACAAATCTATTTTCAATATCATAACCCTTGGTTTCTATTTCCTCAAAATATCCAGGTCATTACATCCTCCTCGTCTTCAGAACATGTTGCCCTTGAAAGTTATACTTACCTAGAATAGGTTGTGGTATTTCTGTCTCATGTAATCGCTATATTCCCAAGTCAATTTTGAACTCCCTTGATGTTCCCATTGAACCTTAACCAATTGAATCTCTTTGCTTTGAGTTTCTTAACACTGAATTCCAATAACCGTACCAGCCTTTCCTTGTACGATAGGTTTGGAATGCAACTCATCTTCTGCATCATTTATCACATGATCTGGTATTGGGTTGTGTTTCTTGATTTGCGAAACTTGGATTACATCATGAATTCCAGTTAACTCAATCGACATTGCAATTTGTACAAAACTGCTCCAATTTTTCCAGGATCTCAAATGGTTCGATATGTTTGGGACTCAACTTTCTGCCTCTTGGGTGTTTAAGCAAACCTTGATGAGATCTCAATTTTTGAAACACTTGAATTCCTTTTTCAAACTCCATATGTCACTGTCGATTATCAACATCAATCTTTTGTAGACTCTGGGCTACTAATAATTAGTTGCTGAATACTTCTTGGTAGTTAGTACAATTACAAGGAAAGATACAATCCATATAGGTGAAAGCATAACTTAACAATGATCAAAAGCTTAGAATAAAGTTTTTCATAGTTGACTAAGGGTAGTGGTGATGCTCCAGCACTTGACATTCCGGGCTCTCATTTATGACACTCGATGCCTCAAGATCTGCATTTGTCGCCACAAAAGTAAAAGAAAACTATGAGAGCTAGCCCAATGAGTTTCGCATGTGTGCAGTGTATATTTAAAAAATGCATGTTCAGGATTTTAATAAAAACTGTATCGCTATTGAAGAACCTTTGCTAGATGAAGTATTTGAAAATAGTAGAGCTAAAACATTTTTTAGAATGAAACACACGATCAAGAACCGTTACTGCAAAAAGAGTTAGCATGTATGCAATTTTCAACCTTATTACCTCTTAACAATCAGGGTTACCCACTAACTAGGGCACAGGACAAGTCAACTGCTCTCGATTAAACCTCCTAACCAAGGGTGCCCAATGGAGTAAGTGGCTGCTCATGCATTCCCAGTCAGAGTTTGCGAGTTGAGTACTCAATATAATTTGTCAACTCGATTAATCGATCAAAAGGTGACCTCATAACAAATTTTAAGAAACAATTTTTTGGCACTTGAAAATAGAGATCACAAGTTTGTCAAAAATCTTTGCCTTTTTATTAAACAAGGTTTTTTTTCTTTTTTTTTTGAAAATGCATTTGTCCTACATTTTTCAAAAATATTTTTTGTACAAGATTTAGTTTGAAAAGAAATTCCAGAATACCTTCTAGAAAAAGAATTTTGAAATACTTTTGAGGGAAAAACTATTTGAAAATCATTTTCAAGTGTATCAAAGTGGAAAATATAATCAAAGTACTATTGATTAAAATAAGCATATTTTGAGAGTTTAAAAAGAAATCGGAGGAACTGACTATGATTGAAAACAATGATCTTTAGTACGTTGTAAGAACCACACAGCTTGATGAGTTCAAAGTTTGGAACGAACTCACCTGTGATTTTGACTAGTCAAGAAAATCTACTGTCTATTGCTTCCAAAAAACTATCCACAAAAAATATCTTTAGTGATCCAAACACACCAAATTCTTAACTTAAAATCCTATTAATAATAACTTAACTTTTATCACTTTGCAAGTAAAAATTATTCATTTAAAAATAGATATCTTTTGGGCATGAGAAAAAGATTTAAAAATTTAAAGTATATATAATTGATAGTGTAAATATATATATCGAATCGTCAGAAAATTTTAGGATAAAAATRATAGGTTTCTTAAGAAATCGGTGAGTGGATAGCTTGTGGTACTTTGAGCATATCTTCCAAAATACTTTGTTTTTTTGAGTGAAATTGGTAACAACATGTTCCTAACATTTTAAGGTTTAAAACAATGTATAAAAAAAAGAAAAATCAAAGTTCAAAATTTTCAAATAAATCCCAAAATTGAAGATAAACACAACTCATATTCAATCGGCCAGATTTACCATACTAGAAAGATCAACTCATATCTTGGGTTTTACTCGTGAAAACGGAACAAAATTTGTGCTAAATTATTTCCAAGATTCATGGATTTCTTAACAACATATGGTAATCAAAATTTCACCAAGAAATCAAACTGCTATGTTACATTGATAGTAGGTGAAATTTTGTTTTGTCCAGAACAACCCTAATGATCATATCTTGTGTTTAATATGATACCTTTGTGTTGAAACTCCATATTCATCTTATGATGGAATCATAATCAAATTACAATAAAATTCATGTAAAAATCCATGCATCAAATTGATATTCTTCTAACCAAAACTCTACACGGCACACATAGTGACTACACAAATCAATACTTAGAATGAGTCCAACTGAGAAAAATGCATCAAAGGAATGGCAAAAAGGTATGCTTCTGAACGTGTGAAAAGAGACTTAAATCTAACGATTTATTAGAGCAGAATGATTGTAGAGTGTTTGGTTAAGAAAGGTRAGTGTCGACTATGTTTGAAAATGGGGTAGAGTTCATGTTTGGCTTGTGAAAGGGTAGGGATTTTGGTCAGATTTTAGTGTGGCTTTTGAAGTAGAATTTAGGCTCTATATATGGAGTCTTTTGTGTGGAACTCCGAAGGTTGAAAAGGGGTGGAAGTCTGGAGGCAAAGAGAAGAGGAAACAGGTGGTTTTCTTGCATGGTTTGAAGACATTTCCATGTGCATTATACACCCAAAGGGTAGCTGTCTATCTCTCAAGCCTTCCACTTTCTGTGCTTGACATATAACCTAGATTATGTGTCATTATCCTAGCTAAACACTCCCCACATGTGGACAGCTCATGCCATGCAAACAGCTATAAAAATCTTGCAAAAGTTTCTCTAAACTTGATAGCATACTACACACACACGGGCGGAGATTTTTCCACGGTCAAAACTCATCTAAGACTGACATATATGCACACTCTTTCTCCCAAATTTCATGATAAATGTTAGACATGCAATGGGAATAATCAAGGGTTGGGATTGCATCAAGAAAGGAATGATGACATGGCTGAAATAGAAGAACAGAAATCGGCTATGGAGAAGCAAGAATTGGCATGGAGTTTTATGAAGAGTTCTAGGCTGATATTGTACTATAAAGAAAGCTTAACAAAGTAACACTAAGTAGGTTATTGAGAAAATAATATAGTTTTAAGAAAATAGCATAAAGTCTTCGAAAATAAGTTTTAAGAAATATTAAGTGTTAAAAAAATATATATTAAAAGAACCAAAAATAGAATAATGTTTAAAACTAAATCAAAGCCAAAAATTTTAGAAAAAGAGTTTTCAAAATTTGATTACGCCGAGATTATGTTTCGGGTTTATTCTAACTGTAATAAACCTATCCAAATTCTAAGCCTAGAATATTCTAATTCAAAATGTTTTAAGTCTTAAATAAATCTATTTGTGATATCATAACCTATGTTGGTTTCTATTTTATAGAAATATTCGGGTCGTTACAYAGTTGCCAACTATATAACCAAAAGACTATTGGTACTTTTACTGTAAGAAGCCTAAAAATAATTAGATATGAGCGGTTTATGATATTTGTTTACAGCTTTGCATGTATCATGGTTTCCAACGATGTTCCAAGTAGATATCAAATTCCATGTCTAAAGGAAGTTGTTTACATTGGGAAGAATCCACATTTTGACATGTCTACGGGAAGTGGTTTACATTGGAAGTATTTGAGGGATAGGTAGTGTTTAGGAAGATTTAAAACCTATATACACACATTGAACCTTGATGACAGAGGTAGATCATTTTTTCTTTTATAAGAAATAAAAAATTGCACGAAATATTATCGAGAAATGAATGGTTTTAATTGAATCGATGTTTTTGTCAAGTTCAATAAGGGTGTGAATTTAGTTATAGGGATGTGCCCTTAACTCCTTTSTTATTCTTGTTAAAAGAAAAGAAACAAATGCTTAGAAAATTTTGAAATACTTTATGTGCAAAGCGCATGAATAACTTTTTTATAATCATACACTTCATTTATCTTTTTAATATACTCCAATAATCATACACCCGATATTTCTTCTTGTTATGTTATTATAATTTCACTTTGGTTTCTCCATTTGCACAAGATGAATTTATTGGATAATTCACATGAAAGTTTTGCAATTACTTCAGGTGAAATGCACATATCATCATTGAAAGGCATCAAAGGCTCCTCAGGAACAATTGGAATAGATGTTGAACAGGGGACTATGGGATCATTAAATCCAGAAGGATATAAATCTAAAATATTTGATGCTGAAGCTGCAACTTTTATATTAGTGCCATGGACAGCAAAGGAACTCTTGTCTCAATTCCTTGCTCTGTACCAAGAACAACATCAACAATATGGGTTTGGCATGTATCAACAACCATTGCACACATCTAAGAGGTGCAGTGATCCTCCGACCTCTATATGAGAATGAGTTACGAAATTGGTACAAGCTAGGTTTGTCTAATGATTTTGACAATGATGTGGTGGTTAAAATCTTTATTTTCTCTTTGCCTATGAAAATAGAAGGGAATTGATGTGTTGTTGTGACTGATATAATAAGAYAACCACTCAATTTATAGCCATTTGAAGAGACCATTAGGACAAAAGATATAACTTAATTTGCTTCTATAATATATGGTGACAATCTAATAATATTCAAAACTGATGTCTTTCTATAAATATAACAAAACTCTTCTCATAAGCAAGCATAATAATTATTTTTAGTTGCTATTGCCTAGTTTAACGTTCACCAGTAGATTACCTACAAAAAATTGATTGCTAGTTATCCATTGAAATAGTAAATAACACTATTTAGCAAACTTAGAAATATTATAAGATTATGAAGCAACTTTTAATTTTTTCATATACTCTTCATGAACGCGTACTATACATGTATATATATATATATAAATATGAGTGATGTAATATTCTCAACTTAGGACAGTTCTTAATCTAAGGGTGTTACAATATAGTTGTTAGAGTTACATGCAATAGAATATTCTAGGGTTTCAAACAAATTATGTCCTCGGCATCTCAACAATCAATCGTAATTATTACTCAGAAGCATACTAAACCCATATAAACGAATGGAAGTGCAATCCAACAATGCATAGTAGGTAAGTGAGCTACGCACAGCCTTAGACATAATAAAAGACATCGTAGAGTAAGAGATAGCGTTCCTGCTCTCCGTTCTACAAAACCCAGTGCCCCAAGACTGCTTTTGTCCGTTAAAAAAAAAGAAAAAGCAAAAGGGAAAAACTAGATGCTCACCTCAGTGGGTTCCCACACTGTGCCCAGTGTGAGTTTAAGAAAAATTCATGTTTCTAAGGACTAGAATAAAAACAACTGTATCGCTGTAAGACATTATTGCATATCAATAATGAGTCACATGAACGTGCACAATTTACCATCAAAGTAAAAAACTCTACCAAGGTCTAGAAATAAACGCCATATCACTACAGAATACTCATCCTTCACCATTATTTAAATACCTTTATTGAATCATTCGGCCAATTCAATTGTACCCGCTAGCTTAAGGGCAGCACAAAGGATCGAACCCAAATCCCAGTTAAAACCGTATACGCAACGGCCCAAGCATATACGAATATTTGTAGTCCATTATCATGGGTGAGCCTAATGACATGAAGCGTCTGGCGCCCAGACAGTTTAAGTAATGAATAAATAATGTGGAGTTAGTGAAAGATTTTGTTAAAACCCATTATTTATGATTGTTGGATATTGTTTGAGTTTTAATGGTCAGTTGATTGATGTTTTACGAGGTAGAGTGATGTAATAATTCTCAACTAGGACAGTTCTAATCCTAAGGGTGTTTACAATATACGTTGTTAGTAGTTACATGCAATAGAATATTCCTAGGGTTTCACGAGCATGGATATAACTCGAGCGAATATGATAGTAATAACTTAGGATCGAATTATGTAAAGCAATCTAGCTGCATGGGATAGGACAGAGAAATGCATTGGTTAGAAGATTTTAAGGTGAAGATGGTGAGTTTGAAACTAGTTTTATAGAAATGGACAGTAGTGAATGCGTAATACATTATGCTCATAATTCTTCGAGTTTTCTAATGAATTTAGCTCAAAAATTTACCTAAAATAATAAGTTTTACTACCATGTAAATATCTAAGCCTAAAGAGGTCTAGATAAGTATCAGTTTCGAATGCAATAAGGGTTTCATTTCACTCGATCAAAATTAACTCTACTCCAAAGATTGACTCATATCTTGAGTTTTACAAGCTCAAATCGAGTAATATTTGGACTAAATTATTCCCACGATCCGTGGATTTTCAGCCACACATCACATTCTAAAATAGACTTAGTAATAGAGTTCCTGTAATGAATTTAGTGTGGTCAAACTTTCAGGTTCGGCCAAAAAGATAGGGTATAGGGTTTACTCTAATGGTCATTTCTTAAGTTTAGTTTGTAGCATTATGATCCCAAGTGATTCAGGTTCCTAATCCTTAATTTTTCTTGACAATAGATCTCATATTCTGAACCCAAAAGTAACATAGAAACAGATCGGAAATAGCACATGTTATAAGCCCTAGATTTTTTTTCTTATATCAATTAATAAGTGTTTCTTTGCTGGCCTACCTTCTTTTATCTAAGCATAACTTTTAAGCTTAACTTTACCCATGTTCTAGGGTTTTATAGACATACCAACCTATAAGTTGCAGCAAGTGAATAGATTGAAGTATCCATGATAAGCTATGAATGTTCAAAGTATTTGCTATTGGTAAATTTTCATTAAAGTATCTTCAACCCTTCCTAAGATTATTACAAAACATTCTCTACATATTATGATGAGGGAAGTAATACTTTTCTTCCATTTAGATTAATGTCTTGTCCTTGTCTAAATAGGAGAAATAGTTACCCACGAGAATAAAATATTTTTCCATGTTAGAATAGAATATGTTTCCATGTTAGACTTGAATTTGATTACAAACCTATGAGAAGTAAATAAAGTAAAAAAAAGAAGAAAAGAAAAGAAAGAAATAGAGTGTGCAGAAGAATGTTTTGAGAAACAATAGTTGCTTAAGGAGGTGGAAGTAGAGGATGTGATGGAAGTTTAAACATGAGAGCATAAAAGAAAGACATTAAGAGCTTGATGTAGGCTCTTATACCATATAGAAATGATGTACTCGTTGTATATGTTGCTTTCCAAGTAAGGATTCCAAGTGAAATCCTTTATGAAACTACCTTTGAATTTAGTAGGTAGTGTAGATGGATTAATCCTTCTTCGGGATACCAATGCAAGAATTATGCACAATTATTTGCTTGAGATTTATGTGGCAAAACAAGACACAACCTTGCACTCTATTTTTTTTTCCTTTTTTGGTCTAAATTTTGCTTTACATGCACTCCGTTCTTGATCCTCTATTTTTTCTATCTATTAAGCTGCACTCTACATAATATGATTGGACTCTGTTTCATTTCTATATTGATTGATATAGTCTATATTCTCCCATTTCTCTGTATGCTATCTGTATAGTATGCACTATGTTTAACATCTAAGTTTTTTGTATACCTTGAATTTCTATACTTAATACTACATTTTTTTGGTTAATGAACAGAAATTGATGATAAATATTTTAAATTTATCATGGTGTGCACTTCATAGATGAAAATGGGAAAAAGGAATATAAGGAGGGGGGACATAGAGYATGATGATTATGCAATGCTACTAGAACGAGCAAACTTGACATTAATAAGATGCTACAAAATTAGGACATATTGAAAGGGATGATTTATTATTTTTTGGAACCCACTGAGGACTTAAAAACTGGATTGGTACTAAATATAACAATGGGGATACATGTACAATGATTGAATTTGCATGAAAGATTAAAATTATTGAGCTGTATTATCATTCTTATGAAGATGAGGAAGTGTTTCTGCAAGGCCCAGAGTTTAAGGTTGACGAGAGGAAATCTACTGACATTATAGAAGAGATAGAGTAAAAAGAGGATGAGACTATGGAGCCTATCAAGCTAATGGAGAAAATAAAAAGTGAGATTTTGAGAGCAACCAAGTACTTGAATGATATCCAAATTTAGGTAATAAGTTGATGTTGGTTGTAGTAGTCTTATTGAGAAACAATGCAATATAATTGAGCATGATAACTTGGGGAGGGGCACAATAAGGAAAGGCAAGTAACAGATGATTCACCAAGGTACAGTGTGTTGAAATTGTAGTGTAGAAAATCCTCAACAACTTCCAAGTGATAAAACTGAGGATCTTGTGAATTAGGAGGTAGTGCAGGTCAGGATAATGGTGATAATCTTGCTAGAAGTGGATATGAAAGGGGCCAATCTATTCATTAAGTATTTAAGGGCAACATAATTGGTCTTGATGGGAGTAGGAGTTTAAAAGTATTGTTGATAGCAACAGTGAGGACTATAGCAAGTTAGAGCCTTAATGATGGTAGTATTATTAGGAACGATCAATGTTTGAAAAACATGTCGATAGATGTTGGATAGCAGAATCAAGAAGGGACTTGAAGGGAAATGCATGAAGAAGATAACTAGAAGTTGAACAAATTTTGAGGATAAAGACATGGAATTGTTGAGAAGGAATCAGCAACAATAGACTTCGTTTTTTGAGTGGTTGCAAAGAGATTTGGAAATGCCAAATGGAGGTCATTCCATGGCATTCATTTCAAGGTTAAATAGAAAAAGAAGGTAATGATCAACTATGTAAAACAACACTGAAAGAACTAAAGGAGTTTGATGGCTATACATATAGGTAGGTGCTTTAATGAACCTCACCTAGGATATTTGTGTAGGGATTATGTTCCACATTATTTAAAGATGATATGCTATGTGACGAACTATATGTGTAATACCCAAGATTTCTCTTTATGGATTTTTGTTTGATCGTGTGAATTTGTGTGCTAACTAGGGTTGGATAAATTTCTATGTGTTATTATTTCAATAAGTATGGAATTCTCGTATTTRTAGGATTAGGGTCCTTAGTTAGTTAGAGGCTCGACTAGTGGGCCTATTCGTTTGCCGAAAGTTAGACTGYTATCGAAAGAAGGCCCATTGAATTTAATTTAAGGATTAGATTAATTATGGAATGGGAAGGCCTGAAAGATTTGGGTTACGGCCCAAGTTAAAAAAACTATTTAATTAATTATACTATTCATCGCCTTCCCCAAAACCCTAACCCGCCTTAAGCCGCCGCAGCCGCAGCTGCCGTTTCTCCCTTTGTCTACCCGATGCCGCACCGATCATCGCTTTTCTCCCTTTTTCTTCTCTTTGGCAGCTGCCATGTTTCTTCTTCTCTCCTCTTCCTCCTGCCCGACGTAGCTTCGCCATCAAAAATCTAGAAGTTACCATGCACCCTCACGGTACAGGTCGGACCCGCACGTCCCCTTTGCACGTATAGTCGACGGATCGCTTCCTGCTGGTTGCCAATTTCTGCAACCCTCGCAAGGGGGCGTTGCCCAGATTTGAAAACTCGCTGTCCTTGTTATTGCTGCCTTAGTCACTGCCTTGCTGCTTGTTGTTATGCGACCTGTGCACCACCGGACGAGCACTGGTGTTGGAGACCACTGCTCGACGRGTGCTTCCAACTCGTCGGCTTCGACTAGAACAGGGAGCACTTGTTTGTTTGGGCCTAGACCTACAGGTCCGATCTCTCCCCCGCGTCTGCTCATTGTTGTCTTGCTCGCCAATCACCGTCGACGTTGCTTTGCAACTTGACTGAGTGTTTTCTGTGGTAGAGTTGCTACGGTTGGTAGCTGACCTTCTTGGGAAGCTACTTGCCGATTGGATCTTCCCAGATCTGCAACTCTGSTTAAGAAGCCTTGTTGGAAACAGGTCTGGTATAGGCTATTGTTGGGTTTTTAGCTGGCTGTTCACTAGTTCTGGGCGTGCCWAGCAACAGGCACTAGCAAGCGCCCAGCGCTCAGGCTCCAGATGCCCTGATGCCCAGCGCCCAGACGCCCAGATGCCCAGACGACCAGGGCTGTTACGCATGCTACTTGAGCTCACGCCCGAGAATCCAATACCACTTCCGCGACACTTGAACTTTGTGAACTTAAAGGTGAAAACGTCATTAKTTGATATTAAAATTTATGACCTGTGTACAATTATGTCCTAAAGCGAAGGTGGGAGAACATAGATTAGGTTTAATACCCGAGCTAAAGAGTTTGAATTGTACCCTTAAAAACGTGATAATTGGTAATGGGGGAACTAAGTATGGATTTATAATTGGTAAATGACATTCTTGGAATAAACACTGAATATCTAAGTTGGGACAGTCATATTAAATGGACTTTACTTTTGTAATCAAAAATAGGTCGTTTCGAGCGCCTTAACGTTGAGAACGGTCAAAGGATTTCACTTCAGAATTTAAATAAGAACCCTGTAACGTAAAGGACTTCAGGTAAGTAAATTCTCCCCTTTCACTAATGCATATGAATTGATGTATCTAAATTTCTTTAGGTAAGTTGAATGTATTGTATATGAGATTCTATACAAGTAAATCTCCATACCCGCCTATCTCTTTTGTTGTGTTTTAGGTGGTGGCAGTATGGGATTATGTTATGAAATGTATTGATTGTGTGGAATGTTTCCACATGTTTCATATCTGGTACCATTATTATGTTGAATGGTATGTTAATTACAGTTGTATGCATTTCACGTCATGGGCATGTAGTTATAGTGTTCTACATCATTCTTGGCATGAGCCATTCATACATTTAGAAAGTGAATGGTTTAGGAAATGAAATTTTGAAAGGGAATGTATTTTATAAATTGTAACATGTTCAGGAAAATGTTACGGTTTTTGAAAAGGAGTGTAAACCTAGCATGAAAGATGTGAGTGGGAAATAGGGMATGGAGGACTGGCGCATCCGAACTAACCCTCTGGGAGGGTAGGGAAATGTAATGTTCACCTCTTTGGAGGTGAAGAGATGAAAAGAAAAGTAAAGAAATGTTAACTGCTTTACGATTCTACAGATATGTAATCAGGTTCCAAAGAACAAATGGCCCACTGCAGAGCTTAATGGCTAGACGTTACACTTAGTGAGCTCACAAATGTAATGAAATGAAAGGTTTTTGCAAGTTATACATTTTGAAAAGAAAGATTTTATAAAAATGTTATGAAATGGAAATGTTTAGAAAGTTTTCATTGAAAAGGTGACGTTTTATAATTCATGACATGTAGGGTATATTTATGCATTCATGCATGAGATTTGCTTACTGGGCTTTTTAGCTCATTCCATTTCTCTCATCTTACATTTTAGGTAATGTGTAGCCAGGTGGTTCGAAGAGGTCGCTTGTGGGCAAACCAAGATACCCTGAAGAATATTCTAAATAAATTTTATTGAATAAGATAGATAGTTGATTGTCTAGAATGATTTTTGCATATCATTAGGATATTTCTTATTTGGTTTAGCTGATTGTGTTTTAAATTTTTTTAGGTTCTTCAAATTTCAGTTTGAATAATTGATGGGTTGGTAAAAGATTTGTTGGAGCACATTACTCATTATGTTGGATGTTTATTTGGGCTACAGGGTATGTTGTTAATAGGTGTTTGAAAATATTGAGAACTTTTTGAATGTATTCAATGGGTAGTTATTGAAATTATAGAGCAAATTTTGTCAAATTTTTATAGAATCTTCGACAAGGGTTAAGACTTCTTTTATTTCCTATAGTAGTTGATCGTTCTATGAGTAAGGTAATGTAACATTCTCAGTTTAGGATAGTTCCTAATTTGGGGTGTTACAATATGAGACACAATTTAGAGGCAAGAGATCAACCATTGATCACAATATTAGAAACAATTACTGTGAAAATGATGAAGAGGATACGTGATAGGAGAAGATGGATGATGAGAAAGACACCAAAACTGCTGTTCCTAGGATTAGAGAAACTCTTAGGAAGGCTCTGATTGATTTTGGCAATTGGAAGCCTACTTGGAATGGGATAGATGCATTCTAGGTGGCAGGTCCAAGTAATGAATGGTTTGTGGTTGATTTGAGAAGAAATAGTTATAGTTGTATGGCACGAAATTATTTGGAATTCCATGTAGCCATGCCATTTCTACAATGCACAACGAGGGCAAAAACTATCATGATTCAATGCATGAGTGCTACCTACCTCATACTTTCAATAAAAGAGTATAACAATGTGCTAGAACTAATAAATAGAGAGAAACAATGGTCAACAGCTGATGTTCTGACCCTTAACCAACTTATTGCATACAAGCAGTCTAGTGAGCCTAAAGAAAATGCGAGAAAGAGGCACTRCTGATGATGGAAATAACAATTTTCGAAAAATGATGAGATGGAGGGTTATAATACGCATATCAAAAGCACGTGATATGGAAAGCAAAGCAAATTATCGTGAATCAACAACAACTTTCACAGAGTTAATGAACAACAAATGGTTGCTAACAAAAATTCAAATACTTTATCAAAAGCAAAGAAAATTAAGTGAATTGACATTTCTCATAGAAAATTTAAAGAGCAAAAACTTCAAAATTTAAAATCTAAATCTCTCAATATAAAAAATTACATATCTCAATTTTTTATTGAGAATGACATCCTTCCATCTTCAAATCTAAAACTCTTTTACTACCGGGCATAAGATGCTCAAGATATGAGAGCAACAATAGGGAGAAGAAAGGTGTAACATATTTTGTAAAAGTAAGTTATATGTTAAGGGGGAAATGGCCTAGCAGGAAATAATCTAGAAAAAAAGCCGTAGCAATAAAGAATTGTGAGGGAAAACGTTGCCCTAGCAGTATATAAACTGAAGGTAAAAAAATGCCCTTGAAAATTGTCACGTGACAGTTATCCTTTATGGGTTGATATGGTTTTTGGATTAGAAGCGTGCCATTATGTTTTGTTAAAGTTCGAAGGCAAGGGATTCTTGTTCTATAGATGGAGGGAAAAAATCAAAAGAATTTGGGGCATTAAACATCCTTTACCCTAAATCTATTGAATAAAAAATTTTAATCAATGAAAGTAAAACATATTTAAGGTAGACTATTTGCAAAAGGTCTGACATGCATGGTGGTAAAACTTTTTTGCCTTCAAGTTCGAATAAACCTTTTTGCTGCTCTTCGTTGCTATGTCCAGCTACAGGTTCTTGACCTTGGGTTACTGGTAGTGAGGATCAGGTATAAATGACTCCCCCAATTGTGTTTTATATATGACCTCATAGGGCATCGATTTTTTCAATGCTCCTACTTTCTCGATGCTGTCCTTCCCAAAACTCTCCATTTTGGACCTTGGGTAAGGGGCATAGATGGGATTTAAAGTATTATATCCGTTAGCCATTATTACCTATCCAACTACCATTTGCCTCAGGCCCCTGCTCAAACACCTACCTCTACCTTGAATGATGATGAGGTGGTGGTGAGTACCTACCATCTCCAACCGCTATTCCTGGAGCCTCCTAATCATGCCTTGGTGCCAAATAATGCACCCCACCCTCAAATAATGCTAGAACCAATGCTCGCAGCCCCACCAGAGAGCACTGCGCCCCTCTTTCCTATTACCTAGGTCTTGGACACTCCTTCCAGTACCACTACCTTACCTGAACTAAGTGAGAAAGTAATGCAATTCTATAAGAATTCTTCCTCCACGATGCGCATCATCAGGCAGACAAAGGCGCCCTCTACACCACCACTTCCCATGACTACCGGCTATGGTACTAGTGCTTCTAGAACCCTAAACTGCAGCTTGGTTAATCTGTCCGATAGTGAACTCCCGAAGCTGAAGAAACCTTGGTTATCTGCAACAGTGCAAGCTTTCTTGTAGCCTTGACAGGGTCAATGAATATGCTCGGCAGGAGCTGTCAAGGGTTGAGTAATCCTTGTGCAGTTTGAAACTTGGATAATCTCATACAAGATATCTACCGTGATATTTTTTTCCTTTTTGAAACACTTTCTACTATTGTTGTTATGAATTTTGCATTTAAATTAAACTTGGCTTTAGAAATGTCATTTATTTTGCTCTTTGTGATAGAAGTGGAGGTCTTTGTATATTGTGGAATGAACATGTCGATTTAACTTCATTAAGTTTCTTTAAGGGACATAAAAGATCCTAATGGTTGTTATAGGAGATTTACAGGCTTTTATTGTAATACCCACACTGAATTTCTAAAAGATATTTGGACTCTTCTTCTTCACCTTGACTCCATCTCCTTCGTACTATGGCTGTGTGATGGAAGGCATACTTCTACACTTGATCATGGATACTAGGCTACATGACCTAGGGTTCCTAGGACCTAAACATAACTGTTACAATAGACGAGAGGATCTTTATATGGTCTAGAATGGCTTGATCGAGCATTGGCCTCTGTGTCCTGGATTGACACTTTTCCATTAATGAGAAATGAGGTATTCTCTGAAGGCTATTCAAATCACCTACCTATCTTTATCTGTAACACCCCGGATTTTACTTTTATGAATATTTGTTTGAACTCGTGAAATTGTGTGCCAACTAGGGTTAGACATTTTATATGTGGTCAATATTTTTTAAATCGTACGTTTAATAGGTGCAAAAATATTGTCCGTGTCGAATAAGAATTATTGTTAGTTAAAGGCTCGACTTGTGAGCCTACTTGTTTGTTAGTCGGGAGTTGGGCTTTTTATCGAAAAAAAGCCCGTTATATTAAATTTATGAATTTTAGGTTAGATTTGGATGGGAAGGCCCGAAGGATTCTGGTTACGGCCCAAAATATAAAATAAAAAAGGGAAAAAAGAAAATATATAAGAAAATAAAAAGAAAGAAAATGAAAAGAAAAGAAAAAGGAAAACCCTAGAACTATCTTCTTCTCCTCCTTCCTGCCGCTGCCGCYGTGCCGCAACTCTCCCACCATTTATCTCCTTCTCCTTCCTACCGCAGCTGCCGCCAGCGCCACCACTCTCCYACCATTTATCTTCTTCTYCTTACTGCCGCTGCGGCCACCCCTTGCACTCACCACCTCTCGTCCCCCTGCAGATCCGACGCTGCTCGTCGTGGTTTGAGCAGCTTCTCCTTCTCCTTCCTTTCCTCTACGGCCGGCACTTGAAGTGGCCACTGTGCCACGGTTTTGCTATCAGACATCGCAGCGCGTTGCTGCTCGAACGGGAGAGCGCCCGCTGTCTCTTCTCCGATTCCCTCTCGCTCTCGGACTCGCCAGCGTCGACCCAACACTCTAGATCCGGTAAGCCACCTTCTCCTTCTCCTTCTTCCCGGCGCGATCATCAGCCAGATCTGCCGCTGTTGTCTTTCTTCTCTGTAGGAGCAACCGATCTGYGCGACACCCTTACCAGATCTGCCGCCATCGTCTCCTYCTCTGTAGGAGCGACCAGTTCCGTGTGACACTGTCGCCGAACCTGGCATCGTTATTTTCCTCCCTCTGCTCAACGTTTTCTTGCTGACCGAAATCGACCCTCGCTGCTCGGTGCAACCAGAGCCGTCGTGGMGTACTGCATCTGCTCGACGAATTTCCCTCAAAAACAGAAGCTAAACGTGACAGATTGGCYGCCGTTTCAGTCTCTGATCTGCCGCCGCTCTCTTCTTCTCCTTCTCTGCTCAATATTTTTCCTCCTCGACAGAAGCATGATCCCTTGTTGCTAGCCGTCACTCTGCCCTCGTCCTTGCTGTTCGTGTCCCCGGTAGTCCCTCGCCGGTTTCAGAGTCRCCGAAAGTCGACTAGGAACATATTGGCCTGTCGACTGAATTGTCCATSCAGAAACAGGGCTCGGCACTCAATACTGCCAGATCCACCCTTGTATCCAGTAGCACTAGGCGCCCAGCGCCCACCGTCCAGGCGCCCGACGCTCAGACGCATCGATGCCCAGACGCCCAGGACCATTGTACACGTCTTTTGAACACACGTTCGGGAATTCATTATCACTCAACATCCGAGTATCATGAATTTAAGGTGAAACGCTAACATTTAATATTGAAATTATATGACTTGTAATAAATATACCTTKACGTGAACTCATGGGGATTGTAGTAGGTAGGTTTATACTTGAGCTAAGGAGTCGGATTGTACCCTTAAAACTTAATATACAACTAAATGGGATTTATAAACTTATAAAGGACATTGTTGGATTAACCRCATAATACTTAAGTTGAAACGATCGAAACTAAGTAGACCCTCTTCTGTAATCAACTAAGTTATTTCGAGGGCTTACGTTGAGATCGATTGGAGAAGTCTACTTCCAACTTAAGTAAGAAATCGTTTACGTATAGGACTTCGGGTAAGTAATCCTCTCATTCATGACATTATAAATAAATGAATTTGAACGCTTTTAATTGTTGGAATATGTATTGTATGAAATTTTATGTTGATGTGTGGAATTGTGACGAAAGTTGAATTGTTCGTATTTAGTAGTACTTTATGTTAAAGAATACTGTTGTGATTTCATATCATGTATTATTTATTGAACGTTATCTTATGTAAGATTGTATGCGTTTCATGTCAGGGACAGCCATGTAATTAGAACTTACATCTCATTTGCATGGTGTCGTTCGCGCATTTAGGAAGTGAACGTTAGAATATGAATTTTGAAAGGAAAAAATGTAAAGTTTTGGAAATGTTAAAGTTCTAGAAAGAAGTGTAAACCTGGCCACGAAAGATGTGAGTGGGAAATGGGCCATGGGGGACGGTCGCCCCGACCCTACCCTCTTGGAGGGTAGGTAAGAATGGAATGTTCACCTCCTTGGAGGTGAAAGTGTGAATGAAAATCTTTTTTTTGAATGTTGACCGCTTTGCGGTTCTATCGGTAGGAATAGAATCGGGTTCCAAATAAGAATGGCCCACTGCAAGCTTAGTGGCTAGGCGTTACCCTCTAGTGAGCTCGCGAACGAACGAATGGAAATGGAAAGTTTTTATTGTAAGAGAATTTTTAAGAGAATGTTTGTAATGAATTTTGAAAAGGAAATGTTTTTCGGAAGTTTTTCATTAAAAAGGAGGAACTTGAATTTTCACATGTAGGACATGTTCATGCATTTATGCATGAGGTTACTTAYTGGGCTTTTTAGCTCATTCCTATTGCTTATGTTTTTCTTGCAGATGATATGTAACCAGATGGGATGAGGAGGATGCTTGTGGGCTAGCTTGGATACCCGAGARCTGGTTTTCGAATTTATTTATGAAATAAGATAAATACTTCTGAATGTTTTAAATTATTGAAGTTTCTTTGGGATTTTCGTTTATTTTGAATAGTTTAGAAAGACTTCCGCTGTATTTCTATTTTGAATAATTGTTAAGTTGGTGAGGGTTTGTTGAAGTTTATTTTTGAAATAGATAGTTGTTTATTTTGGAACGAAAATGATGTGGAATTCTCAGCTTAGGACTGTTCCTAATCTGGGGGTGTTACATTATCAATGCTGAAAAAATGGTGAATAAGAGAACATATTTAGGGCGTGCCGCCAATAGTTTTGATCCTTTCTAGCTTAAGGACGAAGCTTTGAGCATATTTGGAAACAACAATGGCGCACCTCTAATACTAATGGCACCCTTGGGGTTTTGGAAGTCATACATAACTCTAAAATTGACTTGAAGTGATGGAGTAAGGTAGAGTTTGAGAACATTACAATGAAAATCCAGCAKCTCGAGAAGAAGCATCTTAGGCTTCGATCACGCCCTTTTCAACAGCTTTGGTTGGAGAAAGTTGTGCTCAAAAACATTGAACTTCTTATGGACCTTCAAGAAACTTACTGGAGGATACTATCAAGGTTGGAGTGGCTTAAAGATGGTGACCGTAGCACTAAGCTTTTCATAAAAAATGCTCTATTGAGGCTATGGAACACCATCCTTAGGATTCAATCAAGCACTTAGCAATGGGTGGAGGATGAAGCCTCAATCTAGAGTATAGCTATGAGTTATTTCTAAGAGCTTTTCACTAGCTCTAGAACTGATGACCTACAGCCTTTTGATCTGTCGCAAGAACACAGTCTATGCTTGGGTTCTCTTTCACCTCGAATGAGGTCCATCGTGCTCTTTTCAAGATGTCACCCTCGAAATCATGTCTAGATGGAATATAGGACCGCTTTGTACAAAAACTATGGCATATCTCAACTGATCAGGTTACTTTTATAGCCATAGACGTATAAAACTCTGGGGCTAACATTACTTCTTTGAACTATCCATAAATTGTTCTTATCCCCAAAGTTAAACCCTGAATATTATGTGTGATTTTCAGCCTATTAGTTTATAAAATGTCATATACAAATTTGTATCCAAGATTATTACCAATAGGTTAAAGCCATTCGTTGAGCAAATTTTATCGATGAACTCCAAAGTGCTAAAGGCCGAAAAATACCAGAAAATGCAAACACTACCTTTGATGTCTTTCATAGCCTTCAATCTAAGCACTCGCATATAGGTTCTTCTATGCCAATAAAGCTCGACATGAGCAAAGCTTTTGATTAGGTGGAAAGAATTTTCTAGAGGCAGTCATGGGGATTATCTTATTTCCAGACCATATTGCCTACCTTATCATGAGTAGCATCCGAATGGTCACCTTTTCGATTATGTAAGTACAAAGTTTTAGTTATCATAGGAGTATTTGAATTTTGAATTCATTATTGCATTATCACCAAACATCATGATCTTAAAGTATTTGATTATTGATTATTGATTATTGATTGTCAATACTTATGGTTATCTTATAGATGAGTTATCATAATTATCTTTTTAGATAAGGATTTCCAAATATTTTAAAGATTTGATTATCAATTTATCTCTTATCTTGATTCCTACAAGATGTACTATATAACTAACCTCATTAGTCTGGACTTGTTTAACAAATACAGAGAGAAGAACATCAAGGTATGAGTGTGATATTTCATTATATTTGTTCATAGATTAATATTGAGTAATGTTACTCAATATTGATTATTGTTGTATGCTTGGTTCATGCTTTGGTGTTCATTGAATCAAAGTTTACAAAAGAAAAGATTTTCAAAGGGATTTAGAAATCAATGCTGGACGAATTTTCCAGGACAATCGACGAAAGGGAATTCCGCCAATTGAAGTCAAGTAGAGCTTGTGAAATCAACCCAATGGCTACAAGATTCGATATAGTAAAACGGAGTTTTACTTTATTATAAATGATTGATGTATAAGTCCGTTGAACATTATTTGATTTAGTGGATTTTATGTTGATGCCTGATGTGGTCCCATTGATGTAGGCATTTATAACGAGCCATGTTAAATCATGCCTCTACCAAATTTATTGTGGTTTGATTTATTTATATCCAATAAGTCATTATATAGTAACACACTAAAAGATGTAGTAATTAACACCAACAAGTAGTATCAGAGCGGGTTTCTTGTTTATTAGGATCAGATCCAAATTGTGTTGATTGTTTGGCTTCTAAGTATACCTTACTTAATATTTCGGATTGCTTTAAATTTAATATATCATACCTGCTGTTTTACTGTGATTGTGTCCATATCCATTTTAGTGTGCACGCACTGACAATACTATTTTTGTTATTATGGATGATTTTCATGACTTCCATGAAGAAGGTTCCACTCATAGATCTACCTTGTTAGATGGAACTAATTACCCTATGTGGACAGCCAAAATGAGGACAGTCTTGAAAGCTATAGATGAATGCGTTTGGTATTTTGTATGTACAGGTTATAGTCCTCCTTAAAGCATTAGATGATAATACCACTTTTAAATTAGTACTTGAATGGGATAGTAATGAACTTGACAAAGCTTATTGAAACTCTAAAGCACTGCATGCTATATTCAGTGTTGTTACTCTAAAACAAATGCAAGTGATTACTACCTGCGAAATTGCTAAGGAAGCATGGGATAAATTAGAAACAAAAAATGAAGGGATTGATCAAGTAAAGGTCAAGGTTGAGGAGTCTAGCAATTGAGTTTGACAATATGTCTATATCTAAAAATAAATCTATTACTAATTTTCATGGAAACTTGTGTAATTTATTAAATGAATATTTTGTTCTTGGTGAATCATATTCTAATGCTTAACTTGTTAGGAAAACTGTATGTTCATTGCCAAACAAATTCAAAGCTAAGGTTAGTTCCACTGAAGAATGTAGATATATCGATGAAATCGACATAGATGAATTGATTGGCTCATTGCAGATATATGAACAAAATCTAAAGAGGTGGGATAAAGATAAACATTCCATGGACTCCAAGCACTTCAACAAATATCTAAGGAGAAACATCAAAAAAGAAAATTATGGTCTGCGAGAAGGTTACAAAAAGGATAATAGCATTCAATGTCATGAATGTGAAGGATTTGTTCTTATTCAAGCAGAATGTGCAAACATCCTTAAAACGAAGGGCCGTGCAATGACTGTTTCTTTGAGTGATAGTGATGATGAACCACATGGAAATAACAATGGTGTGAATGACCAAAATTATCTAGCTTTCATGGTGACAAAGACTAAGGAAGTACAAATAATCCCAAAATGGAGCCTAAGGAAGAGCAATCTAGTATTGATGTGGAAGATCTTCAATTTGGGACCACAAAAGTAGTCAATCTCCAACTAGTAAAGGAGAATCGTGAGTTGAAAGAGAAAGTCAAAACCTTGCAAGAAAAGCTCAACTGTTCACAGCAGAAAACTAGAAAATGCTAATAGTATCTTGAGTAAATTTCAGATGAGTACCACAAAGCTTCAGCAAGCCTTACTCATGGGGAAACCAATGGGTGACAAATCTAGAATTAGCTCTAGAGTGACCACATTGAACCTAGTGTGGCCACAATGACTGCAAACAGAAAATTTCAGCAACGAAAAGAAACTTATAAGGTACCCAACTTTATTCATAATTATCATTTTTGTGATAAAAAGGGGCATGACAAGCCAAAATGTTTGAGCTGTGTTTCCATGTGTATAGGCTATTTAATGAATCAAAAATTGCATCTACTTCATGTGGAGGGAAGGAAATGGCTAAAATGAAATGAATTTCCAAAAATCCTATTTGTGGTGATGAAAATATAAAAGCACTTCCCACTCAAGCCTTTTCGGATTTAAGGAAGTTTGTTAAGGATAATCATGCGATCAAGTGGTTTATTTTTTTGTTTCTAGTTCAAAAATTATTCCAATTTGTTGCACTTTTAGTTGTGTGGCCACACTAAACCGAGTTTGCTTTGTGCTCTCTTACATAAGACTTGTACTATGTCTAGGACGTCTTGAAGTTTTTTTGGTCCTTGTGAGTATCCATAAAATGTTTTTCCAAAACCTCCACTGGATGGCTACCACCTATTGATCAGTGAAAGCTACCTTGAGTAAGTAGTTTTGGTATAGGGACCCCTATTCTACGACCGCTCTACCATGGAAAAGGCTACTGTAATATATGAGTGAAAGTCATAGTTTGGATATGTACGAGTAGTTTGTAGTCATGTTGCACCTATTTCATGATCACAAAAATGTTATTTGGATCATTGAAATATTAATTTGGAATGTATGGAACCATACTTCATATCCTTTGTTGTTGGTGCCTCATTTAATATTTTGAGGAAGGGGGTTGAATAATAAAATAAGCATCACACTTGAGGACACTTGCACACATCTATCTTGCTTGCAGTTGGTAGTTGGTTTCTGATAATTATTATTGACTATCTTAGACTCCTTATTCTAATATGTTTCTTATGGTTAATCAACATTAGTAACTATTTCATTGATCACCATATTTTGAAATTGCATACTCTGGGTCATTTTTTGTTCTTGTTAATCATCCGTGATTTTCTTTATCATTGATTTATCCTCTATATAATTTGATCTCATTGAGTGAATATTCTTTGTGAATTTTTTTTCATCTAGGGTTTAAATGTGGTTAGGATAGTTGAAATTATCTCTATTTTCCTTCTTTATTTCTGAATTTCCTTCCCTAGGGTTTATATGTGGTTTCTTTGGAACTTTTTTAATTTTCTCTCCTCTCTATTTTCTATTGTTGTTTACTAATCGTTTGTTTGAGGAGGAGTCTCATACACCGTCTTGGGGGGAGGCTCCAACATCTGAGCCAATTGAGACTGAGTCTCCGGTGGCCAATTGCTGATTATCCTATAGCCACAATTTACTTTGGTGTTTCATGTACTCAAAAAGGGGAGTAATACGTACTATATTTATATATTTTGGTGGATATGTAGGTTACTTCTTCGTACTTGCCATAGTTTATGCTACGTGACTAATTATTGTTTTTGATTTCCATATGATCACATAGGGGAGAATATACATTTGATTTTGGTTTTGGTTTTCGAGTTTTATTTTTATTTTTATTTTTTTGGTTATTCATWTGAACCATAAAAGGTGAGCAATGGTCATGGATATGGATATTGGTTGATGTTACTAGATATTCTTTTGCTAGTTATCTAACTTTGCATAATGGATATTTTGCTAGCACTAAATGTTTACATTAAGGGAAGTAACATCTCATTAAAGAAATAATATCTATTCTGCATACTGGTTATTATTAAATAGTGTTTACATTAATGATAATGGACTTACGGATTATATCATTACTTATGGTTACTGGATGGTTATTGTTCAAATGGTGTTCATGTTAACGATCATGGTTTTCAGATTATATCATTACTGATTCTTTGATTCATAATTTGTTTGAGGACTTGTGGAGGATATCTTGTTGATTATTGAATTTAACAAACAAATAAGTTTTTTGCAGGATTATTAATCATGTGCTTTTGTGTTCATATGAAAATCAAAAAGGGGGAGATTGTAAGTACAAAGTTTTAGTTATCATAGGAGTATTTGAATTTTGAATTCATTCATGCATTATCACCAAACATCATGATCTCAAAGTATTTGATTATTGACTATTGATTATCAAAAATTATGGTTATCTTATAGATGAGTTATCATAATTATCTTTTTAGATAAGGATTTCCAAATCTTTTAAAGATTTGATTGCCGATTTATCTCTTATCGTGATTCCTACATGATGTACTATATAACTAGCCTCATTAGTCTGGACTTGGTTAACAAATAAAGAGAGAAGAACATCAAGCTATGAGTGCGATATTTAATTGTATTTATTCGTACATTAATATTGAGTAATATTTACTCAACATTGATTATTGTTGTATGCTTGGCTCGTGCCTTGGTGTTCATTGAGCAAAAGTTTACAAATAGATTTTCTGAGGGATTTAGAAATCAGAGCTGGATGAATTTTCYAGGACAACCGATGAAAGGGAGTTCCGCCAATTGAAGTCAAGTAGAGCTCATGAAATCRACCCAACGGCTACAAGATTTGATATATTAATAAGGAGTTTTACTTTATTATGAATGATTGATGTATAAGTCCGTTGAACATTATTTGATTTAGTGGATTCTATATTGATGCCTGGACATGGTCCCATTGATATAGGCATCTATGTCAAGCCATGTTAAATCATGTCTCTACTAAATTTATTGTGGTTTGATATATTTATATCCAATAAATGATTATAAAGTAACACACTAAAAGAAATAGTAATCAACACCAACAGATTCTAATAAATGTCTCTCCTTTAGACCCTGTCGAGGTATCAGTCAGGGTGATCCACTCATGCTATATCTATTTATCCTATGCTCCGAGGGTTTTTCTGCATTAATTCGCTAATCGCTGGAGCAATAGGCTTGGAAGTGTTTACTTTTTGCAGGGATGGTCTTTGTATCTCTCATTCRTTATTCTCCAATGATATTATTCTATTTGCCAAAGAGGACATGGGAAACACTCGAATTTTGGAGATTCCTCAAACTTACGAACTCCATTTCGGGCAATGCATCAACTGTAATAAGTCCTCCATTTACTTTATTCATGCCTTAGACTCTTTTACAAAGCATCCCATGCTTGTGGTCATGGGTATGAAGGAGGGAGATGGATAGGGTAAAGATCTCAACTTACCCTATATTAGTGGTAAAAATAAAATAGAGGTCATCTAGTATGTGGTTGAGCGAATACCTAGCTTTTCTTCAGGAAATACTCAACTACATTATGTCCTACTTTGTACTTCTAGCTTATGTGCACAACATTATAACATCATTAGTTCGCAATTTTGGTGGGGTGGCTGTAAGAATGCATAGAAAATCTGTTAAAAAGCATGGAGTTACCTTGTTTTCATAAAAGCACCGAAGGTCTAGGGATTCGAGACCTTGAATATTTCAACTTGGCCTTGCTTGCTAACCAAAGCTGGTTACTCAAGAGAAATCCTAAGTCTCTTGTTGCCAGGGTTTTAAGGAGTAAGCGCAATCCTACTATGCCATTTATGGATGCACAGCTTGGGCCTCAACTCTCTTTTATTTGGCATAGTATATTGGCAAGTAAGAAGTTGTAGAAGGCTGGTTTGGTGTGGCAAATTAATTCTAGAGAGCAGGTTCCAGTTTGGGATGGGTGGTGATTGCAAGGTGACATGTTTTCAAAAGTCCAAGACCTCAACAACACCTTATGCCAGTGATACATGTCTTGGCCACCATTTATAGAACAACTGACACCTTAAATATGGAGCTTCTCTCTCATCTCTTCTTAGAAGATGATGTGGTGGAGATTCAAGAAATCCTCTTAGCAGGATGTGACCTCTGGACTTTCAATGTTGGGCTTMTATGAAGTCTCAATGGTACATGGTTCAATCACACTATAATGCCTTTTTGGGGCTCCAACTAAGGGAAACAAGCTCAGCTTATTCTTACGGGCAATGGCTCCGAGTACYTTTYGGTGAAACTTTGGAGTCTCCATCTTTCCGTAAGATTCAGTCGTTCTTATCGAGATGTAATGCTAGAATAATTCTAATCAGAAGTAACCCGACATGACAAATCCTAGCAATCCTAGCTACCTCCGGTGTGGCGAGCCTATGAAAACTGACTAGCATGTGCTATTAGATTATGCCTATTCCATGGTGATTTGGTGCAAGCTTTCGATGCTCCACTGCTAGGTGATGTAGAGGGCCGTCGATTTTTTGCAACTTCTTAGATGACTTTATGAATGCTGAAGGTGTAGAAGAATACTGATTACTTAGGTTTACTCTATGGAACTTATGGCTGCACAAAAACTCCCATGTCTTTTCCAACAAAGCCACTCCCCCTGAGGAAGTAGTTGAGGAAAACTTCACTATGGCGGAAGAATTTGACCTCGAAGCCCTCCTGAATGGTCATTCTATGCCAGCATGTGGAGTTGTTCGATGGAAAGAACCAGAGAATCTAGCTTACAAGTTAATGGTGATGCTCCTCGGACATTAGCATCCATTAGGATAAGGGAGGTGATGCGGAATCAGGATTAGCCTACTCGTATTTTTTAAGTCTAACCAAGGGTTTACTAGCTGATGCTACCTAAAATAATTCCTAAGAATTTCGTTATTAATAAATCATACCAATCGCATAAAAATTTATCCTAAATAAATCCACCTAAACATTAACTCAGCCTTTATAAGAATCAAGTCTGTTTTAGAAATATAGTAGGGTTTACAGGTGGTAAAAGTTTATATACAATAGAATATTCTAGGGTTTTGTGAGAATAGATATAACTAAAGCTAGGGTGATAGGTTCAGTTGTAATAACTTATAGAAAATGCATTGGTCAGAAATGTTTAGGGTAAAAATGGTGCATTTGAAACTAGTTTTACAGAAATGGATAATCGAAATGTGTGGAGTATTACTCTCTCAATACTTTGTGTTTCTGAATGGGTCACCAATATGTTCCTAAAATAATAAAGTTTGCAATCATGTAAATGTCTAAGCCTAAAGAAGTTAGGATCAATACCTGGTTTGAATGGAATAAGGGGATTTCATGTGTAATCAGCCAAAACTGACCTTATATGAAAGATAACAACTAATATTTTGAGTATTACATGCTCATATTGGGTGAAATTTTGACTAACGTCATCACAAGATCCATGGATTTCCAAYTGTATATCATAATCAAAATTTCACTTAGCACTAGGGTTTTTGTAATGAGTTAAGTGCGGAAGAACTTTCTAGTTCCGTAGAAAGATATGGTTTAATCTAAGGGTCATTTCTTAAGTTTTATAAGGTTCTAGGTGGTGCACCTTATATCATTATACTACTACAGATTCAACTTCCTATTCCATAAGTTAGGTGACAATAAGAGATCATATTCTAACCTTAAAATCATGCAAACAGATGATGAAACCAGCACATGCAATATACTCCTCAATTTCTCTTGACAATTCGTATATCTTACTTTGCTAGTTTATCACCATTAACCTACTTTCTTTAGTCTAAGCACAATATAAGTTTCAAGTTTAACACTACCCATCTTCGAGGGTTTTATAGACTTATCAATCTGATGGATAGGAGCCTAGTTATGAAGTGCAAAATAATGGAGTGTAGCCGGCTGTTGCTATACAACTCTTCCTCACTACCTGCTTGTCCTCCCTCGATTTTTGGTTGGATTTTTAGTAGTGTCTTGATGGGGTAAATGATGAAGAAGAGGTGTGTAATCTGGAATTTTTGTAAAGTGAAAGGACCAGTGGGCTTCGGTTGTTTAGAGGTGTAAACTTAGCTGATTGTTAATATAAAGAAGGAAGAAATCGGCCAAGTAGAATGCGTTGAAGGGTGAACTTAAGTTGGCTTATATAGTAGTTTTAGGGTGGAGGAATCAAAGCTGAAATAGGAAGAAAAAATGGGCCAGAATAATGAAGAAAGAAAGAAGAAAATTCCAAATTGAACTCCTAAATCATAGGTTCCTGATACATGCGTAGGGCAGCTATCAATGTTCTGGTTAACCTCTTCTATAATTCAAATAACATATGGACAGCTGCCAAATTCTTAACTAAGACACTATAGGAATTGGACAATACAATCAATTGAAATGGCAGCTGTAATTCTTTGGCTATAAAGTCCCTAAAAGTGTCCCCAATAGACGACACTTATATTTGAAAGTGTCTCTATTTTTTATATTATTCGACAAGACGACGCTCATCTTAAAAAGCGCCAAGAATATAAAGGCACTTTTTAATTAATGTTAACAATAAATTCTCAATATACCAACATTAATTAAAAGCGTCCCATTTTTTATATTACTCTATAAGAAGACGCTCGTCTTAAAGAACGTCAAGAATATAGCGATGTTTTTTAATTAATGTTTCAAAAAAGTTTCGATTTATGACACTTATGTTTAAAAGCATCCTATTTTTATATTATTCGATACGACGATGTTTATCTTAAAAAGCATGAAGAATATAGCGATCCTTTTTTATTCATGTTGAAATATTTTCTATTAAGCCGACGCTTTATTTTTAATGTCAATAATTATTTCAATATAACAATGCTTTTCATTAATGTAAGAAAAAGATATTCCAATTTATGAGACTTATATTTAAAAGTATCCTCATTTTTTATATTATTCAATAAGACGAGGCTTGTCCTAAAAAGAGTCAAGAATATAGCGACGCTTTTAATTAATGTTGGTAAAAACGTCCCAATTTACAATACTTATATTTAAAAGCATCCCATCTTTTCTATTACTCTAGAAGAAGACGCTTATCTTAAAAGCTGATGGGAATATTAGATATATAGCGATGCCTTTTAATTAATTTTGATAATTCTTTTAATATGATGACGCTTTTTAATTAATGTCGATAATTCTTTTAATATGAGGAGGCTTTTTAATTAATGTTAGTAATTCTTTTAACATGCTGATGCTTTTAAATAATGTCATATAAAAAACGTCACCATATGAGCTTTTTGTTGTAGTGTGTATAATATATTTTATTGTATGATTTACCTAAATGTAGGTGATTATTTAACTTCTTGTTTGAAGTAGCTGCTAATAAATTTTGATGATGAAGGACATATTAAAATATTTTGTTTTATTTTATGTGAATTTTTATGCTAATGATTTAAATGGCTCTTAAGTTTCTCCATTTAAGGAAAAAGGCATGTAAATAATGATGTTAGACAACTTTATAACGTCGTCTCATAAACAATCTGACTTTTTGCATACTTGGCAATGGCATTTAAATATTTCCAACTTCACTTCTTCCTTTTATTTCACTTCTGTAACAAAGATCAAGTTTTCATCTTACAAACCTATAAATCTCCCTTTGACACTACAATGGACTCAATTAACATCCTCTGCTTCATTGTCTATTTTATCTTCTACCTTTGTTATGCAAATTCGAGCCCGTGCTTGGCTATGGCGGTGAGAAGATCACTATCATAGTACCCATAGCCTTAAAAAACCCAATGGGATTTTGTTATGCAAGATGTGCAACATATTTCTTAGCAAATACTTTTGGACCCTTTCTCCTCTCTTCTTGATCGGTCTCTACCTCTTTAATTTGTAAAGATATACCATTGGAAGTTAGCAGCTTTATATGAATATCAAAATATATTGGACATGAGCTTCTTCCCTTATCGTCGCCTTTTGGTAATGGGTCACCCGGAAACAAAAGATGTTCTTCTATAGTACATGCCTTTGGCAATAGAAGTACAAGATGAGGCCAAGTTATATACAGAATATCGATCTTTACCTTTTTGGGAAGACACGGCTGGCATAGAGGAGGAAGACGAAGAGGTGCATGATGAAGAGGAAGAGGAGGAGAAAGAGGACGACGAGGAGGCAGATGAAGATGGAGGTGAAATGGATGTTGATGCAGCTCAAATTACTGACTTGCCTAATAATGAAAAGAATAAGAAGAGGCAGAGTTTGAAGATGAATTTGCAAATGAAGCTGACGAGAAAATATATGAGGACACGGATGAGGAATCAGATATATATATATATTGTAACATCCCGAAATTTTTCTTTATTAAATCTATTGATTTTATGTAAAATTGTGTGCCAACTAGATTGGACATGTAATCGTTGGCTAATGGTTTGGCTTATAAGTTTTAATCAGTTAGCCGGAAGTTGAACCTTTAGCGGAAAAGAAGCCGTTATATGTAAATTACGGGTTTTAGATTCCAACGGGTCAAGTTGTGGTTTAAAAATAAAATAAAACAAAATAAAATAAATAAATGCTAATAATAATAATAATAATAAAAGAAAAGCAGAATACCCTAATCTTCTTCTTCGTCTTCTCCTTCCCCTTCCCTTCCAGCCGCCGCCGCTCTGCCTCTCAACCGTTCATCACCTTCTTCCCTTCCCGCCGCTAGTGCCGCCACTCCGCCTTCTCTGTTGAGAACCGTTCATCTCCTTCTCCGCCACTGCCATTCTTCCGCTACCCAACTTGACACGGCTCGTCGCGGTCTTCCCTTTTACCGCCGTATGCATTCTTCGTCAGCGCTCGAATTCCAGAGCAACGATTATATCTGCTCACCGTCGCTTCTGGGCAATCTCGCCACGCTGGAGACACGTGATCTGCTCGGCCGAAACAACCTCGCTCGCCGACTACCAGTAAGCCAGCTCTCTTTCTCCTTCTTCTTCTCCTTTYCGGYGCGACCGGATCTGTGCGAATAGCACCAGATCTGTCGTCGTTGTCGCCGGTTTGGGCGACCCAATCTGCGCGCCGCGTCGCCAGATCCACCGCCGTTATGGCTTTTCCTTCCTCTGCTCAACGTTTCTCTCTTGACAGAGCCGTTACTTCGCCGTCTTCCTTGCTGCTCGCGGCACTTGGACGTTCTGCCTGGCATGCCGAGCTGCCTTCATCGTCGTCTTCTTCTCCTCTGTTCGTCGACTCGCGGGACATCACCCACCCAGTTCTGTTCGCCGTCGACTTGACCGCTACTCTTGTTGTTGCATCGTTGATTGTCTCTATCGTCAGCCAGTCGCCGGATACCGACAGAATCATGGTGATGCCGACTGTAGAGGACAATCTGGCCAAGAGTGAAGGCGGCCACACCAGTGCCAAAACCCAACAATTGACCGGCGCAGCAAGCAGCAAGCGGCCCAGCAGCGAACCAGGCGTTGCAGTGAGCAACTCCAAAGGCCGTCCAGTGAGCAAATTCCAGGCGCCCACAGCGCGACGCCAAACAGGCGTCCAGTGAGTGACCGCCCAGGCGCCCCCAGTACGCGACCGACGTTGACGTGCCGACGCTCAGGCGCGCACCGACGCCCAACGTCAGAGAAATTGTGCGCGTTCGCTTGAACGACGCTTCAGGTAAGATTACCCGGCGAACAAATTTTTTCCTGGAATGTTTGTAAAGATTGAAGCGAAGTGTTACCAATGTAAATAGTAACAAATTGGGGTAACCATACTTTACAAAATAAAAAGTGGATATACTAGAGGGAAAAAAGTAATTAGGTAAGAAATTTACCACCGAATTAAGAGAAGTTTTCTTGGTCATACGAACCTCGTACCGTAGGAAAACCGTAATGGCAGCCAATAATTTATGACCGAGGAACATTGGTGGGATTTTAAAATCCCGCATACGACGTAAAGTTGAATAATTCGAAACTGAGTAGAATTCTTCCTTTTTGGGGGTGGATCGTACTTAAGGTTTATTCGCAGGCATCCTACGTAGAGGATCCGTTGGGAAGGATTTATCACTATCCACTTGAATAGGAAACCGTTCCACAGTAAAAAGAATTTCGGTAAGGTAATCTCTCATTCAATCTTAAATATATATATGCAAATCGCAGAATATGAAATGCTTTATTGGATGGTAAATGGCGTGGTTTCATTTTATGTACGTAATATTGAGAAATGGTAATGAAAAGTTTGAAATTCTTGTATTTAGTAATACTATTTTGTACTGCAGATGCTAAATTGTGGATTATATCATGTATTATTATTGATGTTAATATAATAATTGGTATGGCGTATCATAATCATGGAGCATACTAACGTTAGAAGGTGTTCACAATCCCGCATTGTAGGCATCAGCGTTCACCTGCATTTTAAGGAAGTGAAACGGATGTTAGAAAATGGAATTTTGAAAGAAAAGGTGTAAGTTTTCTTTAAGAAATGTAAGTTTCGGAAAAGAGTGTAATACTACCACCAAACGGTGTGAGTGGGGAAAAAATGGGGCCCGGGGGGGGCCCCGGCGCACCCGACCAACTACCACTCCTTTGCAGGTGGTAAAGGGTAATGAAGTTAAAAGAATGAAGTTTTAAAGAAAGGAATAAATGTTAAAAGAATGAATTTAACCGACCTTTGCGGTTCTTAACGGTAGTAAATGGAATCGGGGTTCCCAAATAAGAATGGCCCCCACTGCGCATAGCCTTTTTAAATCGGCTTAGGCTTTACAACTTAGATGACGCTCCACGACGAACGAAAGGATGGAAAGTTTTCAATGATCCAAGTGGAATGTTGAAGGGGAATGATTGTAATACGACAATTTTCCGGAAAAGAGAAAGTTTATGGGAAAGTTCTTTTTTTATAATTAAAAGAGAAAGAAAAATTTTGAAATAGAACATGGTCACAAGGTCAGGAATATTCATACGCATTCCTGCATGAGCATTACTCTAGCCGAGCTTTTTAGCTCCTGTATTCTTACATGTTATTGGCAGAATGATATGTGCCTAGATGGGGAGAGGAGGTCCCGCTTGTGGGGCGGGCCGACTTTATACCCAGTAAATCTGGTTTCCTAACTTATGTATCATATGAAATTTACTTTTTGAGTGTTTTTTTAAATTAATGAGGTTTTTGATGATGTTGTTTTTGATAATGGTAGAAGCCTTCGCTGTATTTACTTTTAAACGAATGGTGGCTTATAAATAGATAAATTTTTATTTTCGAACGGAACGACGTAATATTCCCGGGTTAGGACTGTTCCTAAACTGGGAGTGTTACATATATATTTTTTGGTATATCTAATTTTGAGAATTAGGAAGTAGTTCATTTGCTGTAATGGTTTTTAAATTTAGGAAACATATGTATTTTGAATTTGTTGCTTAATGTAAGTACTTTTTTGTACAAATTTTGTGAATTCTAGTAGGTAATCTATTCTACAGTCTTCCATCTCCATTTTTGTGTATTGTATTAAATGTTAATGRATAAAAGTTGAAKAGTACTTGATATATATATTCTTTAATTTCTATTTTTCATATGTTTACAATATGTGAATTCTAGTACTTTAGTGGTGACGTGTACCACAAAAATAATCAAAAAAATTGGTTGAGTTGATTTTGTTTTTGATACTCTGTCTTAGTACTTTGTGTGAAACTCTATTTTAGCTTAATGCTCTGTTTTAGGAATTTGTTTATGATCTATTAAAGGGTTTAAGAACAAATAGAGTAAAAATATTGGAATTTAAATTTAATAAACTAGGCATATACAGTAAATTATTTCCAAAGAAAAGCATGTAACAAACTTGCATTACAATGGAAGACTAGGCACCCAAAAAAGAAAAAAAAATATGGGATGGATTTCCATTTTTTTTTTTATGCTTTTAGTGTTGGTGAAGTATTCATAATTCCCTAAATTTTTGTCAAGTTTTTACTAGGCACTTGATTTTGGCTGTTCTCACTTTCCCACTTTTTCAAATGGATGAATCTTATTAACACACTTTAGTTCTTTTGTTATCTAATGGAATTTGGGATGTGTTATTGAGTTGGACATGTAAATACTTTATCTTCTTGGTTTTTGTAGTTGATTGGATGGATTATCTGGATTGTTGCTTTCCTTATCACCATATTTTGTTCGAGGATGAACAAAAGGCTAAGTAGGGGTAATTGATACAATTACATTTTACATTATGTTCATCTTTTACTTAATTCATTTACTATTGAGTTTTCTATATGATTTACCTTATATTACACTAATTTTGGTTTGAAATGATTAATTGTAGAGTTTTTATCTTAAATACAAGAAAATGGAAAAATTGATTGTAAAAGAGCTTAAAGAGGTCAAACAACAAATTGAAAAGATGGGGTCAAAATGCAATTTCTAGAAGATGAAAATCATGAAGAAAACAAATCAGGAGCTGGTTTCCCCTTGTACCGGCGTTGGTTAGTGTCTATTTAATGCTCTAATTTCTAGAATAAAATTGGCATCGATTTGGTCCAAATTAGGCTCCGTTTTCGTCTTTTCAGCCTCAAACGGGAGCCTATTTCAGCTAAATCAGGTGCCGGTCAAACCATTTTTTAGGGTTCTTTTTTCTTTCTATAAATAGTGCATCTTATGGCCAATTCTAGAGACTTTTAGTGGCTTGATATGCTCCATTCCTTAGTCTTAAAGTAGCTTAATAATAGGAACTTGGAGGAAACTATTGGAAAGTTTGAAGATTTGTATTCAACCAATATTACTTAAGGATTTGTTCATCAAATCGGCTCTTTCTTCTCTAAGCTTTGGTTGTAACATGTTTATTTCACTTTTATGGTGGATTTAATGGGTTTCTTAGGCTAAACCTTTTGTGTTGGTTAGGTTATTTGAGAAAATGATTTCTTTGCAATGGGTTAAAGTATGTTGTGCCTTTATTGCTGATCACCCAATCTAGCTGAGTTATTTATTACYATTGTGGCTTTCTTAATGCTTTTTGTATAAGCTACCTACAAATAGACTT
>MEJB01000047.1:310983-375776 GCA_001752375.1 Rhazya stricta
GCAATCATAATTTTCGAGCTGAGCACCCGGTTTGATTCAATAAATAATCAGCTTTCAACTCGAATTAAATCACTTCCTTTCGGCGCAATATGAATTTTAATGCCTAAAATCCAGTCTAGACCTATTCTTCTCGGATTGCCCAACTCAACACCCGGTTTACTTTATTTTATTTTAATTTTATTTTATTTAATTTATTGTAAATTTTTTTTTCCCCTGTCTTCGTCTTTGTCATTTGGATTCGACCCGAAGAGAAAGAAGAATGAAGAAGAAGACGAAGCGAAGGTCAGGCGCGGGCGCGCGGTGAGAGGGGTGGTAAATACGAGGAAGAGGAAGGACGGGCGGTTTGCGGTGGTGAGGAGGGTGGTAAATAGAAGAAGAGAATGATCGGCGGCGCCGTGAGAACGGTGAGTGGTGGAGAGCAGGGGGTGATGTCTAGGGCTGCGTCGAAGCAGCACCAACGGCACGAAGAGGAAGACGGAAAGGAAAGGAGGTGCCGGCCGCCGAACTTCGCCGGTCGACACGGTGCCAAAAACGCTACTGTAACGTTCGCGCAGCGACGAGCTTCGCCTTCTTCGCGGGCGACAGAGAAGAGGCTAAGCGGTATAGCGGAGAGCTGAGCCGGTCGCAGTGCTGGGTTGTGAGGTCTAGGGCTTGGCTGGGGAGCGACGAGCGCGTTCGCTCGCGCAGCGCCGCATGAGGTAGACCGAGTTGGCCGCCCCTATCGGCTCTGTGCTTGGTCGTTCTTTGTTCCCGTCTAACCGGACAGCTGACTTAAACAGACGGTCTTTTGTCCCGAGCCGTGAGTCATAGCCGGTCTAGGTTGGACCACGGGTCCCGTCGTGCCGCGCAGACGGTCCGCCGGTCGTCTACGGACACCGAGTCCGTCTGTGTCCGTGCAGGCGCGCGTCCGCGGGGCACACAGCTGTCGGGTCCGCGCGGGGTCACGCGCACTGGGGCGGGTCCGAGGTCACTCACTGCGGGTCCGCGGGTCTCGCGTGCGGGTCCGCGGGTACGCCGCTGCGGGCTGGCGAGTTCCGCGTGGCTGCGGGTCTGCCGGGTCCTGGTAACACGTGCAGAGAACTTGCCGTGCAAGCCCTTAGGGAATGCGAAGGCGTTGTAGGCTTATACGCACTTAAATTCACTTTGCGATTTGTAGAATTATAATTTTAATATTACTGCGAGATTATTTATTATGGAATTGCACTTAAGTACCCCTTCAGTTATCCATCCAAATATGGACTCGATGTCCTCAGCCTAAAACATGAGGGAATTTCGAATGATACGTTATAATACTATTGATTTACCCTAAATATTTGAATGTTTCCTGTAACAACCTAATTGGCCGTTAATTATTAAATTCAATTTGCTAGCTTTTGATTCATATAATTCTTATTCAACACGGACAATATTTTCGCACTTATTAAACGTACGATTTAAAAAATATTGACCACATATAAAATGTCCAACCCTAGTTGGCACAATTTCACGAGATTAAATAAATATTCATAAAAGTAAAATCCGGGATGTTACATTTCTAGAAGATAGAAATGAACGTAGCTTATGACATCATGAGTAGATTTAGTATAAGATTTAGAATATTTAGAAATAAGATATTATTAGGCGTAGAATTTGGGATTGGATTACATGGTTAGAATACATCAAAACGTAATCTCGACTTAATTAGATTTCAAAAATTTATTTTTCTTAAAATTTCAGCTTTTATTTTTTATTTAACCTTTGAAAACATTTTGTTTTTAAATTTTATTTTATTTTTTAAATCCGAATTTCTCAACTTCAATTTTTGAAAATTTTATATTATTTTCTCTCTAAAATGATTTATTACCTTATTAGCTTATATTTGAGTCCAAGTTTTAGCTTAAAACCTTCTCTAAAAATCTCAAACCTTCATCATGTTTTCTTTCTTCATTCTACCTAATTGGTTCTTCATCAAATCTCAGCCATTGATCATCAACTTTGATTCAATCCTTACCATTTAAATCCAACAATGCATGTTAAGTACCTAGAGTCTATGGCCTTTTAGCTTGAACATCYAGCTGTGATTTTAGAGGCATGCAGTCCGATTTTTAGAGAAGAAACTACAGCTGTCTTTGGTACGCTGTGCTGTTCATTTGCTTGAGTTCTTYCGCTAGGATTTGGACAGAAAATTTGTTGAGTTGTTAAACTTTGGAGGAAGATCGTATAGCGAAATGACAGCTTTCCTGAATAGGTGTCATTTTGAATTTAGGTAATTAAATTTCATAATTGAACTTTTTAGATTACTTATCTGTTTCTAGTTATTAGTCTCATTCAATCATTTTTGTAAGGTTTAAATTAGGGACAATTCGATAATTTTGTTACTTGATTAGAAATCCGTGTGGGGTTGACCTTGTCTGACTTGATATACACTTTTTGAGACTATTATTCTTGCTAATCGATCTTGACTCACTTGTTTTATACTTTTTGACACTAGTATTCTTGCTAGGATAAGAATGCATTAGTTTGTSAGCATTAGTGGTTTTGCAACTTCAAGCCAAAATCATTCCTTAATGCATCCCACACCTAAGCAGAAGATGTCAAGCCAATAATTTAAGATACAATTTCTTCAAAAAGAGAGGACAATCCATGACATGAGCATTTAATCTTTCTTAAACCATTTATCACATGCTCGAATGGCAATAAACTRTAAGGCCCTACTTGAACATATCATAGAGAAATTATAAAAGAAAAGAAAGAAATTTAAAAAAGAAAAGTATTAAACCATAAACCGTCACCAATAGAAAACCTTTCTGGATAAATTTTAAAGTACTGAAGATGCTTCTATAGTTCTCTTATTCCTAGCTTTGTAGAAATCAAAGATGTTAATCCTAAACTGGCAAACCTTTATTTCCAATTGCTCACCTTGATCGAGTATACTAGAAAAATATGTAGTTATTTTGCATGAATGAAACCTTAAAAAGATCAAGTTAAAATTAAAATTTCCTTTCTTATATATTTTCTAAAACGTTTTCTTACTATGATAAAATCAATTTGAATTTGTTTCATAACCAAAATCGAAAATTAAGCTCCTTAGATTATATTCTATTACTTCTTATATTTGTCCTATTAAGCTAATTATCCTACACAAGCACATATTTAATGCAATCAGTACTTGAAAAGAACGGCCACTGATGCGTATATCAATTTGGTTTCTTGAAAACTATCTCTATCTATGACTTAATACCCAGGATGACATTCTAGGACTCACTCATGCCAACTGGATACCTTTATAATTGTCTCAGACATAGCTGAATTGATATTTAGGCAAATATATGGCTGAAAAATCGAGGTGGTAACAAACCTATGGAAGACAAAACCAAGTTTGCTTCTTCTTTCACTCTTTGAATACCTATGCTCTATCCTATTCTCCTTTTCTTGATAGGGATATTTGATGTATTAGATATAGACACAAGAATGTCAAACTATAACTTTGCATTAACCCAAAAAATATTGCTTGAGGGATTTATGCCCACGACGTGGGATTACAAAAAGCATGACAAAGTTTGATTTTAAAGAAAGTTMGGGGCATTGTCGTGCTAACATAACTATTGAATGCCTATTGAAATAAGCAAACCTGCGATGATGTTGTTCTTGGCTCTTAAATAAGAGTTCATTTTCTTATACCTGACACCAACATAAGAGTTCTATTTCCATTGACATACTAAAAAAATGCACATTTAGATGTGAAGTACTACGGACATTTAATTTCCAAATATTRTTATGTCTACTTTGGATTAAAAATGCCGAAATCATTTTTAAAGCTGCAAAACACACATAAATTAATAACATTCACTTGGGACTTCATTATTGATATAGAAGAGCAAATTTTCTTTAATTTTTAATAGTTGAAGTTTTTTGACGTATTTTTTTTATTGATCTCAGCTTTTTTGTTTTAGATGATTATCTACGATATAGAGTATACCAAAACAATGAATCAACTGAGTGATTACGAAATAATTCTTTCGCGCAATTTTAGTAACCATTTCTTTTCATGTTATATATATATATATATATCATATCAAAAGAACATTTTGATAAGCGGCAAAAAACAATACATTCCATTAGGGCCTTGTTATTGGATATGAAAGACAAAAATTTTCTCATAATTACATTTTATAAATATATTACTTTTCCTCTTAATATACACCTTTTTTGAGGGTTTCAACCTAAAATAATTGTAATATTTATTTTTCTCTTAACAAAATATTTCTTATGATTTTCAATACATTATCTTTTAGTCCATTTTTAAGAGAAGGTCCAATGAAGGGTAAGGCTTTTTTTCTTGAAATTGAATATACAATACCATTTATTGTGAAGCATATGAAAAAGATGAATTAAGTTAAGCTTGCAGAAAAAGTCATTTGATGTGCTTTGTATGTAAAATATTTCTAATTTTTCTAAAAAKTATTATTAACTTTTTATAAATAGAATATGGAAGGTACTCATTCTAAACATTTCAAATAAGATCGGTACTGGCTAATATACTGATTGGTATGCTAAAAAATTTTGATTAGGTTTTGTCCATCGAAATGAATTTTTGGTTGCTAATTAGCAACCATATTTGATTTGCAATGTGTACACATTAAGCTTTTATATATTGGAATTGAAATACTTATTATGTTAGGTAGTGAGATTTGTATTATATATGTAATTGTATCGTAATATTAGATTCTAAATAGTATAGATGCAAATTAATTGACTCAGATCTTCTCTTCTAATAGTGTCTTTAAATGGCTATAAATAGAGTTGTTGTATATTTCTATCAATCAAAACAACATACAAATTCCCTTATATTTTCATAGGCGAATATATAAAAGAATGATTTCAACTGCACACCATTGTCAAACTCCTTAGATGTGCCCAACAATTATTTGATATTATAGAAAAGTCAGGGCATCATCATACAAGCCAAACTATTGAATGGCTACTGATACAAGCAAAATCCATGATTTTTTTGGGCACCGGGACAAGCATTCCTCTGCCTTTTACATTAGAGTTATAGTTCCATCGGCATACTCAAAGAAATGTCCACTTTATGTGCCAAGTAGTAGGTGCATAATTTTCAACTATTGCTATGTGTTGAATTAAATACAATGAGAAAATTTTCAAAGTGCTTCATAACATTACTAAATAAAAAACATTCCCTTAGACTTCATTATGAGTATAAAAGATAAACATTTCTTTAATGTTCATGAGTTGAAGTTCTTAACTTTTCCTAATGATCCCATCTTTCGCGCTTTTCGACTATTATCTACTTTGCCTATTGATTTAGAGTATGTGAAAATAATAAATGAACTCAATGATTACAAAATGTTACTTCTTGCAATTTGGTAATGCTTTTCTTATTCATGTTACATCTAAAACCATTCCTTAAGCACCGAAATATAAGCAAATTAAAAGAACTCGATCAAGACTTTGTTATATGGATATGAAAGACAAAAATTTCCTCATAAAATTACCTTATATGACGTTTCATAAATATATTACTTTTTTCCATAATATAAACCAGTTTTAGGGATTTCGATATTAAATAATAGTAATGATAGAATTTTGTATTCTTTCTTTTGAGGGAAGGGTACATTAAAATGGATGAGCATTTCACATAAAATCACTACCATGTATTACATCTAATAAGTATTTTTATTTTTCTCTTAAAAAATATTTCTTCAAAATTTCAATGTTTTATTTTACAGTTTAAGGGAAAGTCCAATATTGAATGGAGAGGCATTTATTCTTAAAATATGAATATAAAATGCAATTTGATGTAAAGTATGTGGAATATATGAATGAAGTCTAAGATTATAGAAAAGTTATATGACGTGCTTTGCACATAAAAAATTTCAAACTTTGCTAAACTATGTTATTTAGAATTTTTGAATAAAGTATTAAAGGGCCAATTCTAAACATTTCAAATTTGATGAGTAGTTACGGGCCGAAATATTGATTGATATAAGAGGAGAAATAACATCCATCTCTCCTCAATGGGACTTGTTTGGGTCATGTAAAATCCACATATTTCTTTATATAAAGAAAGAAGTTTCCCACTGCATATTGAAAGTAATATTAAAACCCATTCAAAAAATGAAAGAAGAACACGAGAGAAGAAGCCATCAATTAAATATTTCAAAGTACGTATAAGAAATTCATTATTCAAACAAGAAAAACAAAAAGAAAAGGAATGATTATTGTTTTGCTAATTGGCATTCTACTACTATTAGGTCCTCCATGATCAATGTCAAATCAAACATATAATAGTTCTTTTAATTCCTATAATCTTCGTTAAAGCTTCACCGCATTAACCAAAAAAGCTGAAGTCATCCTGCCGCATTTTCTATGAAAACCACCAATGTGACCTACAAAAAAGTCCAATATCAATATTCACACTAACCTATGTAAAGTATGTACAACAAATGCAAGGAAGAAAATTGAGTTCAGGCACAAATGCAAAAAGCATAGGATAACTATAACACCTAGGATATTATTTTTCATTTTTATGAATTTTGTGTGATTGTATGAATTGTGTGCCAATTAGCATTTTTGGTTGGTTAATGTAGACTCGACTTATTAGAGCCCATTCGTTCCTTATTTGGAAACTAAAAGCTAATTATGACCAAAAAGAAAGTTCGTAGAATTTAATTTATTGGGTTAGGCTGGTTATGGGATGAGAAGGCCCAAAGAATTTTGATTAGGGCCCATATGGGGGAAAAAAAGAGATAATTAAAACTCTAAACCTAACCCTAGCAGTTATCTTCTTCTTCCTCTCTTGTTGCCGCTGCCGCTGCCACTAACCTCTCATACTGCCGCTACTACTGCCACCTTCTTCCTCTCTTCTCACTATTTTCTTCTCCCTCCCTCCTCACCGTCTTTCTCTCTTTCTTTTCTCTTGCAGCAGCTACCTTTCTTCTTTTCTCCTTTCCATCCTGCCCGATGCTGCGCCACTTTCRGAATTCAGATCTGCCGCACATCCTCCCATGGTGCTTCTGCCAAGATGCTGTTTCCGTTACCATTCACTACTCAAAGAACATTGACTCAGCCAGCCTGCAGCTCGTCGACTTCGACGCGACCTGATCTGCTCGACGGTACCTATGCCTGGAGTTGCTGCCTGTCTAGATCAAGACTTYACAGCTCAGCTCACTATCACGGCGCATCTATTTCAACACCAGATCGGCGTGAATCGACGGCCATTGCGCGTCACCACTTGGTCGCTGCTCGTCCGAATCTAGTTGGTGTTTGACACTGGCCCACTTGCCCAGATCTGCTATTTGCCATCGCCATTCAGATACTGCCTGGATGCCGCTCGAGCTGTTCACCACCAAACTAGAACAGTTCCATAGCAGACCAATTTGCCGAAAGAGCTGCTTTCACATTCGATTCTTGCTGGTCGGAGTTCATCGCCGGAAATTGACCGAAAAATGGATCACCAGAGTTTGTCGTCACTGATCGCACCGGAACAGTTCACTGGTGTACTTTTCTGTTAACATCGATTAAGGTAAAGCTTCAATTTCGTTTCACGTAATTAAATGAATTATATAATTATGTATAGAATAGATAATCGTAGAAAACATAATTTTATGTTTATACACAATTTAGTGTTGTATTTGAATTTATACAGATCATATTTATACATAATTTAATATTATATTTAAATTAATATAAGGAATGTATTTTAGGAATATATAGTGATTATGATTAACACTATCTTTGTTAGAGGAAGTTTTAAAACATGAAATAACTTATATGTTCGGTATGTTATTGTTGTTAGATTCTAAATTTAAATATGAAATAATAGGAATAAGTGACGTTCATAGGATAAGCGTAAAATGTTTTAAAGTTGGACAATCATGTTAAATGAATTTTCTTTTTGCAATAAGAATTAGGCTACTTTTGGGCACCTTAACATTGGGGGCAGCCAAGGGATTCCATTTTACATTAAAGTAGAATTCTACTATTAAGGACTTCAGGTAAACTCCATTCATTTCATATGGACTTCCGTATCGAATGTAATGTGATATATGTTAATTGTTCTACTATGTTTACTATGTGATCATGTTGAAGTAAATTTGTGAGAATGTTATTTGTTACACGTTAGAACATTGTTTCATGTTCATGTTCATGTTCATGTTCATTATCATGATGTATTTTTCTTAGGAAAGTTTTGCATGTTCATGGTTTTGATAAAAGAAATCAATTAAAGGATAAGGTTTGGAAATGAAAATTTGTAAACAATAATGAATTTTAGAAGTTAGGAAATGGAAAAGAGGGTGTAAGGCTAAGCCATGAAAGATATCAATGGAAAATAGGACGCGAGGGACCAGCGCACTCGACCTAACCTTATTTGTAGGGTGGATAAGGAAGTAAAATGTACCTCTGATGAGGTGAAGTAAAAGGAAAAGTAAATGAATTGTTAACTGCGTAGCKGTTCCACCGGTAGAATTTATCTGGTTTCAATGAATAATGGCCCACTGCATGCTTAATGGCTAAGCGATACACCAAATGAACTCATGTTAGAAAAGAAAAGTAAAAAATTTAGAGAATTTAGACAAAATGAATTTTGAAATTTATAGCAGATAAGGCATGTCATATTCATTCATGCATTTGGAATTTACTTACTGAGCTTTGTATCTCACCATTTCCCCCTCATTTTGCATTTCAGGTGATGAGTAGCTAGATGGTGTGTGGAGGTCACTTCCGTGCATACTTGATAAACCCAAGCATCTTGATTTGAAATAAATTCTTGTTGAATAATGGGAGTCATTTCATAGGAAAATCTTTAATCATGTACTCATTCATTTATTTGTTTATTCGTTCATTAATTTCTTTTTTTATATTATCTCTGGGTTGTAATTTAATGGAGTTTTCGTTTTCTTGGTTGCTGAGTTTTGGATGTTTTTGGGATTTCGAGTTATATATATATATGAGTATGGAAATTTTGTTGTGAAATTTTCTATTTATATACAGGGTGTAACTGTTGATATTACAGAGAAAATTTTGCCAAAATTTTTATAAACATTTTAAAATAAATATATTCAAATTTGATTTTCAACATTCTAGGGTTAKGATAGTTCTTAATCTGGGGGTGTTATAATAACTGGTGGAGATCTAAAGATTGTCTACATGCATGTCTAATCTAGAGAAAATCAAAACAAATAGTAGATGGAGAATCAGACTTGAACTGCTCCCCTGCAATGAGTAAACGACTCATCAAGTCACGAGCAAGGTTATGACAAGAAGTAATAGAGATTATTCAATGGCTGCCATTGACCTGAAGCATGCCATCCTCAGGAATAAAATATGAACCAGAGAGATTACTCATATAACAAGTTCCCTGATAAGAGAAAAAAAATTATAAGTGAAACCGAGTCAAAATACCAATGCCAGAAATATGCTCATTCTTGCATTAGATGTCCTCATACTCGAAATGAATAAGAGTACTTCCATATACTAAAAAGGATATTTTGAACAAGCAGCATACGTTTTGGTCAGAGGAATTTGTGATTTGTGCGATCAATTGATCAAAGGATTTCTAGTTTAATTTCCATTCTCATTTTCATAAATATTACTGAATAAAAGTTTCACTTCAAAATTTTTTGTTTTTTGTAGTACTTGCTAAATGCTCATGTGATGCACAAATAATTGATCAATTGGATATGAAAAATGTCATTTTACAAGATTTTGTTGATAAAGGGGTTTACATTAGATATACCATCAAATGCGTTTTCAGCAAGTTTGAAAAGAATCACTCAAACAAAAAGTTAAAATGTTTCTGAATGTAAAAATTGAGAACTAAAATGTAAATAAAAGGCAGACTAAGAGCTAACAGAACCAATCAAATGACAGACACATGACCAATTTTGAGGACACTTCGATAGAATTTCATAAGAATTTTTTCTAAGTTGATGATTAATATAAGGGGTGCAAATGAAGATCATAATAAAAGAAATTTTCACTTTATGTGCAAARTAATATATGCATAATTTCTTACTAATGTTACCTTGCATTTTAAGTTACACACAGTACATCTTTTAATCTATAAAACATGAGTAAAGATATGGAAACTAAATGTATTAAAGGAAGAGAAACAACTCCTCTCCTTAATTGGACTTGTTTGATTCATGTAAACTCCACATATTTTTTTATATAAAGAATGAAGCTTCCCAATGGATATTAAAGGTGATAATAATAACAAATTAAAAGAAAACCAAAAATAACAGGAAAAGAAGCCACCATAATATTTCAAAGTACCTAGTAAGGAATTTTAAATATGAAATTCCATATATTTGATATGCTGGAGAGAATTGAATTCAAGCATGAATGCAAAAAGCATGGGATAACAACTAGAGATCTAAAGATTGTCTCCATGAACCCTTGACCTAGAGAAAACCAAAACAAAGGTAGATCGAGAATCAAATATGAATAGGTTCTGCAACAATGAGTGAACCACTCATCAAGCCACAAGCAAGGTTACCCCCTAAAGTAGTAGAGATTATTCTCAGGCCGACATAGAGCTGAACCAGACCATTCTYAGTAATGAAATATGAACAAGAGAGATTAGCAATATAACACGTTCCTTGATAAAAGAAAGAATTTTTATAAGTGAAATTGAGTAAAAACTCCATGCTAGAAATATGTTCATTCTTCAGTTATTTAGCCTCTCACTCAGCACGAACAACATTACTTCAATACATGAACAAGGATTTTTTGAACAAGCACCATAACCTTTTTGGTGTGCCTCAAGTAATTTTGCTTCTATTCATCAAAATAAATGTAAYTGTGCATCTACAAGGTGATAAATAGTTCAAGAAGGTGTTGATAACTACCTCTATTAGTAATTTAATTCACGAGTTCAAGGTTTACAAATTGAATGTAAACATATCAAATAACAATCAAGATCATAGAGGCACRATTTGACATGGTTCGACATAAATGCCTACATCTATGTGACCAAGTCTAGGCATCAAYACAAATCCACTAAATCAAATAGTTCAACAGACTTACACATCAATCATTCATAATAAAGTAAAACTCTCTTTTAATGTAGAATCTTGTAGCCGTTAAGTTAATTTCATAAGCTCTGCTTAACTTCAATTGCGAAACACCCTTCCGTTGGTTTTCCTGGAAATCTGTCCAACTCTATTTTCTGAATCCCTCAAAAAGTCTGCATTTTGTCTTTGGTTCAATGAATAGCAAGGCAGGAGCCAAACATTCATCAATAATTAATATCTAGTAACATATTACTCAATATTAATAGATGAACAAATACAATTAAATATCACAGTCACAGCATGAAGTTCTTCTCTCTGTATTTGTTCATTTCCTCAAAACTAACGTGAACTGATTATATAGAGCATGTTATTGCAGGAGAAAGATTACCCTAGAGATAAATCAATAATACAAATCCTAAAAGGATTATGATTCCTTATCTAAAGATAACTCAAGTATATTAGGATACCTTATCTAAAGACACTCAAGTATATATTTAAAATATAAAAATTTTGTATTATAAATTAATCCAACTCTAGGACAATTAAAGCATGATATATATTTATGAGATATGAAAGAATCCAAAATTCAAATATTCCATATGATAACCAAAACTTATGTCCTTACAATCGCTCCCTTTTTGGTTTTCATATAAATACAAAGCACATAATCGCTAATAAACCTGCAAGAAACTCATTTATCCACAAAGTTCAAGAAGCAGCAATATCATACTCAATAAGTCATCAAGAATAACCATAAACCAGGAAATAGTAATATCATAATGCACAAGCTATCAAGAAACACTATAAAYCGAGAAAAAGCAATATCATAATCCATAAGCTATCAAGGATAACTATAAACAAAGAAACAACAGCATCATAATCCATAAGCCATCAAGAATAACTATAAAAAAGTCTTATCCAAAAAGACAGCAAACATCATCATATGGTAGCAGCCATCATCATAAACATAAGTGAAACATAAGCATCCGTAGTGAAATAGTAACCATAATTATCCAGTAACCATAACTAGTATACAAAATAGCAACCATAACCATCCAGTAGGCAAGATGGTAACCATAACCAAAATGAAATGTATCTTTCTCCCCATTTGTGATCATATGAAAATAAAAAACAACTAAATTACTAGGAACCTACTAACAATGTACTAGTAACCTGCAAAAGAACCATCAAACTAGATAAATATAGCATGTAGTACGCCCCCTTTGTGTTTAAATGAACCACCAAAATAAATCACTATTGTAGGAAAATTAGCAATTGCCCACCTTGACACTCAGTCTCAGCTAACTCATATGCTGGAGTCTCCCCCTTAGGTTATGCCTGAGACTTCCCCTCAAACAAACACTTAGTAAATCACAAAATAATAGAGAGCAGAGAAAAAAATCCTCCAAAGAAATTGCACATAAGCCCTAGGGAAGGAAATTTAGAAATAAAGAAGGAAAATAGAGATAATTCCAAATATCCTAACCACAATAAACCCTACAAAAGAAAAAATTCACAAAGAATATTCACTCAATGAGATCAAATTATATAGAGGATAAATCAATGATTAACAAGAACAAAGAATGACTYATAGGATGCAATTTCAGAATATGGTGACCAATGAAGCAGGTACTAAGGCTGATTAACCATAAGAAACATGTTACAACAAGCAGTCTAAGATAGTCAATAATACTTGTTACAAACCAACTAAGAACTGAAAGTAATAGAGATGTGTGCAAGTGTCCTCGAAGGGAATGCTTATTTTATTAGTCAACTGCTTCCTTGAAAATATAAAATGAAGCACCAAAAATAATAGACATGAAGTATGATCCGATACATTCCAAAATAATCTTTTGTGATCAAAATAATATTTCTAAGATCATGAAATAGGCGCAACATGACTACAAACAACTCATAAATATCCAGACCGTGACTTTCACTTGCATATTAAGGTAACCTTTTCCATGGTAAAACAATCGTGGAATAAAGGTCACTACACCAAAACTACTTACTCAATGAGGCTTTCACTCGTCAATAGGTGGTAAGCATCTAGTGGMGGTTCTGTAGTTTGATGAAAACTAACAAGTACAAAAACTACAAGACATCCTAGACATAATATAAGTCTTATGTAAGAGATCACAAAGAAAACTTAGTTCAGAGTGGCCACACACAACTAAAAGTGCAACAACATAGAAAGAAATTTTGAATCAGAAACCAAAAAATGAAACACTTGATCACATGATTATCTTCAATAAAATATGACTCACTATGGTAAACAAACTCCAACTGACTTCCTTAAATCCATAAAGGTTTGAGTGGAAAGTACTTTTGTATTTTCATCAACACAAATATGATGTTTAGGAATTCATTTCATTTTAACCATTTCTTTCCCTCTAGTTGAAATAGATGCATTATTTGATTCWTTTAACATCCTATGCACATAGAAATGCAGGTTAAAATAATTKGGCCTAATATGTCCTTTTTACCGCAAGAATGACAAATAGAAATAAAGTTGGGTACCTTATAAGTTTCTTTTCCTTCATGGAACTTACTGTCTGCAGTCATTGTGATCATACTCATTTCTGATGTGCATATATTATGGAAGCCAATTCAAGATTTGTCASCCATTGGCTTTCCCATGTGTAGAGCCTGCTTATGCTTTGTGGTACTTGTCTGGAATTTACTCAAGATACTATTAGCATTTTCAAGTTCTCGTAAGGTCTGAGCTAGTTGTGATTGTGAGTAGTTGAGCTCTTCTTGGAAGGTTTTGACTTTTGTTTCCAACTCACGATTCTCCTTTAATAGTTGGAGATTGTTTATTTCTGCGGCTTTGATTTGCTTCACAACTTTCAACCACTGCATGTACATGTCTTCATATGCAGATTTTTAGATCTTCCACATCAATATCAGATTGCTCTTCTTCAGACTCCGTGTTGGAATTAGTTTTTACTTCCTTAATCTTCGTCACCATGAATGCTAGATAATTTTGGTCATCCGCACCATTGTTATTTCCATGTGGCTCATCATCATTATCACTCCAGAAAGTAGTCATTGCACATCCCTTCTTTTTTAAGGGTGTTCACACATTCTGCCTAAATATGACCAAATCCTTCGCAATCATGACATTGAATGTGCATATCCTTTTTGTTACCTTCTCGTAGACCATATTTTTTCTTTTTTATAATCCTCAGATATTGGTTGAAGTTCTTGGTTAGCAAATCCACTTTTATCCTCAACAATGCTTTTGGAACCTGTGGAATATTTATTCTTATCCCACCTCTTCATATTTTGTTCCTATGTCTACAATGAGCCAATCAATTCATCAAGTTGATTTCGTTGATAGCTCTACATCTTCAAAGGGAGTGACCTTATCTTTGAATCTCTTTAGAAGTAAATGTAGGACTTTCCTGACAAGTTTAGCATTAGAATATGATTCACCAAGAACAAAACATTCATTTGATTGATTACACAATTTTCCATGAAAATTAGCAATAGAGTCAATCTCAGAAATATAGATGTTCTCAAACTTATTTGTTAAACTCCTCAACCTTGACTTTTTTATTTGATCAATCTCTTCATTTTTTATCTCTAATTTATCCTATTCTGCCATATCAATTACACAGGTAGTAATTACTTGCATTTGTTTTAGAGTAATAGCATTAAATATAACATGCAATGCCTTAGAGTTCCAATTAGCTTTATCAAGTTCATTACTATCCCACTCAAGTACTAATTTAACAGTGATGAACTTGATAAAGATCAAAACTTCTATAACAAGCTATAGCTCAGTGCTTTATCTTCTTGTAGAAGTAGATGTAGACATTATGTTTTTTAGACTTCACTAAAAATCTACAACACGAATGCCTACCATTTGTTGTGTCAACCAAAACCTTGTGGATAGTGTTTACTCTTTGACAACATGTCCAATAGAATGTCTTGCTCTAATGGGAACTACCATAACCACTTTGTTTTCGACATTTAAAAYATTTTTGTAATATCTCATTGTAGAYAGCTGTTCAAAATTCCTAAAAATGAATATAAAATTTCAGAAAAAGGAAAGAGTAACATACCTTGTCTTTGGTTATTGATCCTCCTATCTTCACGATTGGGCTGGTTAGGGATACTGCCACCATGATGAGACCCTAGCATGCACATCCGCTAAATAGTGATGGCCACAATAGATAGCTTTGATTCGGTGGTCTAATGAAGCTATCCTATTGTTTAAGAAAATCATAAAAAAGATATTTATTTTTCCCTACTCTTATTCTCCTTTTGTAGATAGGGTTATTTGAAGTACAAGATATACACACAAAATATCAAAATATAACTTTGCAGTAACCCAAAAAATATAGCTTGAGGGATTTATGCTTGCGACATGGGATTACAAAAAAGCAAGATATCTTCGGCACAAGGAAACAATATCTTTCATCATGAATTTCTCTATTAAAAACCATACATTTCAACATTTCTTGTTAGTAGAAATAGGACACCTAGATGCACATGAAGTAATATCAAGTACAATATTTAGAACCTCAGTTGTCTTCCTCATAAGAGCATAACAAATAATACAATTGTTTAATTTTTATTAGCATTTTATGTTTTGGAGGAGATTGGGTGCCATAAGATAATAGTTAAATAATAACAATTTAATTTTAGGCTTCTTACGAATTCCTTTTTAAAATTTTTTTATGGTTCTTGGAATACTAGCAAATGTTAAATTCTACCCATAATAGTTTAAAATTACTTTTTATTTTCAAAAATTGTCTGCAAAGGAATTGAACTATTATTCAATCACAAAACAAATCTTTAAAACAATAGTAAAACTAATAGAAACGTAAAGACCTATACAGTTTCGAATGAAAACTCAAGGGCTAACTTCATAATTTTCTCTAGAGGCCATAATAGTGGGAGAGACTAAGCCTTTGATTTAGGTTCCAATGCTGATGGTGATTTTCTTGGAAAACATTTTATCCCTGATGGTCGAGGAAAGCATGATAATTATTCAATCTTGAAGGAAAAAGACATGCGACATCGTCAATAAGGCAATATCTCCAGAGTTTCAACTATTCTCCCTATACTAAAGGATTTTTTGTCGTGTATGATCAATATATTCGTACGTTAAAATATTTTGGTCTAATATGTACTCATTTTGCCACAAAAATGACAATTAGGAAACTCGCTCTGTAGTGTTGTCACATAAGATAAGCATGCCGCCCGCATGCTGGCTAGGGTCCATCTTTTGCTGGGAATTTTTATCTTCTGTCCTTGTGAACACATTCAAGTTTTTTGTGCATACATTCTAGAATCATATTTGGTGGTACTCATTTTGAACTTGTTTAAGATATTGTTTGCACCTTCCAATTCTTTCAAAGCTTTAGTCAATCTTGTTTAAGAAACATTGAGATTCTTTTGCAATGTTTTAGTTTGCTCAATCAAACAACAATTATCTTTTACAAGTTGAGACTTTTCATCTCCATGACTTTAATTTGCTTTACAACAATTGTCAAATTACTATACATGTCATCATAAGCAATTTGAAGGTCTTCAATATCGAGCTTAAATTGCAAGTTTCTCCTTGCCTGCATGACCTAAAACTGTGGAACATAATCACTAAAAGTGTAACATGTGGTGCAATTTTCAAAACACCGAACAAAGCCTAGTTGATAAAATAGATGCGCGTAATCTGCACAAGCTAAAACTGAGGAAAACAACAACCAAAGGTGTAGCATATAGTGAAACTACTAAAATAGATGTTTGTTTCAATGTTCCAAGGGATTTTGAAGTTACATGGAGATTGTTTTTTTTTTTTTTTCAATTTTCACGTGCCCAACACTTCTACTATTGTTTGCTCCCATTATTATACTGTAGGATTTTGACTTTCCATTTGTTTATATTGGGTTAGTTGAGATGATAGAACTGCAGGTTGCAATTTAAGAGCTCCAACTAAAGGAGTTGAAGAGTTGGGGGCCGAAGGTATTCCAAGTAGTGGAGCGATTACGACTCCATTATTTGGTTCTCTTTCAAATTATTGACCACCCTTTTGGATGGTGGGGAAATTAACAACTTCAGATAACTTTGAGTTCATATTTAGGGGTGGAGGAGTTTGAACCACCAGTGAGATCGACATTCTTGATCAAATTGTAACACCAATAGCTGGGAAAGCCATAACATTTAAAAATAAAGTTTTGAGTTGAACAGAAAATAAATGCAAGAATTGATTTTAGTTGACTATTTTGGACCACTGGGATGTGGTTATATGGTAGTGCATTGTCTTTAAAAATTTTGAAACAATGAAAATTAAATGTTGATGCATCAAAATTAAGATTCGTTATATTTGATAAAACAAAGCGAAATGGAATGGTCCATATGTTATGCAGCATGAGTATTCAATTTGTTGGTACAAACTTGTTGACGATGGTATATTGTGCATTAGCACTATCAACAATAAATATTTGAAGCATTTTTACACGTATAAGCTAGTTGCTGCTTAACTCCACGAGCTTAAGCTGCAAGTTGCTCCTAACCTACACGACATAAAGCTGTGGGACATAATCACCAAAGGTGTAACATGTGGTGCAACTTTTAAAACACCCAAACAAGTCTAAGTTGGTGAATTTGATGCAGTAACCTGCACAAGCTAAAAGGAAACAACCAAAGCTATAGAGTGAAACTACTAAAATAGATGTTGTTTCAATGTGCCAAAGGATTTCGAAGTTACATGGAGATGTTGCTTTCAATTTTCATATGGTCCAATACTTTCTCTACTGTTTTGCTCCTATTATTATGCTGTAGGTGTTTGACTTTCCAATTGTTCATACTGGGTTAGTTGAGGCAACARAGCTACAGGTTGCAATGTGAGAGCTCCAACTGAAGGAGTTGAGGAGTTAGGGGTCGAAAGTATTCCAAGTAGTGGAGCTATTACGAGCCCGACGYTTGGTTTTCTTTCGAAGGATTGACCACTGTTTGGGATTGTGAAGATTGCTTTCTTGTTTAACAACTTCCAGATAATTTGTGAGTTTTTTATTTTGGTGTGAAGGAGTTTGAAGCATCGGTGAGATTGACATTTTCCATCAACATTGCACCACTGGAGGTTAGGAGGGTCACTACATTCAAAAGTAAAGTTTGGAGTTGAAGAGATCATAAATGCAAAACTTAAATTCTGTTAAATTTATAGGACCTCTGGGATATGTTTGTGTGGCGATGCATTGCCTTGAAACAATGAAAATGAGATGCCAATGCATCAAATTAAAATTAGTTATATTTGGTGGAACACAATGAATAGGATGGTCCATATGTTGTGCAAAAGGTGAATTCAAATGGCTGATACAAAACTTCTTTACAATGATAAATTAAGCATTCATGTTGTCAACAGAAAATGCTTGAAGTGTTATTATGGAAATAAGCAAGCCGCTCCTCAACTGTACGAGCTTTAACTGTAGGTTGCTCCTAGCCTGCACGAGTTAAAGCTATGGAAAACAATCACCAAAAATGTGACACGTGGTGCAACTGCTAAAACACCATAAAGAGTCCAATTTGGTAAAAAATAGATGCTGCTAACCTACACAAGCTAAAATTGGGAAAAACAACAACCAAAGGTGTAGCATGTRGTGTTGTTTTCTATGTTCAAAAGCATTTTGAAGTTTCATGCAGATGTTGTTTTCAATTCTCACATGCCAAACACTTTCTCTATTATTTGGCTCCAATCGTTGCAAGCCTTTGGCTTTCCAATTGTTCATTCGGGGTTAGTTGAGGCRACAGAGCTATAGGTTTCAATTTAAGAACTCCGACTGACGAATTTGAGGTTTTGGAGCCTGAAGGTATTGCTGGTAGTGAAGGGATTATGACTCCATCATTCGGTTATCTTTCGAAAGATTGACCACTCTTTGGATGCTGAGGATTGCTTCCTTGTTTTACAACTTTTGGATAATTGGTGCGTTCAAATTTGGGTTAGAGGAGTTTGAATCACCGGTGAGATTGACGTTCTTGATCAGCATTGTACCACTAGAGGTTGGGAGGTTCACAACATTGTAAGGCAAGGTTTGGAGTCGAGGAGACCATAAATGTTAGAGTTAATGTGAGTTGAGTCTATGCAGCTTATGGCTATGTGCCTATGTGGCGGTGCATTGTATTCAAAATTTTTGAAACATTAAAAATTAAATGTTGATGCGTCAACATTAAGATCAGTTATATTCATTTTTTTCTCTCTAGTGCATGGAAGTTTAAGATCCATGCATTTGGGATGTAGATACTCTTAGCCATTGACAATATATTTTGAAATTTTGTGACCTATGTACTGACGCATCATTATTAAATAAATCTTGCATTTGGTATGTTTTAAAACATTTAACATGTTTGCAGTCTAAAAGTCTAAGATGCTTTTCCATGCACGGCATATATATTTTGTACATTTACCATAGCTTGTCTATGGTCAATCTTTTAAACTGCATCTTTGTTAGTTATTTATTTGCCAATGTAAAATTAGAATATTATTTTTTCTGAGGAATTATATTATAACCTTATGGTGGAGTTCTCAAATTATGACATGGGTATTAGAATATTAACTTTTATTTCAAAATTTCTAATGACTTTTTCTGTTTTATTTCTTGATGATTTCCAATGAATTTAACTAAATAATTTCGATAAATGACATTATTTAAAAATGGTTAAGAAACAAAGAAAAAGGGGAAAAAAGAGTATCGGAAAGAAGATTTGTATAATTGTTGGGGTAACTTTTAAAGAACAATAAAAGTAGTTGAGAAATAATGTTTCACCAACCTAATACCCATTGGAAATGTTTCAATATGAATATATTAGATATGATGAGTTACATTATTGAATGACAAGAAATACTAACTTTAAGTCTCAGTTTATCTGTAGTAATTCTAACATGGCAAAAGAAAGATCCCTACATTGACATGAAAGTAGTCTACATGTGAACGAATTTTGCATTGGAATTGAATTTATTTATTTTTGATATCTAGTGAGGTAGATAACACTAATGTATCCCAATAGCTCAAAGTTTTCTTGTTTTTGTAAACTATTAATAGATATGGATATGGTCCTCAGTATAGTTCTCAAATTCATATAAGTAACTTTGTATTTTCAATATTTAYTAATGAGCAAAGCATCTAACTTTCACGTGATCAAGTTTTTGAAGAAAATGTAATTGATCATATTATGTTCCATTTGTTAAAAATTTAGAAGGAAAAGGAGAAAAAGAGAGTTGTAGAGAAGGAATGAGAGAATAGTAGACTAATTATCATTAACCTTGATGTGAACAAAATCCCTCTATTTATAGAGGTTAAACCCTAGGGCTTCTATAGGTTTCAAGGATAGGAAAGTCATTCACCAATAATAATTTATAACACTCTCCTATGAATGACTAATCTATACAACAATTGCCTCATTAAAAATGGTTTGGAAAAAATCCAATGGGAAAAAAATATGAAACTAAGAAAAAGAAGTACAATTGATGTTGGCGTATTAAAAAATGCCTCGTAAAACCTTTCAGGAAAATCCAGTGGCACAAAACTTGAACGAAAGAAAAAGAGTATAGCTACTCCCCCTCATATAGATCATCACTGAATGTCTTTAATTTGACATGTTCCAGCCTGATGAATCAATTTTCTCCAAATTATCAATTGATCGAATCTATTGAACATCGACATCGACATATTTTCTAAAGCTTATGTGTGCAGAAGAACTTTGGTACAATATTCTTTGTTCTATCTCCTTTGACGTACCCTCCTTTAGGTTGTGCAATATAAGATCATGAATTTGGATAATTTTTGAATGATTTGATCATCTAACTCTTATAGTTTGCTTAACAAATCTCCAAGATATAGTATTCCCTAAATAACTATAACTTGTAAGAAGATTCATAGAAAAAGTACCAACTGTACTAAGGTATGGTACATGAAAATGATCTTTATCTACTTCAAATAATCTAATGACCATAAGGGATACTGATGGATGTGCACTATCCATATAAATTGTTTTGTTACTTTTTCTGTATAGTTAGAATTGATGAATAAATAAACTTTCAGGAAAATTTTCAATTTGCAAAGAAAGATGAATTCTTATTTGTTTTAGATCTTTAATCTCAAATTCATTTGATGTAATCTGCAATTTTGTTGAGATCTTCAGGAGTGTCAATTAGATTTACATCATCAGGTGTTGCAACAGTTGGGAATCTAATATATGTTTTCTTTGTCAAAACACAAAGATTGACATCTTTCTTTTTATATCCCTTATTAAACAGATATCCGCTAAGACAATTATATGAAATACATCTAGATTATTTTTAATACATGCAAGGATTTTTGCGATTTGATGGATTGATTTTCTCAAGTAAATGTTCAAACAAATCAAATCTTTTAGGCATTTTCATGTATTTGTTATTGTCTTACTAATCCACATAAATAAATGTAACTATATCTATCAAAGCATATCAAGGATTTCATGTATTGCTGAGTTTAAAATATTTGTACAAATTATATTCACTGCAAGTGAATATGCTTTCATGTATTAAATACATTATCTTTCTAAAAAATCTTGAACCGTATTCGTACTTTATATCTCACGGCTCATTATTTCCATCTCTTTTTTCACATATAGGTACCCATTTATAGTCAACTGGTTTTACACCTTGTGGTGTTTGGACTACAAGTTCAAAAACCTCACGTTTCAAAACTGAGTTTTAATTATAACTCAATTGCATCTTCTCTATCTTGATCAATCATTTCTATATTGGCATTTTCAGTTCATTTTTGCTCAAGATCCTCATTATCACATATGATATCGAGAGYTTTCTATATGTTATTTTGAGGCTTTTTATCTCTTGGCTATCTTAATTTGATTTCTAAATATGGTCATTTTGATCATATAATTCGCTTTTCTTTCAAGGATATTTATACTTAGAACAAAGAGTTTGGTCATAATTCTGATGTACTTTGGAATATGCCTTGTTTCTAACGTGCCTTAGAATCACTAACATGCTTCTAGCATGTCCTAGAATCACTACCACACCTTTGGTATGTTTTATAATTCTAGCAAGTTTACCAACATTTTGTGGACTTCCATCCTGATGGGAAAAATTATTAATGATAAATGTGATTTGGTGATTATAATTGGATCAGTACAAGTATTAGGCACGTGAATTTGTTATTTGCTGCAAATGGATAATCTTTTGAAATTCCAGTTCATAATCAAATGCCAATTTCTAATAAGAGAATTTATTATGACCAACTAGCCCTATTGGCACTAGTGTTCCTTCATGTCAAATAGCATATCTCCAAGAATTTGTAGATGTTCTCATTGGAATAGTCTAGCAATTAGTTGCAATTGTTTAATAAATATTCAGCTAAACCGTTTTCAGTATGAACATGAGTTACATGATATTCAACAATAATCCTAATTGACTTGAAATAAGCTGAAAAATGTGAGATGGACATGCACCAATATTACCCGAAAGAATATTTTTAATTTATGAACTAAAATTGTGCTAATAATTGAATTACTTGAGAAAATAATCTCACAAGCTTCTGGGTTGAAGTTATAATATCACAAACTTCAGGTTGCAATTGATAATAAACTCACATGTGATCATCCTATATATTGATACATCAATTAAAATCATAAAATATTTAAACTGATCACATGGAGGATAGATGAGTCTACATGTATAACTTATTATAAAAATTTAGGATTTTTAACTCCTATATTTGTTGGTGATTGTTTAATAATCAGTTTTTCTTGAGAACAAGCGACACGTATTTAATTCATTTGAGTTCAACCTTTTTTATTTCTCAATTGGTGATCGTGAAAATTCTTCATTAGTATTATTATTATTTTGCATCATTGCAGATCCGCTATGACTCAATCTATTATGCTGAATGATAAGAATGTTTGGATCACAAGTAAACTTCTAATTCACGAGATGATGCAATTCAAGTCGTGGCATAATACAATCATGAGGAAAGAGACACTAGTTTCTCTAGTGTATATTCATGATAGAGACTATAGTGGTGATACATAAATATTTGAGCCATTTTTTTATTGTCTGAATATGATAGCATTTATGCGRATATTTTTAAAACTTAATAAGTTTCTTTGGAACTTCAAGGATATTATTGCAAATAAATTTTTTCCCTTCTTAGACAAAAATATGATGGTTCTTCCAGAACAAAATGAATATAAATTTTGTTCCCCTTCCTTTCTAGATTAAAAATATAGCAGTTATTCGGACAACTATCATAACAATATATTACAAATCTATAAACATTTTGTAAAGAAAAATAATTTAAAAAATTTTACAAAGAGAACATTAAGGTAAAAATAATTCAACCAAATATGAAATTGTCCAAATGTAAAAAACTTTAAATATTTAAAAAAGTTCCTGAATACTTAAAGAATGTCCATGAAAAGCTTAAAAGAAAAAAACATAACATGAGAAATTAATCTCATTTCAATCACACCACTTCTAATTAAATGGTCAACGTTTCTTGTTGCATAGACAAAAGAATTGGAGACATCTAAGTGGATTATATCAACTGGACTGACAAAATCAAGAAAACTTTTTATCTCCACTCCCCTTTTTCTTGATCGATTTTTGGTAGATATCCATTATATATTTGGTGGTGGGATTAAGAAAAAGCAAGATATTTTCCACACAAGGAAACAATATCTTTTGTCAAGAATTTTACTATATTAAATATGATACCTTTCAACATTTTTTGTTAGGAGAAATAGGGCACGTGGTTCGCACATGAAGTAATATCATTTACTATATTTGGAACCTTATTTGTATTACTCATAAGGGCACAAAAATGAATACAATTGTGTAATTTTAATTAGAATTTACATTCYCGATGAGATTTGGTGCCATAAGATAATATTTAAATAATAACTATTTTATTTTAGGCTTCTAATGAAATCCTTTTTTTCATGGTTGTTTGAATACTAGCAAATGTTAAGTTCTACATCATAATAATTTAAAATTATTTTTCTCTTTTGATAAATTGTCCCCAAAATAATTGAACTACAATTCAATCCAAAAAAAAAAAAAGTCTCTAAAATAGCAATGAAACTAGTACAAACTTAAAGGCTTGTATGATTTCGATGAAAATTGAAGAGATAAATTGATAATTTACTCTAGACGCCATAATAGTGAGAAAGACTAGGCCCTCGACTCTAATTCTGACGCTGAAGTGTATTTTCTTGGAAACCATTTTATCACTGAYGATAGAGGTAAGCAGAAGAATTATATAATCTTAAAGGAAGAATATACATGACGTAGTCAAGAAGACAATATCACAGAGCTTCCACTATGCTCTCTATCCTAAAAGATCGTTTGGTCGTGTATGATCAATATAGTCCAATGAATTTCTAGTTTGATTTCCATGACTGTTCTGGCACATATTGCTTAATAAAAATTTCAATAGTTCACTTCAATTTTTTTTAAGTAATACTAACTTCATGCCCGTTTTTTGCACAGATAGTTCATCAATTAGATATCAAATATATAAATTTACATTACCTAGTCCACCAAATAAATTTTTGACAAATTTAGAAATAGTCACTCAAATAAACAAAATCGAAAATATTTCCAAAATGAAAAGTGAAATTCAAACAAAATGCAGCTCCAAAAACCTTCTAGTGATTAATTCTTATGGACTTCACTGAAAACCTTATCAGGGATAATAGACGTCCCATGCTTTCTTGTCCAACTAAATCTAATATAACGAACCACCAAAGTTTTAAAACGTTTTATGAAAAATTAATAGTAGCAACCCCACCCCTTTGTTTCATCAGAATAGACCTAGGAGAATGCATCACACCCATAGCTCGTAGATTCATCGGAATAGAACCGAGAGATTGCATCAAATCCATAGTATGTTAATTCATCGGAATATTTAGTAAAAAATAATTTTAGCACTTTTCTTCGAACATTCTATATGACAGATTTTAATTCCATTCCTCAAGATAGGTATGCTACTAACAAGGATGTTCAAAGAAGATCAACCACATAAGGTGATAAAGAAGAGACTAGTTCAAGTGGAAGATACTATCTAGAAAAGAATTACTTGTGGGAGAAAATTCTACGAATTTACAGAACACAAATGCCTTCCATTTCCTGTGYCATACGAATACTATGTAGACAAAGTTTACACTTTGAGAACATGTCCAATAGAATTTCTTGCTCTAATGGAAACCACCACAACCACTTTTTTATCGACATTTAAAACATTTTTGTAATATYAGACTATTCATCTAATTGTATGCAGCTGTTGTAAAATTCCTGGACAAGAATATGACAATTTGAGAAAAATGAAAGAGTTACATACATCATGTGCAGTTACTGACCCACTTGGTCAAGGTTGCCTRGCTGGGGGACTGCCTTCCAACATAATGAAACTTGAGCATGCACGTCCTCTAAGCACTGATGGTATATCTATTGTTTGATGAAGTAGACCTGTTCAAAAAATGACACTGTATAGCATTGTTACGGTGGTCCAATGAAACTTTATCTCTTGCTTATGAAGATAATAAACAGTGCATTAATTTTCTCTCAACCTATTCTTCTTTTCTTGATAGGGATATTTGTTGTATTAGATATAAACACAAGATGTGAAAATATAACTTTCCATTAATCGACAAAATATAGATTGAGGGATTTATGCTTGCAACATGGAATTAGAAAAAAGCAAGATATCTTCCACACAAGGAAATGATATCTTTTGTCAAGAATTTCACTCTATTAAAAATGATGCCTTTCAAGATTTCTTGTTAATAGAAATAGGGCACGTGGTTTGCACATGAAGTAATATCATTTACAATATTTGGAACCTCATTTGTATTACTCATAAGGGCATAATAATTAATACAATTATGTAATTTTAATAAGGATTTACCACTCCCGAGGAGAATTGGTGCTATAAGATAAGATGTAAATAATAACTATTTTATTTTAGGCTTCTTACGAAATCCTTTTTGTATGGTCGTTTGAATACTAGCAAATGTTAAATTCTACATCATAATAGTTTAAAATTACTTTCTCTTTTGATAAATTGTCCCCAAAAGAATTGAACTACAATTCAATCCGAAAGAAAAAGTCTCTAAAACAGCATTGAAACTAGTACAAACTTGAAGACCTACACAATTTCGATGAAAATTAAAGGGATAAATTCATAATTTACTCTAGATGCCATAATAGTGAAAGAGACCAGGCCCTTGACTCTAATTCTGACACTGAAGTGGATTTTCTTGGAAATCATTTCATCACTGACAATAGAGGTAAGCGGGAGAATTATATAATCTTAAAGGAAGAACATACACGACATAATCAAGAAGACAATATCACAAGAGCTTCCACTATGCTCTCTATCCGAAAGGATCATCTGGTCGTGTATGATCAGTATAGTCCGAGGAATTTTTAGTTTGATTTCCATGTCCGTTGTGACGCATATTGCTTAATAAAAATTTCAGCAGTTCACTTCAAGTTTTCTAAAGTAATACTAACTTCATGCCCATTTTCTGCACGGATAGTTCATTAATTAGATATCAAATATGTAGATTTACATTACATAGTTCACCAAAAACATTTTTGACAAATTTAGAAGCAGCCACCAAATACATTACTTCTTATGGACTTCACTGAGAAGCTTACCATGGGTAATAGACATCCCATGGTTCCTCGTCYAACTCAAACTAATATAATGAACCACCTAACTTGTAAGAAGTTTTATGAAAAATTAATAGTAGTAGCCCTTTGATTCATCGGAATAGAACTGGAAGAATGCATCACACCTATAGTCCTTTGATTCATCGGAATAGATTTAGGAGACTGCATCACACCCACAGCCTTTTGATTCATTGGAATAAAACTAGAAGAATGCATCATATCTGTAGCTTGTTGATTCATCAAAAGAGAATCGGGAGATTGCATCACTCCCATAGCCTATTGATTCATCAGAATATTTATGAAAAATTAATTGTAGCACTTTTATTAATGCATTCTATATGACAAACTTAATTTCATTCCTCAGAATAAGTATTCTACAAACATGGAGGTCCAAAGAAGATTCACTACATAAGGTGATAAAGAAGAGACCAGTACACGTGGAAGATACTATCAAGAAAAGAATTATTTGTGGAACAAAATTCTACAAATTTGCTGAACAAAATTGCCTTCCATTTCCTCTGTCATACCAATACTTCTGGATAGTGTTTACCTTTTGAGAACTTGTCAAATAAATTCCTTGCTCTAATAGAAACCACCAGAATCGCATCATTATCGATATTTAAAACATTTTTTAATATGAGACCATACATTTAATTTTGGACAGCTATCCTAAAATTCCTGCACAACAATATGACAATTTAGAAAAATTAAAGTCCCATATAGTGTGTGCGGTTACTAATTCTCCTCTTTAGGGTTGAGCTGACTAAGGGACCGCTGCCCGACATAATGAAACCTAAGCATGCACGTCCTCTAGGCAGTGATGGTACATCTATTATCTGATGAAGTAGATGCGTTCAACAAAAGTACTAGATAGCTTCGATACAGGTCTGATGAAGCTTTATCTCCTGCTTAAGAAGATAACAAACAATGCATTTATTTTCTTTCCTCTCATTCTCCTTTTCTTGATTAGGGACATTTGATGTATTAGATATAGACAATAGAATGTCAAAATATAACTTAAAAAATATAGCTCGAGCGATTTATGCCTGCCACATGGGATTACAAAAAGAATGATAGAAAGTTTAAGCTTAAAGAAAATTTCGGGCTTTATCGTGCTAACCAAACTATTCAATGACTATTGATATAAGCAAAACTCACTGTTAATGTTGTTCTCAGCATCGACATAAGAGTTCATTTTCCTATACATGACACCAACATAAAAGTTCTATGCCCACTGACATACTAAAGTAATGCTTATTTACGTGTGAAGTACTACAAACATTTCATTTCTAGCTATTGTTATGTGTACTTTGAATTAAATACACTGAAAGCATTTTTAAAATAGCAAAATATGCACCTAAATTATAAACATTCACTGGAGACTTTGTTATTGATATAGAAGAGAAATGTCTCTTTAATTTTCAAGAGTTGAAGTTCTTTGAAAGTATTTTTTTTKATGATCACCGCTTTCATCTTTTATATGATTATTTACAATATAGAGTATGTCAAAATAAAGAATGAACTGAATGATTACAAAAACATTATTTCACACACTTTTAGTAACCTGCCTTTCATGTTATATGTATCACATCAAAAACATTTTGATAATCCATGAAACACAATACATTCCATCATGGCTTTTTTATATGGATATGAAAGGAGAAAATTTCCTCATATTACATTTTATAAATATATTACTTTTCTTCATAACATAAACCCTTTCCGAAATATTCACTTTTCCCTTAACAAAATATTTCTTATGATTTTCAATAGAATATTTTTTAGTCCCTTTCTTTAAGGGAAGGTCCAATGAAGGATTAGACATTTTATTCTTGAAATTGAATCCACAATACAATTTAATGTAGAGTATATGTAAAAGATAAATTAAATTAAGGTTACAGAAAAGTTATTTGATGCACTTTGCACGTAAAATATTTATAATTTTTCTAAACAATATTATTTAATTTTTTTAAGTAGAATGAGGTAGGTGCTACTTCAAAACATATCAAATTTGATTGTTTGTTACTGGCCGATATATTGATTGGTGTGCTAAAAGAATCAATTGGTTTTTGTCATTCAAAATGAATAGTTCGGTTGCTATTAATAACAAAATTTGATATGCTATGTATAGGTGTACTTTGAGCTTTTATAAATAGCAATTGAAAATACTTATCATGTTAGGTAATAATGAGATATATTATATATATAATTGTATCGTAATATTATATTTTATATTGTGTAGACACAAATTAATATAAAGATACTATTAATAATGGCTATAAATAGAGTTGTTGTAACTTGTATCAATCAGAAAAACATGCAAATTGCCTTATATTTTCATAGGCTTTCAAATACCACATCATTGTCAAAATCCATACATGTGCCCAACGGTTATTTGATATTAAAGAGAAGTTGGGCCATCATCGTACAAGCCAAATCCATGATTTTCTCGAGATTGGGACAAGATAATAATAATATTTTTTCTTCTCTTAACAAAATATTACTTACCATTTTCAATACAATAATTTTTTAGTCGCTTTTTTGAAGGCAAGGTCCATTGAAGGTGAGGAATTATACTTTTGAAATTGAATATACAATACAATTTAATGTAGAGTATATGAAAAACATAAATTAAGTTAAGCTAACAGAAAAGTTATTTGACGCACTTTACACATAAAATATCTCTAATTTTGCTAAAAAATATTGTTTAATTTTTCTAAATAGAATATGGAAGGTACTATTTCTAAACCTTTCAAATTTGACCAGTTGTTACTGGTCGATATATTGACTAGTAGGCTAAAAATATTAGATTGATTTTTGTTGACCGAAATGAATAGTTTGGTTGCTAATTGACAACCAACATTTGATAGGCAATGTGTAGGTGTACACTAAGCTTTTATATATAGCAATTGAAAATAATTATTATGTTAGATAATAATGAGATTTTATATTATATATAATATTGTATCGTAATATTAAATGTAGATAGTGTATACACAAATTAATTGACTCATATCTTCTCTTCTAATGGTGTCTTCAGATGGCTATATGGAGTTGTTTTATATTTATTTCAATCACAGCAACATACAAATTTCCTTATATTTTCATAGGCAAGTATATAAAAGAATGACTTTAGCTGCCCCATCATTGTCAAAATCCTTAGATATGCCCAACGGTTGTTTGATATTAAAGAGAAGTTGGGGCATCATCATACAAGACAAAATATTGAATAACTACTGATGCGAGCAAAATCAATCGTTTTCTCGAAATTAGGACAAGAGTTCCTTTGCTTGTCCATGACACCGACATAGGAGTTACAGTTCCACCGGCAAACTAAAAAAAATCTCCATTTTATGTGCGAAGTACTACGTGATAATTTTCAACTATTGTTATGTGTTGAATTAAACATTTTCAAAGCTTCAAAACACCACTAAATAAAAAACATTCCCTTGGACTTCATTATGGATATACATAGCACATGCAAAGGAACTTATGTCCTTGTCAAGAACTAGTTTCACTAGTACCAAAAGCTATTCAATAGTTTGGTCAACACGACATGTTCCAACTTCTTTAAAGATCAAATATCCATTGGGCACACCTAGGGAATTCATGAATAAGCTCTTTAGTTTAAGGAATTTTGGGCTGCAAACAAATAATATGGTCAGAGGAATATTTTCCTTCCCATTTTCATTTTCGCAAATATTGAACAAATTTTTCGAAAGTTTCACTTGGATTTTTTTTTTCTTCTRAAAGTACTACTTAATGCTCGTGTGACACTCATATAGTTCATCAATTAGACGTGAATAACGTCAATTTACAATATTTAGCTGAAAACGGGATTTACATTAGATAGACCACCAAACAAGTTTTCATCAGTTATAGAAACAATCAATCATAACAAAAAAGAAAATGGGGTTTACATTAGATAGATCACCAATAGAAGTTTTCATTAGTTTTGGAAACAATCAATCATAATAGAAAACTAAAAATGTTTCTGAAAATAAAAATAGAAAACTAAAATATAAAAAAGGCAAAGTCTAGCTAAATGTATATAAGACGCAACCTAAAAGCTAACATAACCTATAGCATGACAAATACATGACTAGAGGGCATTTCACTAAAGAATTTCATATGAATTTTATCCAAGTGGATGGCTAATATAAGAGATACAAATGAAGATCATACTAAAAGAAATGTTCACTTTACATGTGAATTAATATGTGCATAAATTCCAACTATTTTGGCTGCAATTTAAGTTACCACCCAATACATCATTTGTTCTTCAAAACACAACTAAAATAAAAAAATTACCTTAGGGTCTGGTAATGACTACAAAGGAGAAATGTTTCCTTAAAATTCCTGAGCTGAAAGTAGTTTTCCAATGATCTCATATTTTCATGTTCCTTTTGATGTAAAAGATGATATCACCAGAGTTTCCACTAATCTCTCTATTCCAAAGGATTTTGTTCCATGCACGATCAATATAGTCAGAAGAATTTCTAGTTTCATTTTCATGTCCGTTTTGGCACATATTGCTTCATAAAAATTTCAACAGTTTCCCTTCAAGTTTTTTAAAGTAATACTAGCTTCATGCCCGTTCATTGCATGGATAGTTCATTAATTAGATGTCAAAAATGTAAATTTACATTACGTAGTCCACCAAATACATTTTTGACAAATTTAGATACAACCACTCAAATAAACAAAACAGAAAATGTTTCCCAAATGAAAAGAGAAATGCAAACAAAATGCAGCTCCAAAAACCTTCTAGATATTAATTCTTATGGACTTCCCCAAAAATCTTAACATAGGTAATTAACGTCAAATGGTTCTTGTCCAACTCAAACTAATATAACAACCACCTAAGTTATAAGAATCTTTATGAAAAATTAATAGTAGTAGCCCCTTGATTCATCGAATAGAATTGGAAGAATACATCACATCCATAGCACTCTGTTTCATCGAAATAGAACCAAGAGATTGCATCACAACCATAGCCTGCTAATTCATCGGAATAGAACCAAGAGATTGCATCACACCTATAGCTCATTGATTCACCAAAATATTTATGAAAAAATAATTATAGCACTTTACTCTAACATTCTATATGACAGATTTAATTCCATTCCTCAGGATAAGTATTCTATTAACACGGAGTCYAAAGAAGATCCATTGCATAAGATGATAAAARATAGACTAGTGCACATGGAAGATACTCTCAAGAAAAAATTGCTTGTGGGATGAAATTCTATGAATTTTGTAGAACACAAATGACTTCCATTTCCTGTGTTATACGAACACCATGTGGACAATGTTTACACTTTGAAAACATGTACAATAGAATTTCTTGCTCTAATAGGAACCACCACAACCACTTTCTCATCGACATTCAAAAACATTTTTGTAATATGAGACCATACATATAATTGTAGATAGCTGTTGTAAAATTCCTGGACAAGAATATGACAATTTGAGAAAGCTAAAAGAGTTACATACATCGTGTGCAGTTACTGATCCTCCTGTTCAAGGTTGGGCTGGCTAGGAGCCTGCCTCCCATTGTAAATGAAACCTTAGCATGCACGTCTGCTAAGCAACTATGGTATATCTATTTGCTAATAAAGTAGATATGTTCAACAAAAGTCCACTAGATAGCATTGATATAGTGGTTTGATTAAGCTTTATCTCTTACTTATAATAATCATTAATTTTCTCTCAACCTATTCTCTTTTTCTTGATAGGGATATTTGTTGTATTAGATATAGACACAAGAATGTGAAAATATAACTTTAATTAACCACAAAATATAGCTTGAGGAATTTATGCCTGGGATTATAAAAAAGCAAGATATCTTCAACACGAGGAAGCAATATCTTTTGTCATCAATTTTGCTATATTATAAATGATACCTTTCAACATCACTTGTTAGTAGAAATAAGAGATGTAGTTCATACATGAAGTAATATCATTTACAATATTTGGAACCTCATTTGTATTACTCATAAGGGCCTAACAATTAATACAATTGTGTAATTTTAATTAGGAATTACCATTCCCAAGGAGATTTGGTGTCATAAGATAATAGTTAAATACTAAAGATATAATTTTAGGCTTCTTATGAATTCCTTTTTTTATGGCTGTTTGAATACTAGCAAATGTTAAATTCTACCTCATAATAATTTAAAATTATTTTTTCTTTTGATATGTTGTCTCCAAAAGAATTGAACTACAATTGAATCGAAAAAAAAAAAATCTCTAAACAGTATTGAAACTAATACAAACTTAAAGACCTTGGTCTACGATGAAAATTCAAGGGGTAAATTCATAATTTACTCTAGACGCCATAATAGTAAGAGAGACTAGGTCTTCGATTCTGATTCCGACGTTCATGTTGATGTTCTTGGAAACCATTTTATCCCTAACAATAGAGGTAAGCAAGAGAATTATATAATCCTAAAGGATGAACATACACAACGTCATCAAGACGACGATATCACCGGAGCTTCCACTGTGCTCTCTATGCTAAAGGATCATTTGGTCATGTATGATTAATATAGTCCAAGGAATTTCTATTTACATTTCCATGCCTGTTCTGGCAGATATTGCTTACTAAAAATTTCAACAATTTCACTTCAAATTTTTTAAAGTAATACCAGTTTCATGCTCGTTCATTGCATGGATAGTTCATGAATTAGATGTCAAAAAATTCAATTTACATTACATAGTCCACCTAATACATTTTTGACAAATTTAGAAATAGCCACTCATATAAACAACATCAAAAATGTTTCCCAAATGAAAAGTGAAATGCAAATAAAATGCAGCTCCAAATACCATCTAGACATTAATTCTTATGGACCTCACCGAAAACCTTAACATGGGTAATAGAAGTCCCATGGTTACTTGTCCAACTCAAACTAATATAATGAACCACCTAAGTTATAAGAATGTTTATGAAAAATTAATAGTGGCAGCTCCTTGACTCATCGGAAGAGAAATGGGAGAATGCATCACACTGGGACCCCTTTGTTTCATCGGAATAGAACTAGGAGCATATATTGCACCGATAGCCTGTAGATTTACTAGAATAGAATCGAGAGATTGCATCAACCTATATCCTATTGATTGATTGGAATATATATGAAATAATAATTGTAGCATTTTTATTCTAACATTCTATATGACCAATTTAATTCCATCCTTCAGGATACGTATTCTACTAACACGAAGGTCCAAAGAAGATTCATTAGACCACCGTACCAATCCCACGAGCAATTCTTTATCGCTTGATAGCATTGATATGGTGGTCTGATGAATCTTTATCTCTTGCTTATGAAGATAAAAAATAGTGCATTAATTTTCTCTCAACCTATTCTCCTTTCTTGATAGGGATATTTGTTGTATTAGATATAAACACAAGAATGTGAAAATATAGCTTACCATTAACCCATAAATTATAGCTTGAGGGATTTATGCCTGGGATATGGGATTATACATAAGCAAGATTATCATCCACACAAGGGCACAATATTTTTTGTCATAAATTTCGCTATTAAAAATGATACTTTTCAACATGTCTTGTTAAAAGAAATAGGGCACGTGGTTCGTACATGAAGTAATATCATTACAATATTAGGAACCTCATTTGTATTACTTATAAGGGCATGACAATTAATACAAAATTGTATAATTTTAATTAGGAATTACTGTCCCGAGGAGATTTGGTGTCTTAAGATAATAGTTAAATAATAAAGATTTAAATTTAGGCTTCTTACGAGTTCTTTTTGTTTATGGTTGTTTGCATACTAACAAATGTTAAATTTTACATCATAATAGTTTAAAATGACTTTTTCTTTTGATAAATTACCACCAAAAGAATTGAACTACAATTCAATTAGAAAAATGTCTGTAAACCAGTATTGAAACTAGTACGAACTTAAACACCCTCGCAGTTTCGATGAAAATTCAAGGGGTAAATTCATAATTTACTCGAGATGCGATAACAGTGAGAGAGACCAGGCCCTCGACTTTGATTCCGATGCTGATGTGGGTTTTCATGGAAACCATTTTATCCTTGACAGTAGAGGTAAGCAGGAAAATTATATAATCTTAAAGGAAAAACATACACAATGTCGTCAAGAAGACGATATCATCGAGGCTTCCATTGTGCTCTCTATGCTAAAGGATTGCTTTGGTCGTGTATGATCAATATAGTCAGAGGAATTTCTGGTTTCATTTCCATGTCGTTCTAGCACATATTACTGAATAAAAATTTCAGCAGCTTTACTTCGAGTTTTTTAAAGTAATACTAGCTTCATTCCCATTCATTACATGGATAGTTCRTCAATTAGATGTCAATAATGTAAATTTACGTTACATAATCCACCTAATACATTTTTGACAAATTTTGAAATAGCCGCTCAAATAAACAAAACTGAAAATATTTCCAAATGAAAAGTGAAATGCAAACAAAATGCAGCTCCAAAAACCTTCTTAACATTAATTCGCACTTCATCGAAAACCTTAACATGGGTAATAGACGTCCTAGGTTTCCTTGTCCAACTCAAACTAATATAATGAACCACCTAAGTTATAAGAATTTTAATGAAAAATTAAGAGTAGAAGCCCCTTGAGTCATCGGAATAGAACTGGGAGAATGCATCACACCCACAATCCTTTGTTGYATCGGAATAGAACTAGGAGAACGCATCACATCGATAGCCTGTAGATTCATTGGAATAGGACTGAGAGATTGCATCACACCCGTAGCCTGTTGATTCATAGGAATGTTTATGAAAAAATAATTGGAGCACTTTTATTCTAACATTCTATATGACAGATTTAATTATATTCCTTAGGATAAGTATTCTACTAACACAAAGGTTCAAAGAATATACACAACATAAGGTGATAAAGAAGAGACTAGTTCATGTGGAAGATACTATCAAGAAATGAATTACTTGTGGGAAGCAATTCTACGAACTTACATAAAACAAATGCCTTCCATTTCCTGTGTCATACGAATACTATGTGGACTGTATTTACATTTTGAGAACATGTCCAATAGATTTTCTTGCTCTACTGGAAACCACCACAACCACTTTGTTATCGACATTCAAGATATTTTTGTAATATCAATTGTGTAATCTTTAGTTAGGGTTTACCCTTCAGGATGACATTTGGTGCAAACAATCATTTACACAACGTTTATGTCACCAAAGAAATCAAAGAGGAGCTTTAAATATGACACTGCAAAGATTGAAGCTTCTTCCACACAAGGAAATGATATCTTTTGTCATGAATTTTGCTATTAAAATTGATACCCTTCAACATTTCTTGTTAGTAGAAATAGGATACTTGGTTCACATATGAAGTAATATCATTTACAATATTTGGAACCTCCTCTGTGTTCCTTATAAGAGTATAACAATTAATACAATTGTGTAATTTTAATTAGGATTTATTGTTTCGGAGGAGATTTGGTGCTATAAGATAACACTAGCAAATTCATACAAATTATACAAATTTTTACAAACTCATTTTTTTTATTTTAGGATTCTTTCAAATTTCATTTTTTTTATTTTTGTGGCAATGATAGGGATTTTATGGCAATTTCAAATACTAGCAAATGTTCAATTTATCTCATAATAGTTTAAAATTACTTTATATGGTGCTAGATTGTCCTTAAAAGAATTCATCTATTATTCAATCAGGAAACAAATCTCTAAAAACAACATTGAAACTAGTACAAACTTAAAGGTCTACATAGTTATGAATGAAAATTCAAGGGATAAGTTTGTAATTTACTCTGGAGCCAATGATAGGGATAGAGACTAGGTATGACTTTGGTTCCAATGGTGATGATTATTTTCTTCCAAATCATTTTATCCCTRACAATCGAGGTAAGCAGGAGAATCATACAATCTTGAAGGAAGAAGATACGCGATGTCATCAAGAAGATGATATCACCAGAGTTTCCCTTTTTCTCTCTATACTAAAGGATTTTTTGACCACATATTTCATATCCATGTTCATTTTGACAAGTATTGCTTAATAAAAAAAAAAGTTTCAATTCAAATGTTTTTTTAAAATTAATACTCGCTTCATGCTCGTGCGACGCATGGATAATTCATCAAATAGATGTCAAAAATGTTAACTTATAAGATTTTGTTGAAAAGGGATTTTACATTAGATAGACCACCAAACACATTTTCAACAAATTTAGAAATAGTCACTCAAAAAATAAAACTGAAAATGTTTCCAAAAACGAAAAGTGAAAGTTTAAACAAAATGTAGAGTAAATATTTTGCTATTACGAACTAGGTTTTTTAAATTGGTGTTTGCGTATTGAATAATGACTACTAAAATTAATGGAGAAATTTTTAATTCCAARTAAAGTTGGAAAGCATAAAAGAAAAAAAATTAAAGGAGAAAAATATATCTTTACTTATCTAAATAATAAATGCTCTTCCTAAAAAGTCCAACCTCTTATAACATTACCATAACCTTTTTGGTTTTTTCACACACGGAGCATAGTTAATCTGATGGCTCACTTAAAAAATTTACAATTTCTCATGATAAAACGCCTAAATCACTCTCAAGTGCTTCTTTGGAAGACATTAAAGGTTTTGCAAGAACAATTGAGATAGATGTGCAATATACCCAAAGAGTAATGGAGTTGGATGATCTTATGATGGAACTGGAACTGGAATTGCAAAGGAATACCTGTCTCGATGCCAAGAAGGAGAATTAATAGTTGGTATTACTCATATGAGTTGCTATTCAATASTTAGGGCTCAAAGATGGCCCAGCTTTTCTTTAAGATCAAATATCCATTGGGCACATCTATGATGTTCAAAATTGAAGCTTCTTTGGTACAAGGAATTTCGTGTTGTTTACTATAATATAGTCAAGGAAATTTCTAATTTTAGTTTGTTTTCCATTTCGGCAAATATTGTTTAATAAAAATTTTAAAAGTTTCACTTCAAATTTCTCTATTAGTTTTTTGCTCGTGTGACCCGCAAATAGTTCATCCATTAGATATGAAAAATGTCAATTTACAATATTCTTTTGAACTGAAACTTTACATTAAATAAGTCAAAATACATGTTCTTAGCCTTGCCAAATTTTTCAAATACACCCAAAAATAACTTTTCTGAAAATAAATGTTTTTCCAAGATAGTCCAAATTTTCTTCGTATTACATTGCCTTAATTTTCTTTGGTTTTTCCATACATGGCATAATTAATCGGATTAGTTCATTGATTTATTTTTTGCAATTTATTCTGTTAAATCAGCCAAATCAATTTTACGTTCATCATTGGAAGGCACTGAAGACTCCCCAGGAACAATTGGGATAGATGTAGGACTTGGGATTATTGGGGCACTATACCCAAAAAGATATGGAGCTAGAAGATCTTGTGATGGAACTATAATTGTTATTCTCGTGTGACGTACAGGCCAAGGAACTGCGTCCTTGTTAGGAACTAGTTTCGCTTGTATCAATAGCTGTTCAGAAGTTTGGTCAAAATGACATGTCCCAAGTTTTTTTAAGATCAAACACCCATTAGGCGCACCTAGGGTATTGAAGAACGAATCATCTTTGGTATAAGGAGTTCTAGACTGTAAACAAACAATATGGTTACAGTAATTTTTCTTTCCCACGTTCATTTTCACAAAATTGCTAAACAAGGTTTCCAAAAGTTTCACTTCAATTTTTTTTTTCTTTTGGTAGTATTAGCTTAATCCTCATATGACACACAAATAGTTCATCAATTAGATGTGAAAAATGTCAATTTACAAGGTTTTATTGAAAAAGGGTTTACATTAGATAGGCCACCAAACACGTTTTTCATCAATTTTGAAAACATTCACTCAAATCAGTAAAATAAAAATATTTTTGAAAATGAAAATACAAAAGTAAAATGTAAATAAGACGCAACATAACTAAATGTATATAAGACACAACCTAAAAGCTAGTAGAACCCATCATGTGACAAATACATGACCAATTTCGACGACATTTTCCGTCAAGAATTTCCTAAGAATTTTATATAAGTGGATGGATAATATAAGAGATACATATGGAGATCATACTAAAAGAAATGTTCACTATACGTGCGAAGTAATGAATGCATAATTTTCAACTATTCTTATCTACTTTTAAACTTACCACCCCATGCATCTTATAATCTTCAAAAAACAACTAAAATAAAAATATTACCTCGAGGTCTCATTATAAATATAGAAGATAAAAATTTCCTTAATGTTCCTGATTTTAAAGTACTTTTCCAATGATCGCATCTCCTTTATGCTTTTTGATGTAAAAGATGATATCACTAGAGTTTCCACTAATCTCTCTATTACCAAAGGATTTTGTTCTGTGTACGATGAATATACTAGGGGGAATGTCTAGCTTCATTTCCATGTCTGTTTTGGCACGTATTGCATAATAAAAATTTCAACAGTGTCACTTCAAGTTTTTCAAAGTAATGGATAGTTCATCAATTAGATATCGACAATCTCAATTTACATTACATAGAAAACAAAATATGTTTTTAAAAAATTTGGAAACAATCACTCAAATAAACAAAATAAAAAATATTTCCAAAAATGAAAAGTGAAAAGCAAACAAAACACACCTCTAAAAACCTTCTAGACGTTACTTCTTATGGACTTCACTGAAACCTTAACATGGGTAATAGACGTCCAATGGTTCCTTGTCCAACTCAAACTAATATCATGAACCACCTAAATTGTAAGAATTTTCATGAAAAATTAATAGTAGCAACCCTTTGATTCAYTAGAATAGAACTAGGAGGATGCATCACCCTTGTAGCCTTTGATTCATCGGAATAGAACTAGGARAATGCATCACACTTGTAGCCCCTTGATTCATCGGAATAGAACTGGAAGAATGCATTACACCCACAGCTCTTTGATTCATTGGAATAGAACTGGAAGAATGTATTACAACAATAGCTTGTTGATTCATCGGAATAGAACCAGGAGATTACATCACACCCATAGCCTGTTGGTTCAACGGAATATTTATGAAAAATTAATTGAAGCACTTTTATTATTGCGTTCTATATTGCAAATTTAATTCCATTCCTCAAGATAAGTATTCTACAAACATGGAGGTCCAAAGAAGATCCACCGCATAAGATGATAAAAAAAGGGACTAGTTCACCTAGAAGATACTCTCATGAAAATAATTACTTGTGGGATGAAATTCTATGAATTTGCAAAACAAAAATGCCTTCCATTTCCTCTGTCATACCAATACCTGTAGACACTRTTTACTCTTTGAGAACATGTCAAATAAGTTTCTTGCTCTAATGGAAACCACCAGAACCACATTGTTATTGACATTTAAAACACTCTTTAATATGAGACCATACATCTAATTTTAGATAGTTGTTCTAAAATTCCTGCACAAGAATATGATAATTTGAGAAAATGAAATCATATATATTGTGTGCGGTTACTGATCCTCCTATACATGGTTGAGCTGACTAGGGGACCACTACCTGACATACTGAAACCTAAGCATGCAGGTCCTCTAAGTAGTGATGGTATATCCATTATCTAAAGAAATAGATATATTCAACAAAAGTCCACTAGATAGCTTTGATACTGTGGTGTGATGAAACTTTATCTCTTACTTAAGAAGATAATAAATAGTGAATTTATTTTCTCTCCTCCTATTCTCCTTTTCTTGATTAAGGATATTTAATGTACTAGATATAGACACTAGAATGTCAAAATATAAACTTTTGCATCAACCCCAAAAATATAGCTTGAGGGATTTATGCCCGCCACTTGGGATTAGAAAACAAATTACAGAAAGTTTAAGCTGAAAGAAAGTTTCGCGCTTTATCATGCTAACCAAACTATTGAATGACTATTGATACAAGCAAAACTCATTGTTAATGTTGTTCTCAGCATCAAAATAAGAGTTCATTTTCTTGTCYGTGACACCAACATAAGAGTTCTATTTCTACTCACATACTCAAAGAATGCTTACTTTACATGTGAAGTACTACATACATTTAATTTCAAACTATTGTTATGTGTACTTTGAATTAAATACACTGCAAAACATTTTTAAATCAGCAAAACGCACTTTCATTATAAACATTCACTGGAGAATTAGTTATTGATATAGAAGAGAAAATTTCTTTAATTCTCAAGAGTTAAAGTTCTTTGAAAGTATTTTCTTCAATGATCTCATTTGGTGTTTTATATGATTATCTACAACATAAAGTATATTAAAACAATTAATGAACTGAATGATTACAAAAATATTACTTCACGCACTTTAAGTAACCATTGCATTTCATGTTATATATATCATATCAAAAACATTTTGATAATCCATGAAACACAATACATTCGATCAAGGCCCTATTATAAGGATATGAAAGACGAAAATTTCCTCATATTACATTGTGTAATATATTACTTGTCTTCATAATACAAACCCTTTTCGAGGGTTTCAATGTAGAAAAATAGTAATATTCATTTTTCTCTTAACAAAATATTTCTTATGATTTTCAATACAATATATTTTAGTCCCTTTTTTTAAGAGAAGGTCTAATGAAAGATGAGGCATTTTATTCTTGAAATTGAATATACAATACAATTGAATGTAGAGTATATGAAAAAGATAAATTAAATTAAGCTTACAGAAAAGTTATTTGACACGCTTTGCACGTAAAATATTTCTAATTTTTCTAAACAAATATGGTAGGTGCTAATTTGAAACATATCAAATTTGCTCGATTGTTATTCACCGATATATTGATTGGTATGCTAAAAACTTTGATTGGCTTTTGTCAATTGAAATGAACAGATCGGCTGCTATTTAACAACCCAATTTGATATGCAATGTGTAGGTGTACATTAAGCTTTTACATATATCAATTGAAAATACTTATCATRTTAGGTGATAATGAGATATATATTATATATAAGTKTATCRTAATATTAGAYTGTATAGAGTGTAGACACAAATTAATATGAAGACACTATTAATAATGGCTATAAATAGAGTTGTTGTATATTTGTATCAATCAAAAAAACATACATATTCCCTTATACTTTCATAGGCTTTCAACTGCCACATCATTGTCAAAATCCATAAATGTGCCCAACGGCTATTTGATATTAAAGAGAAGTTGGGGCATTATAGTACAAGCCAAAATATTGAATAGCTACTCATACAAGCAAATTCTATGATTTTCTCGATATCGGGACAAGAGTTACTTCACCTTTCCATGACACCGACATAGGAGTTATAGTTCCATAGGGATGCTAAGAAAATGTCTACTTTATGTGTGAAGTACTACGTGAATACTTTTTAACTATTGTTATGTGTTCAAAGAAAATATTTTCAAAGCTTCAAAACACCACTAAATAAAAAAACATGCCCTTGAACTTCATTATGGATATAAAAGAGAATGTTTTTTTGATGTTCACGAGTTGAAGTTCCTAACTCTTCCCAATGATACCATTTTTTGTGCTATTAGACAATTATCTATTTTGCCCATTAATTTAGAGTATATGAAAATAATAAATGAAGTTAGTAATTACGAAGTTGCTTCTCGTAATTTCACAACGGTTTTTTTTATTTCCATGTTAAATATACGATATCTAAAACCATTCCTTAAGCACCAAAATAAAAGTAAATTAAAAGAACTCGGTCAGGATTTTGTTATATGAATATGAAAGACAATGTTTTCCTCATGAAATAACTTGATTTGACATTTCATAAATATATTACTTTTTTTCTTAATATAAACCCGTTTCAGGGGTCTCGCATAAAATAATAGTAATAATTACAATTTGTATTCTTTCCTTTGAGGGAATGGTACATTGAAATGGATGGCCATTTCATATAAAATCATTGCCATTTATTACATCTTATAAGTATTTTTATTTGTTAGTCCTGTTTTTTAAGGGAAGGTCCAATATTCAATCGAGAGGCATTTATTTTTACAATATGAATATACAATGCAATTTGATATAGAGTATATGAAAAATATGAATGAAGTCCAAGWTACAGAAAAGTTATATCATGTTCTTTGCACATAAAATATTTCAAAGTTTACTAAATAATGTTATATAGTATTTTTAAATAGAATATGAAAGGCCAAATTCTAAACATTYCAAAATCCGATCAATAGTTGCAAGCCAAAATATCAATTGGTATAAGAGGAGAAATAACATCCTCCTTTCCTTAATAAGACTTCTTTGGATCATGTAAACTCCACATATCTCATCATATAGAGAAAGAAGCTTCCCATTGGATATTGAAGGTAATATTAAAAACAAATGAAAAAAAGAAAAAGAATATGAGAGAGGAAACCACCAAGTAAATATTTCAGAGTACCTGGTAAGGAATTTATTAGCAACTTGAATTCAAGCATACATGCAAAAAGCATTGGATAACAAGTAGAGATCTAAAGATTGTCTACATAAACCCCTAATCTAGAGAAAATAGAAAACAAATAATAGATGGAGAATCAAACTTGAATTGCTCCTACTGCAATGAGTTAACCACTCATCAAGTCACCAGCAAGGTTACCATCATAAATGAACAATCTCCAGCCTATAAATGAYAATAGAGAATTAATTAAAAAAATTGCTAGTACTTAAAAAAGAGCTTGACAATGCAAACATATCTTAAACGGTGGAGAAACTCAACCATGCAAATTCTCTCATTGACAAATTCCAGACGAGTCCAAACAAACTTGACCAGTCTCTTCGAATTGCAAAATGAGTTGGAGATAAGTATAAAATTGTTTTCTAGAACACCTTTACAACAGTTTCAAATTTTCAAACAACAAATTGGGGTGCTCCAACAACTTTGAACTCAGCAGAAGTACTTACACAAAAAGGATAGGCATCTAAGGTAAACAAATTTGTCCCTACTTTTCATTTTTGTGGGAAACATGGATACATTAGACCAAAATACTTTAAATTACAATTTTATGTGTTTAAAATGCTCAATCAAAATTCTAATGTCCYATCTTAGAGAAAATGGTTAATTAAGATGARGTCRGTTTCTAAACATTCAATCACTTGTCATGTTGAACATACAAAAGCACTTTCCACTAAAACTTTTATGGATTGAAAGATGTGTATTGGAGTTTATGCACCTAGTCAGAGTCACAATAATTGATGATTCTTACATACATGTATTGAGGTAGCACAAAATTCTTACTCTGCAAAAATTTGATGATCCCAGTGTCTACACAATCATTCATAACGTTGCAATATTGAGCCTTGAATCATCTTATTGTTCATAAGTTACATAGTATTTGATGGGGACTTTGTTGTCATTGAAAATATTCTAAACTTAACCACATTTTTTATAGTGCTCACTTGAATTATGAACTTCTATTTGCGTAATAAGGTTCTTACTTGATGGCTACCATGTGTTGATGAGTGAAAGCTGCCTTGAGTAAGTAATTGTAATGTAGTGACTCTTATCCTATGGTGACTTACCATGGAAAAAGCAACCTCAATATATGAGTGAAAGCCACGGTTCAATTTATATTTTGTGCTTCTATATCTTTCAGTTATGATCTCATGCTCAAAAGCATATTAAAAAGAAAAATTGATAGCTAGTAAAACTATATATATGTTGTTTGTTATTAGGGAAAGGATTATCTCATAGCTAGCGGCTCGATATTCTAGATGTGATGATAGCTTGAATCTTTTAATATAACCACTTGTGTTTTCCTGAGATAATATGCTGCTTGTGTTGACAATCTTTGATGCTCAATTTCTTGGAACACTATTGTTTAGAAACATACATTCTTTGGGACATTTTTTTTTCCTCCTCTTTTCAAATGGATTTTGTGTGCTTCATCATACTATGCTAAGTGTTGAATATTCTTCTTATCTCTATAAGGTACACTTTCTTTTAAAATTTCCTTATCTTCACTAGGTTTTCTTGAAGTACCTTATTTATTTTTTCATCTTCTCTTCTTTAGTTATTTTCTTTTTATCCTTCTAATGGAGTTTCTTTTCTTTAAAATCAGAAAAAAGAGATTCTAAAATCCAATAAATATATATGTTTTGAAATATTGTCCTTTCAAATTTTCTATAGGTTTTGTGTTGCTTCTCTCTCTTCTCTTTTTCCTCTCTGGCCACCAATGATTCTCTATCTTTTGGTGTCTGCATTGGCTCAAGTGGATTATTATCCTCAAAGGGAGCCTATCGCTCAGTAGGAACCTTCTTCTGTTGAGGAAACTCACCTTCGTCATAATTCATAGCATTGGTCCTCCACCTTATTGCCTTTCTGCTGAAGCTTCTAGGAGGACAGCCTACATCGAAGTGGTTTTGTTATGTATAAGTCAAAAGAGGATCTTGCTATTTGATATTGCTAAATGTTGAGACTTTCATAGTATTGGTCCGTGCTGGATTACTTGGTCCGTGTTTGTGGTGTCTTGGTATAGCTGGGGGAGTTGATATTAGCAACTACTTTATAATGCARTAGGGATATTTTGGGTTASTAATACATTTTTATTGGCTAGAATAACATTTGGCACATTAGCATCTATGTTGGTATTCTTGGTAAATAAATATCTATGATTTTCTCTCTCATTGCAATATCCTCTCTATGACTTGATCTGATCGGGTGAACTTTCTTTGTAGTTCATCTTTTAAAATTCATGATAGTTTATGTGTGCTTAGGGTTTCTGGAATTATACTTTTTATTTCTGCATTTACTTCTCTGGAGTATTTTGTGTTTTGTTTTTCGAGCTACTTATCTGCTTTTAGGTTTGTGAGTTCTCTACACAAGCATCACCTCATGGGGAGTTTCCATCTGACAAGGGATTAGGTCAATGGTGTCATCAGTTATGATGTCCTTTGGTGCTACATGTGAAGAAAAAAAGGGGAGAAGTCTTATTAGTATTACATATCCTAGTGGATTCTATGGTTTAGCATTAGGTATAACTATTGCTTCTTATTAATTGCCATTGTTTATATTTTGATCTTAAGTCACTTCGATCTTTCTTTTATCAACTTCAGGCCCTTTAGCTGAGGCTTTGTGGCCTAGAACTATTCCTTCTTCTACCATAAAGTGGAATTTTTTCCAATTGAGAGCTAAATTGGTTTCTTCACGCCTGTTTAAGACTTCCTCCATATTTGCCAAGCAATCATCATGCCGTTTCAAGGATCCTTTTCAATAAATCTAAAAAAATCGACATCATTCAACGCGAAAACGTTGCTCGAGCATTGCAAAGACCAAATGACATTCTCCTGAAAGCTAAAGTTCCAAATGAATATGTGAATATAGTTTTCTCTTGGTAATTAGGTGTAATAGGGAGTAGTATCTTTTCCTTGCCAATCTGTCCAACATCTTATCAACGAATGGCAAAGGGAAATGATCTTCTCTTGTAGCATTATTCAGCTTCCGGTAGGCCATGTATACTCCCCAACTTGATATGACTCCAGTGTGAATCAAGTCCTTCTTCGCATTTGTTATCCCAGTCACTCCTCCTTTCTTCAGCAGGCTTACCCATGAGCTATCCAAGATGCCTAAATAATGCCATCATCAAGCCACTTGATAATCTCCTTTTCACAACGTCCTTCATATTCGGTGTTAGCCTCCTTTGTTGTTCAACTTAGTTGATGTAGCATTTCTGCAATAGAATTTTATGCATGCCTATGGAGGGGCTAATCGCTTTTATATTAGCCATTGCCCACCCTATAGCCCTCTTATGCTTTCTGAAAATATTCAATAGAAATTCCTCATTCACAGCCCCCAAATTAATCTGCAAAAGTTCTTGTTTTTATTTAAGGGTATCCCAAATTTGATTTCTAGAATCCTCATATGCTTGACATGAATTCCTTATCAACCATTTTATTCTACAAAAATATTCTGAGTTACCTCTAAATTATTTTATGCAAATTGCAAACATTGAATTTCTTGAAATTATTTCTGAACATACCATTTTATCAAATTTGTTTCTTGGAAAATTATTGAAACGAATTTACCAAAACCTATTCAGGGAAAATAATTAAATTATGATTCACGTACTTATGATCTCTACTGATTTATTTTATAAAATTATACTGAAAACGGTTTTGAAATCACTATGGAATAGATTAATTGAATTGATGGATGGAATTGAGTACTSCATTGACAGACTTTGGAATAACTAGTCCAGCAGGTAGAGTACTATGCTTGGCTGGTTCCCAGTACGAGTACCTCTTGAGTTGGTCTGGGCGAYAATAACAGAGTAAGCAAACCCTTTGCCAATGACTGGGTAGCCGAGGGGGATTGGGTATGCATCAAGCAAACGGTCGCATCATTAGGTGCCCATATCTGACTGTGAAAAGTCATACCCCAAGTTAGGAGTTTTGACCCAATGGCCAGTAACTCCCTTGTTACCTAGCTAGCATGTACCATTGATTGTATGAGGTTATAAGGTAGAAAATCGCATGCACAAAATTCAAAAGGATACGGCTAGTATCACTAGACCTCGCAAAGTTTTACTCTATGATAACCATATRTCATCATGCATTTTATTTTCACATCAAATGTTTTTCTCACTTCTCTAGTTAACTAACTGTGACTATAAAATGTTCGAAAACAGCTTCATGTAATGACTTTTACTACATCCATGAACGTGTGTTATAACTTTATTTTCTAACTACATTGCACAGGTGCGGAACTTACTAAGCTAGTGTTCATAGTTATTTTTTTTTATTTTTTTCTAGTGACAGATACTAATCTGGAGACTTCGGGTTCTGGGAACGAGAGCTAGGAATGATAGTTTGTTACTAAAAAGTGCTAGAGCAGCAGATTATTACTATGATGTTATTATATTCTAAGTATGTAATTGTATCGACAATCATTGTTGGATTATATTTCTARATGTTTTATTGTGGACTTTTATATTTTCCAATGATAGTACTGACTACCAAGAGGCTGGCGGCGAATCATTTGGACTCAATCACACCTAGGGGATGGTGAGGCATCACTGAAAAGGCTGTGGCCAAAATGCTCTAAAGTGAAAATAGTGAGTTTGAGACCAGATTTATAAAAATGAACGACGTAGGGTGTTTAGTGTATTACTCTCATGATACTTCGATTTTCTTTATAATTTTAGTGCCAAAATATTCCGAACAAACCAAAGTTTATAATCATGTAAGTTTTGAGTCCTAAAGGGATCTACATGAGTACCTATTTGAGTGGGAATAGGAGTTTCATGTTCAATTGGCCAAAACTTACCTACCTAAAAGATTAGCAAATATCTAGAGTTTTACAAGTTCAAATTGAGTGAAGCTTGTTCTAAATTCTTCCTAAGATCCTTGGATTTGTAGCCATCTATCACAAGCTAAATTCCATTTGGCAATAGAGTTTCTATACAATATTACAGTAGAAATTATTTCTGGTTTGTCTAGAAGAATAGTGTATAACGTAATAGTTGTATCTTTAATCTTATGAGACATTAGAAGATGCACTTTGTGTCATAATAATTCTAAAAGATTTAGTTCCCAAATTCTCAGTTTATGACACTAAAAGGTTATTTTCTAACCCAAAATGGAAACACAAATAGAAATGCAAATATAACATATGTTCTTCCCAGTCTAATGCATGTGCCCTCTGTGCTGACCTTAACATTATAAAACATACATTCCCTACTCCTTGTTTACTTTATATCAACACTCTAAGTATCAACTTGGAWGATTATGCAATACCCATGCATGACTTTTAGTTGCCTTTGACCAAAATTATATTTATACACATCTTTCTTGTATAATCTTAAACACTACTTCAATCTTATCATAACCTAACTTCTTTTCCTGCTCCCAAGCTTATCATCATGCTTCTTTCAGGAATTTAAAACTTACTAAACCAATAATTTTACAGCAAGAACTGAATGAAGTTCCTAATTTTCCACGACAGAAAAGAAAACGAACAAAGAATGATGTTTGTCTCTAAATGATGGCTGAAACTCTAAGACTTTTCCTCCACTTTTAACTTGAATTCTTAGAGATAGGGTGACTATATTACACTAGCATCTTACTGAGCTGAAGAATGATAGAAATGAAAGATTCTAGATGTGTTTTAATGGTGTGATGGGTAGCAGAATTCAGCTAAATGTTTGCTGTAAGGAAGAGAGAATGACTTAACTAGTTAATAGGCTCTTGTAGAGTAGAATGAGTCATGAGTTTCCCTAAATGGAGAGTAGAAGTCCATAGCAAAAAGAAGAAAGAATGAAGAAATTTCCAGTTATTTTCTTTTAAGTTCAAATTCAAATTGACTACTTAGAGGATGAGCTCTTGACACTTGTAATGGACAAATCCAACAACTTAGCTAAGATCTCCCCAAAATTATGTCATGTATTCGAGAGATTTTAGGCATAGAAAATTATACTAAAAATTGAGAGTAATTAGCTGAACATTGAACAGAAAATAACAAAGCTGAAAAATGGCTAGAAGAAGAAGAGGAAAAGTGGAATTTGAATTCACTTCAACAGCTAACATAGAAGACAAGAATTAATCCGTTTGTCACTCTGAGTAATGAATAGTAGGAAGCAATTTTGAAATTAGATTTTAATTAGACCGGGAAAATGTCCAGATTAATTTTGGCGGTAATACTCCATCAAAAATCTAGACTGACAATATGTCTAAGAACTAAGTATACGATGTCCTATAATTTATCGAAAATAAAAGTACTCCCAAAATCATAAAATACGTGGATTACTCTCTCGTAGAAATGTTTGGGGTCTCACATCAAACTCAAGGGGAGTCCCCAATGTGGCAAACCTGTTTTTTTTTTTTTTTTTTTTTTTTTNAACCTTTTTTTTTTTTTTTTTTTGTTATTTTGGATGTTTCATGTGGATACTAAAGGGGAAGCATTTAGTATATTTATTCTGATGGCTATTACTTCTACATTTTAGTATTGCGGTATGTTGGTTTTGGTGTGAACCTATTTGGTGTGAGAGTTATGAATGTGAGATTATGTGTTGATATTTATCCAAATTGGATGTACAGAATGCATACTAAGATGTTATGAATGTGAGCTTATATGTTGATACTTATCAAAATTGGATATATAGAATGCATACTGTGGTGATTGATCGAATATGTTGATAACTTGTGTTTTCCTAGTAAGTTTTATAGCATGGAGTTGTAATGTAATGTCATTGAGGACTATTTAAACCAACTATGATTGGCTTGTCTATGGAATACTCTTATATACTATTCGGCATGATAAATATAGTACTTTTTGTTCATATGAAAACCCGATAGGGGGAGATTGTAAGAACATGGATTTTTTGAGTTATATCATATGAACAAATATTCACAATGATTTTCATTGTGTCCATATTCATGCCCTAATATATTCTGCTATTCTAGATTTATATTCTACGTATTTTATTTATCTATATGGAGTGTTTTGATATAGATAATTTAGTATACAAGTTTAAATATTAAAAGTAGGACTCTAATGTATTCTTATAAAAATCGCCCTAATTCTTGTAGAACTTGTATGTTGAGTAGTAGATTCTCATGCAACTTATCTTACCCTAAATATTCTAATATATAAGTTGGCTTTGGGTAAAGGTTGCTTGAACAAAATATAGAGCTAAAAACGTGACTTTGAGCTTGGAGAAAGTGTTGTTCTTTCAATTGTAAATATTGAGTAATTCTTATTCAACATTTATCACTGTTTGTGCTTGGTTTAAACCTTTTGGTTTATAAACATCTCATCGAAGATTCTGGACTCTGAGAGAACCCAGGAGACGTGCTGGAAGAAGTTCCAGTGATACAGATGGAAGCTTATTTCAAATCGATTTGTAGATCGCTAAACCACTAAAAGTATTAAGAAAGCCACAATGATATAAACGACTAAACTAGATTGGAATTAATAATAAAGATACAATAGACTTTAACCCATTACAAAGAAATCATCTTCTCAAATAAACCTCACCAACACAAAAAGTTTAGCCTAAGAAAAAATGGAAATGAAATCATTTTGAAAGAGAGAAAGAGAGAATTAGGTTGTGGAGACCACAAAGGAAATTATAAAGATGGTAAAAGAGCATTAAACATCCGTTGGAAAAAGAAATGAATAGTATGGAAACCAAAATCATCAAGGTTAACAAGATTCACGTAATCATACAATGACTAAAAGATTCGACTAGAAAGAAGTTTTCTAATTGAATGATTTATGTATAAGACCCTTAACTACGTTGATGAGATTTTATGTTTGAAGTCTAGACGTTGCCCCATGGATGTTAAGCATTCACGTCAAACCATATTAAATCTGGACATTTGCACTACTGCACCACTCGCTCGACTTGCAGGTTACTGCACGTCATCCATCCTCGCCTGCTCGCCGCCTTCGTTTCGCCCTAAGAGGGTGTTCGGACTAGTAGTGGCTCGGGGGCTGGATTCTTATTGGCTGTTCCCCAGTTTCCAGCACCAAGGGCCCTGCAAAAACCCARGCACTCTGCGCCCAGGTGCCAGCGCCAGTGCCCGCACCTAGACACCCAGATGCCCAGGGCTGTTACGCGCGCTGCTTGAGCGCATGCCCGAGAATTCAATACCACTCCCGAGACACTTGGACTTTATGGACTTAAAAGGTGAAAACATTAATATTTGATATTGAAATTTATGACCTATGAAAATATATCCTAAATTAAAATTGTGGRAGAACATAGATTAGGTTTAATACCCGAGCTAAGGAGTTTAAATTGTACCCTTAAAAGACATGATAATTGGTAATGTGGAYACTAAGTATGGATTAATAATTGGCAAATGACATTATTGGAATAAACCCTGAATATCTAAGTTGGGACAGYCGTACTAAATGAACTTTCCTTCTGTAATCAAAATTAGGTCGTTTTGAGTGCCTTAACGCTGAGAACAGTCGAGAGATTTTACTTCGCAATGCAAATAAGAAACCTTTAACATAAAGGACTCTGGGTAAGTAAATTCTCACATTTCATTAATGCGTAATCTGAATTTCTTTAGRTGGATTAATGTGTTGGATATGAGATTTCTATACAAGTAAACCCCCATACCCGCCTATCTCTTTTGTTGTGCGTTATGTGGTGGCGGTATGGGATTACGTTATGAAATGTGTTAATTGTGTGGAATGTTTTTACGTGTTTCATATCTTGTACCATTATTATGTCGAATGGCATATTAATTATGGTTGTATGCATTGCATGTCCTGGGCATGTAGTTAGTGTTCTACATCATTCCTGGCATGAGCCATTCATACATTTAGAAAGTCAATGGTTTAGGAAATGAAGGGGATGTATTTTATAAATTGTAACGTGTTTAGGAAAATGTTAAAGTTTTTGGAAAGGAGTGTAAACCTAGCCATGAAAGATGTAAGTGGGAAATGGGGCGTAGGGGACCGACGCACCCGAACCGAGCAGGTAATGATTCACCTCAGGGAGGTGAAGAGATGAAAGAATGTTAACCGCTTTGCGGTACTACAGGTAGGAATATAATCGGGTTCCAAATAACAATGGCCCACTGCAGAGCTTAAGGGCTAGGCGTTACATTCAGTAAGCTCACGAATATAATGGAATGAATGGTTTTTACAAAGTTCTTGCATTTTGAGAGGAAAGATTTTATGGAAAAGTTATACAAGAAAATGATTTGAAAGTTTTCATTCAAAAAGTGAAATTTTTATAAATCATGACATGTAGGGCATGTTCATGCATTCATGCATGAGATTTGCTTACTGAGCTTTATAGCTCATTACATTTCTCTCATTTTGCATTTCAGGTGATGTGTAGCCAGATGGTGCAAGGAGGTTGCTTGTGGGTAAACCAAGATACCCTAAAGTTATTTTAAATGAATGTTATTTATAAGATGGTTTTTGACTAAAATGGTTTTTGTTTATTATTAAATATTTCTTATTTGGTTTAAATTCTTTTGGGTTTCCGCAAATTCATGTCAGTGAATAAATGGTGACATTCCTGCGTTAGCATAAAGTTTCTTAATCTGAGGGTTTTACACATACCCATCTACTTATTCCATTGTGTATTATGTTATGTTTATATTGGACCGTATTCTGTAATGTGTTATGATTATTTTGGATTTTATTGAATAATGTGGTTGTGGTTGTATTGGATTATGTCAGGTAAGATGTTTCCTATTGTCAATAAATGTGTTTAAATACGGATTTATGTAGTTCATGTCATGGGCATGTATTTATAGTTTTCTACATCATTTCTGGCATGAGTCATTCGTGCATTTAGAAAGCGAATGGTTTAAGAAATGAAAATTTGAAAAGAAATGGAATTTTATAAATGAATTATTATACGAAAATGTTAAGATTTTGGAAAGAAGTGTAAACCTAGCCATGAAAGATGTGAGTGGGAAATGGGGCATGGGGGACCGGTGTACCCGACCTAACCCTTTTGTAGGGCAGGAAGACAAGTAACATTCACCTCTTGGGAGGTGAAAAAGATGAAAGAAAAAAAAAGTCAAACTAATGTTAACCAGTATGCAGTTCTACCAGTAGGAAATATAATCGAGTTCAAAGAACAATGGCCCACTGCAAGCTTAATGGCTAAGCCTTACACTGAGTGAGCTCACGACTTTAATGAAATTGAAAGGTTTGAAAAGTTCTTACATTTTGAAATGAAATTTTTATGGAAATATTTAGGAAGTTTTTTTTGAGCAAGTGAAATTTTAATTCATGGTATATAGTGCATTTTACATACACTCATGCATGGGATTTGCTTATTAAGCTTTATAGCTCATTCCATTTCCTTCATTTTGCATTTCAGGTGATGTGTAGCCAGTGGTGCGTAAAGGTTGTTTATGGGCAAGCCTTGATACTCCGAAGTGTTATTTTAAATGAATTTTAGTGAATAAGATAAATGGTTGAATAGACAGGTTTTATGTATTGTTTAAGTTTTTATTGATTTACCTATTCATGCATTAAATTCTTTCAAGTTCTACAAATTTCAATTTCGTTAAGTGTTAAATTAGTAAAAGATTGTTGGGATGGAAGATTTATTTATATTGGATGTTTGTTGGTTTTGAATAAAGTCAATAACATTCTTGGGTTAGGATAATTCCTAATCTAGGGGTGTTATATGAGCTATCACCAGTAGTTGCTTATCAGGGAATATCTCAGCAATAGGCATCTGAACGTCCAAATCACCTCCACTTTTTGGTCTTGATAGATGGTCAACCACTTGATTTTCTGCTCCTTTTCGGTCTTTAATTTGCAAGTCAAACTCTTGCAACAGCAATACCCATCTGACCAATCATGGTTTAGCATCCTTCTTTGAGATAAGGTACTTGATGGGTGGGTGATATGTAAAGACTATGACCTTAGCTCCAATCAAGTAAGCTCAAAATTTGTAATACCCGAGATTTCTTTTATGGATTTTTGTGTGATCGTGTGAAATTTGCGAGCCAAATAGGGTTCKATAAAATTCTATGCGGTTAGTATTTTAATTGTACGTTAGTAAGTGCGAAATTATCATGTTTGTCGAATCAGGGCCCTCTGTTGGTTAGAGGCTCGACTCGTTGGGCTTATTCATTTTCGTTCGGAAAACTAAATTTTAATCGAAAGAAAGCCTGTTAAATTTAATTTAAGGACTGGGTTAATTACGGATGGGAAGGCCCGAAAGATTTAGGTTATGGCCCAAGTAAAAAAAAAAAAAAAGAAGGGGAAAAAACCCAAAAACCCTTAGATTTTCTTCTTCCTTCTTCCTAATCATGCTGCCACCGACCAAACCAAACCCTAACCGCCACCCCTTTCCCTCTGSCTTCACCGCCGCCCCTCCTCCTCTGTCTTGTCTACGTCACTGATGAATGACCGCTGAAGCTATAGTTCTTGTTCGTCAATCTTTGCACAAAATAGTCGGACCTGCAGTGATCGGCGATCTCCTCTGCTCGTGGATCTCCAAGCTTGCTGGTCGTCGCTCTGCCCCAAATCCGCAATAAACCAGTAGATCCAGCAGCTTGGAGGACTCCGCTCCACAACTCGTCCAGGACGAGACCGCCGCTGCTCGCTGATCGCCCGCGGTGGACTACCCTGCTGCCCAGATCTTCTTCCTCGCGACCCGTGCCATTGCTGCTTCTTTACTCGTCTGTACGCTCAGGTGCCGTTGCCATCATCCTTGCAATCGCAACCAGAGAATCCATAGCCGCTCRGGATGAAGCAGTCCTCCCAGATCTGCCATTTTCTCCTTCTCTGCTCTACGGCGTTGCCATAGCCATGCCAAGTTCTGATCTGTGCATCAGAACCGCAGCTGCTCGACGAAGCCTCCCTGCTTAGCCGTCACCCCTACTCTCGGTTGTTGCTGCTAAGTTGTGGTCACCCGTGGCCAACTATTTTGGCCAGTTGTGGGAGAGTACTGGTTCCTTTTTTGCTGGCTGCTTGCTAGTCTAGGAACGCCAGCACCCAGTGCCAACAAGTGCCCACCGAGTCCCAGTGCCCAGGCGATTCGCCTCCAGGCGCCAGGCACCCGACACCTAGGAGTCCAGACGCTCGAGAACCCGAAACCATTCCCAAGATTCTTGGACTTTGTGACTTAAAAGGTGAAAATATTATTAATTAATATTGAAATTTATAACTTATAAAATTATATCCTAAAGTAAGATTGTGAAGAATATAAACTAAGTTTAATACCCGAACGAAGGAGTTTAAATTGTATCCTTAAAAGACATGATAATTGGTAATGTGGGAACCAAGTATAGATTAATAATTGATAAATGACATTCTCGGAATGAACCCTGAATATCTAAGTTGGGACGATTAAACTAAATAGACTTTCTTTCTGTAATTATAAATAGGTTGATTCGAGTGCCCTAACATTGAGAACGATCGAAGGATTTCACTTCGAGATTTAAATAAGAAACCTTTTAACGTAAAGGACTCCAGGTAAGTAAACTCCGACATTCTCATTTAGTGATGATGCAAGTGTGTTGTTATTATGATTGAATCTTCTTACTTGAATTAAATGTGAATTGATAATTGCTCTTATGTGTTATAATGTGATATTACTTCTAGTATGTGAATTTTATTACCCATTGACTTGTTAAAAATTTTAAGTTAAGGGTTCATATGGCCCATGAGCATGTAAATTGCARTAGTTGCATATTCTCTTGTATGGACATAATCATGCATTCAATAAAGGAAATGTTTTTAAAGAATGAAATTTGGAAAGGTAAATGTTTTGAGGAATGAAGTTTTTTTTTAAGATGTTATTTTTTTGATGAATGACTTCCAAATGTTAAGGATGTTGGAAAAGGGGGGTAAAACCCAGCTATGAAGGATGTGAGTGGGAAATGGCGCGTGGGGGACCCGCGCACCCGAACCGACCCTCTAAGAGAGAGGTAATGATTCACCTCAGGGAGGTAAAGAGATGAAAGAGAATGTAATCGGTTTCCAAAGAACAAATGGCCCACTGCAGCCTAATGGCTAGGTGTTACACTCTAGTGAGCTCACAAATGTAATGAAAGGAAATGTTTTGCAATTTATACATTTTGAAAGGAAAGGTTATGTAAAGAGATTTCAAAATGGAAATATTTTGAAGGTTTTCATTGAGAAAATGAGATTTTATAATTCGTGACATGTAGGACATGTTTACGCATTCATGCATGAGGTTTACTTATTGGGCTTTATAGCTCATTCCATTTCTCTCGTTTGCATTTCAGATGATGTGTAGCCGGATGGTGTGAGGAGGTCGCTTGTGGGCAAACCAAGATACCCTGAAGTTAAGTAAATGAATGTTATGGATTAATATGATTGTATTAAGTATTATTATTTGGTTTAAATTCATTTGAGCTTTCGCAAATTCGTGTTAGTGAGTAAATGGTGAATACCACTGCTAGCAACTCTTTTTCAGTAGTTATTAATTGACTTAGGCTTCGTTGAGAGTCTTGAGTGCGAGAGATAAARTGAAAAACCTTGCCCTTGCATTGCCCTAGCACTCTTCAACTATAAAATCATTGGCATCACACATTAATATGAAAGGCAATGTCCAATCTGGAGTGTCAATGACTAGGGCATTAAGGACATTAAATGTCACTTTCTGATTGTGCAATCACTTGGTAAGCTCCCCTTTCTGAACATCTACCAGTTCTCTCCCTGTAGCAGGGAATCCCCCCTCCCCCCCGCCACGATGTCTTTGTCATCTTCGTAATCCGAATACAATGAAATCAACTGGGAAGATAACTTATCCATTTTCACTAGTACATCCTCAATTATACCTTCTGGATATGAAAATGATCGATCAACTAACTGCAATGTTACAGTGGTGGGCCTAGCTTCTCCTACTCCTAATTTCTTAGACATTGGCATTAGATTGATGCTTGCTCCCCAGATCACACAGTGCTCTTCCATTGTAGGTGTTTTCAATTGATGCATGGGATAGTAAAGCTACCTGGATCTTTAAGTTGCTGAAGTGGTTTGTTCTACAGGATAGAAATGCATTCTTTTGTTAGAGCTACTGTCTCTATAACACCCAAGATTAATTTTCCCATTTTTATGAATTTTATATAATTATACAATTTATATTCTAATCACTAATTAATTTATTATGATGATTATTAGTATTTTAGCTATTTTGCAATGGAAGGACTTGGAAGCCGTAATGTTCGATGTGCTAATTAGAAAGTCAATACTTAATTTTTCTTATTTATTATTTATTTGTTGCATTATTGTGTGAGTTTGTTTATTTAAGTCTGAAATTCTATTATTTTAATTTAATTAGAGTTTTTATGTTCTTAGTTAATTAATTTAAGTTTAGTCCATTAGTGCTCATTCTTTTTTTATCCAAAACCTAAAGCCTTATTTTGTGTTTCGTCTTGGCCCAAGGAAACCCATAAACATTAATTTAATTGGGTTTAGATGGTTAAGGTGTTAAAGTGGCCCAAAAGTTTTATTAGGGCCCAAAYCAAGTCTACCYAAAAATGGTCCAAAGTTTTTTTTAAAAAAAAAGAGAGAAAAAAAAGCCTCAAATTTCGGCCACCATTCTTGACTTGGTGTGGCTGAAATAGAAAGGGGAGGAGGTAAGGATAATGGGAGAAAGACAAAAGGAAAGAAAGAAAGGATAGCTACCATTTTTGACTTCCAAAGAGAGAGAGAGAGAGAGAGAGGACAAAGAAGAAGGAAGAAATAGGAAAAAAACATCAGCTGCCATTTTAGGGCTTTTTTATTTCTGAGAAAGAGGGAGAGAAGACAAAGAAAAAATAAGAATTTGAGAAAAAATGAGAGAAGAAGAAAAAGAAATGAAAGGAATCAACTGCAATTATCGACTTCTAAGAGAGAGAGAGAGAGATATATATAGGGGCAAAGGAGTTGAAGAAAGAAAGARAGACGAAAGGAAGGAGAAGAATCAGAAAAAAATAAATAAATAAGAGAAAGAGGCTTGATCGCTGAGAATCCTCCATTGCTACAACTCCCTATGGCCAAATCTCAACTTGTTGATCTCCTGATTACGTTGTACACTTCCACCCAAGAAACTCTTTTGTTGTTTGACAATATCACTTTCTTTGAATAATTTTTCTAGTTTTTGTTGTCTGAACTATTAATGCTTATGYTTCCTGAATGTGTTTTTCTGTGTCTTTTATTCAAACATCCAGTGAGCAAAATACCTAAAAAATAACTCGAACATAAATTCATTATGTTTCTATGATTGGTATGAATTTATGTTTGTTTAATATTGTTATTTGTGATTTTTTTTCTTTATATGTGGTTTTGGGTGTGTTTGACATTAAACCTATGTTTAAATGCCCAGCGATATTCATTTGTCAATATCTTAATTGTAGAAGTTACAGAAATTTATTGTGAAGTGTGCAAATATGTGCCTGCATACCAAAGATATGTCCAATTAATAGACCTCACTGCTTCAAATTAGGATTTCTGGAAGAAAGAAAAAAGAATGTATTGCCAAGTTGTAACATCCCAAAATTTCCTTTATAAAATGTTTGATTTTACGTGAAATTTGTGTGCCAACTAGGATTGGACATTTTATATAATTAGTATTTTTATCGCACGTTTAATAGATGCAAAAATATTGTACTTATCAAATACGAGTTACCGTTGGCCAAAGGCTCGATTTGTGAGCTTATTTATTAATTAAGCCGAAGTTGGGCTTTTATTGAAAGGAAGCCCCGTTATGTTTAATTTATGGGTTTGATTAGATTTTAGAATGGGAAGGCCCCGACGGGTGAGTTGCGGCCCAAATGGCCCGCAAAAAAAAAGAAAATATATAAGAAAAGAAAAGAAAGAAAATGAAAAAGAAAAGAAAAAGAAAAGCCCTAGAACCATCTCTTCCCTGCCCGCCAGGTCGTCGTTGCCGCCGCCCCGTGCCCGCTCTGCCTAACACGACACTGTTTGTCGTGGACTCGTTTCAGCTCTCTTCTCTCCTCTTCGTTCCTCTGTCGACGTTACCACTTGATCGTAGTCGCGATCAGTAATACGCACCGCCACCTCGCTAACCTTCTTGGAAGGGAAAAAAACCCCCCCCCGTTTTTTTTTTTTTTTTGGGGGGCCCCGTTCCTTCCCTTTTCCCCCCCGCCCCCAAGTTTTTGGGGGTTAAAAAAAAAAGCCCCGCCAAAAAACCCCCCCAAAAATTGGGGTTTTTCCCCCCGCCCCTTTTTTGGGTTTTGGGTTCCCCCGCCCCACCTCAGAAAAAAAAAAAAAAAAAAAACCCCTCCCTTTTTTTTCGGAAGAAACCCCGTTTTTTTTTTTTCCCCCCGGCCCCAAGAGGGGCCAATTTTTATTTTCCGGGCCCCGTCCCCCCCCCCCCTTTACTTAAAGAAAAAAAAAAAAATTTTTTTCCCCGGTTTAAAAAAAGTTCCCCCAAACCCCCCCCCCCCTTTTTTTTTTTTCCGTCTTTTTCTTTTTTTTCTTCCCCCCCCCCCCCCCCCCCTTGAAAGTTTTTTTAAAAAGGAGCCCCCCCGAGCCGGAACCCCCCCACCTTTTGGGGGCCCCTTTTTACGACGGTTCCGCCCCAGGGGCTGCCGGGGCCCGGGGGGGGTCCCGGTTTTTAAAAATTTTTTCCCTTTTTTCCCCTTTTTTTTTTCCCCCTTTCCCTTTTTTTCCCCCCCTAAATTAAAATATGAAAAATCCGGAACCCCCCGGAAAAAAAAAAACCCCCCCTGGGGGGGGGGGTTTGAACCCCCGCCCCCGGTTTTTTTTTTTTTTCCCCCCGGGCTAGGGGCCCCCGCCTTTTTTTAATAATCCCTCACCCCCTTTTTTTCCCCCCTCCCAACCCAACCCCCAAAAAAAACAAACCCCCGGGAAAAAAAAAGGGGAGGGGAAAAAAAAAAGGGGGGGGGGAAAAAAAAAAAAAAAAGAAAAAAAAGGGAAGGGAGGGAAATTTAAAATAAGCCGGGGCCCCCCCCCTTTTAAAGCCCCCCCGGACGGCACGGTCCAAAACCCCCCAAGGGGGGGTTTTTCCCCGGGTTTCCCCGAAAAATTTTTCCCCCCCCAAAAAAATAATTAAGAAGGGGGGGAAAAAAAAAAAAGAAAGGGGGAAAAAATTTTAAACGGAAACGGGCCCAAAGGGCCCCCTTTGGGCCCGACGGTTTCCCCCGGGTAAAAAGGGCCCAGGTCGCCTTTCCGCCCCCCTCTTTTTTTTTTTTAACCGTTTTTTCCCCCAAAAGGAAAAAAAAAAAGAAGGGGGAAAAACCCCCCCCCCCGGAAAAAAGGGGTTTGGAAAACCCTTTTTAAAAAAAAAAAAACCCCCCCCCCGGGGATTTCCCCCCTTTAGGTTTAAAAAAGACGCGAAAAAATTTTTTTTTGCCCCCCCCCCTCTTTGCCCCCCGGAAAAAAAACCGTCCCCCCGAGGAAAAAGTTTTTTCCTTTTGAAAAGCCCGGCCCCAAAAAAAACCAAAACCAAAAGCGGAAAACCCAAATTTTTTTTTTTTTTTTTTTTTTTTTTTTTTTGGGGGGGGCCCCCTTTTTTTTTTTGGGGGCCCCCCCCCCCCCGGGGCTTTTTTTTTTAAAAACCAAAACCCCCCCCCTGGGCCCGCGGGAAGAAGGGGGGGGGGGAAAAAAAAAACCCGGCAAACCGGGTTTTCCCTTTTTTTCCCCCCCAAAGAAAAAAAAAAGGGGTTTTTTTTTTAGCCGAATGGGTTGGGGGCGGCCGGGGGTTGGCCCGGTAAATTACTTTGGAAAATTCGGAAACTTTTTTTTTTTACGGGGGGAAATCCCCCAAAGTTTTTTTTGGGGTTAACCCCCGTCCGGACCAAGAAAGGAAAAACCGAAGAGGGGAAAAAAAAAAAAAGAAGAAAGGGAAAAAAAAAAAGGCCCCTTTGAACCCCCCGAAAAGGTTTTTTTTTTTTTTTTTTTCCCCCCCCAAAAAAAAAAAAAGAACGGAAACCCCAAAAAAACAAAAAGTGGGGGGGGTTTTTTTCCCCGTTGGGGGTTTTTTTTTTTTTTTTTTTTTTTTTTTTTTAAAAGGGCCAAGAAAAAAGCCCCCGGGCCCCAAAAAAAACGGCCCCGCCCCCGGGGCCAAAACCCGGGAACCCCCCGACCGGGCCGGAAAAAAAAAAAGGGGAAAAAAAAAGAAAAAGAAATGGGGGGGTTTTTTTTTTTTTTTTTTCCCCTAGGGGGGGCCTTTTTTTTTTTTTTTCTTTTTTTTTTTTTTTTTCCCTTTTTTTTTTTTTTTTTTCCCCCCCCTTTTTTTTTCCCCCGCCATTTTTTTTTCCCCTTTTCCTTTTTTTTTTTTTTTTTCCCTTTTTTTTTTTTTTTTTTTTTTCCTTTTTTTTTAAATAAAAAATAATTTTTTTTTTTTTTTTTCTTTTTTTTTTTTTTTTTTTTTTTTTTTTTTTTTTTTTGGGGGCCCCCCCCCCAAAATTTTTTTTGGGGCCCCCCCCCCGCCAACCCCCCCTTCCAAAAAAAAAACCCCCCCCCCCCCGGTTTTTTTTTTTTCCGGGGCTTTTTTCCCCCCCAAAAATTTTCTAAATCTTTTAAAAATTTCAAAAAACCCCCCCCCCCCCCAAAAATTAAAAAATTAAAAACCAAAATAAACCGGGGCCCCCCCCCCCTTCCCCCCCTTTTTTTTTTTTTTTTTTCAATAAATAAGCCCCCCCCCCCCCAAACCCCCCTTTTCGGGCCCCCTTTTTTTTTTTAAAAAATTTTTTTTTTTTTTAAAATAAAAATTAAGCCCCCTTTTTTCCCCCCCCCCCCCCAAAAAAAAACAAAAAATTTTCGGAAGGGCCCTTTGGCCCCCCACCCCCCCAAAAAACGGTAAAAAAAAAACCTTTCCCCCGGGTTATTTATTTTTTTGGGGGGGGGGGGATTTTTTTAAGGGTTTTAAAACAAAAAAAAAATTTTATTTTTTTTTTTTTTTTTTTGCCAAAATCCCCCCACCCCCTTTTATTTTTTTTTTTTTAAAACGGGTTGCCGAAATTTTAAAAAAAATACCCTTAAAAAAAAATTTTTATAATAAAAAAATGTCCCCCCCCCCCCCCAAAAAATCCCCGTTTAAAGGTTTTTTTTTGGCCCCCCCAAACCAAAAAACAAAAATTTTTTTTTCCCCAACGGTAAAATTCCCAAAAAAAAAAAAAAAAAAACATTTTTTTTTTAAAAAATTAAAAAGGGGGGAAAAAAAAAAATTTTTTTTTATGGGGGGATGGGGGGTTTTTTTTACAAACCCCTTTGGGGGCAAAAAAAAAAAAAATACAAATTTTTCCCCTTTTTTTTTTTTTCCCCCCCTTTTTTTTTTTTCCCTTTTTCCCCCAAAAGAAAAAAATTTCTAAAAAAAAAATTTTTGGAAAAAGCAGAAAAAAAAAAAAGTGGGGAAAGGGGGGGGGGTTCCCCCTTTTTTTTTAAAATTTAATTTTTGGAAAACCCACCCCAAAATATCCTTTTTTTTTTTTTTTTTTTTTTTTTTTTGGGGTAAAAAAAAAAAAAAAATGGGTCCCAAGGCACAATTTTTAAATTTGGGCCCCAAAAAACACCTTTTTTTTTTTTCCAACCAAATTAAAAAAAAAAAATTTTTTCCCTTGTAAAAAACTTTTTTTTTTTCCCCCACCCCCCCCCCCTTTAAACAAATTTTTTTAAGGGATTATTTTTTGGGGGGAACCAAAATTTTTTGAAAAAAAAATTTTTTAATCGGGCTGGGGGGGGGCCAAAAAAAAAAAAAAAATTTTTTTTTTTTTTTGTTTTTTTAAACCAAAATAGGTTTTTTTTTTTTTTAAAAAAAAATTGTCAAAAAAACCAAACAAAAACCCCAAAAAACCCAAAAACAATTTATAAAAGAAAAAAAAAATTTCCCCAAACAGAATAACCATTTAAATTTAAAAACCCCAAAAAAAACCCCCCCAAAAAAAATTTTTTTCCCCCATACCCCCCAATCCATAAAAAAAAAAAAAACAAAAAATAATGAAAATTTAAATTTTTTTTTTTTTTTTTTTTTTTTTTTCCCGAAGGGGGTTTTTTTTTTTTTAAAATTTTTTTTTTTTTTTAAAGGTTAAAAATTTTTTTTTTTTTTTGGCCCGCCCTTTTTCAACGTTTGGGAAAAATTTTTTTTGGGTTTTTTTTTTGAAAAATAAAAAAAAAGAACCCCCCCAAAACCCCAGAAAAAAAAAACCCAAAAAATTTTTCCCCCCCCCCCCAAGGAAAAAAAAAACCCCCAAAATAAGCCCAAATTTTTTTTTAAAATTAGGGTTTCCAAAAAGAAACCCCCAACCAAAAAAAAAAACCCTTAAAAGAAAAAAAAAAAAAAATTTAAAATTCAAAGGAAAAAAAGGGGTGGATTTTTATTTTTTGTTCCCCCCCCCCCCCCCCCCCAAAACCAAACCCCCAAAAAAGGAGGGTTTTTTTTTCCCCCTTTTTTTTTTTTGGGGGTTTTTTTTGGGGAAAAAAAAAAAAAAGTTGTAAAACAAAAAAACCGTAATCAGGAAGTTTTTTTTTCCCAACCAAAGTTTTTTTTTGAAAAAAAGAAATTTTTTTTTGGGCCCCCTTTTAAAATAGGGGGGGGAAAAAAAAAAAAGTTTTTGTTTAAAAAAAAAAAGCCCCCAAAAAAAATTGGGGGGGAAAGGGGGGGGGGGAATTTTTTTTCCCCCCTTCCCCCCCAAAGCCCGGGGGGGGAATCCAAAAGGCCCCCTCCTTTTTCCCCCCTCCCTTTTAATTTTTAAAAATTTTTTTTATTTTTTTTTTTTTTTCGTGGGAATTTTTTTTTTTTTCCCTTTTTTTCCCCCCCCCTTCCTTTTTTTCCCTTTTTTTTCCCCCCGTTCTCTTCTTTTTTTTTTTTTTCTTTTTTTTTTTTTTTCCTTCCAACCTTTCCTTTTTTTTTTTTTTTTTTGCCCCTTTTTAAATAAATTATTTCCCCCTTTTTTTTTTTTCTCCTTTTTCCCTTCCCTTTCTTTTTCCCCCTTTTTTTTTTTTTTTTCCCCTTTTTAAAGAAAAAAAGGGTTTTTCCCCCCCCCCGAAATAAAGAGATGTGCAAAAAAAGTTTTTTTTTTTTTGGGAAAGTTTTTTTTCCCCCCCCTTTTTCAAAATTTTTCCCCCCCCTTTTTTTTTTTTTTTTTTTTTTCCTTTTTTTCCCCTTTTTTTCCTTTCCCCTTCCCCAAAATTTTTTTTTTTTTTTTTTTTTTTCCCAAAATTTTTTTTCCTTTTTTTTTTTAATTTTTTTTTTTTTTTTTTCCTTTTTTGTTTTTTCTTTTTTCCCTTTTCCCTTTTTTTCCCCCCCTTCCCCCTTTTTTTTTTTATTTTTTCCCCCCCCTCAAGAAAATTAAAAAAAAAAGCCCCCCCCTAAAAAAATGGGGGGCAAAAAGGCCTTTTTTTTGGGATTTGTTTTTTTTTTTTTTTTTTTTTCCCCCTAATTTTTTTTTTTTTTTTCTTTTTTTTTTCACCCCTTTTTTTTCCCTTCCCCCCTTTTTTTTTTTGGGGGTTTCCTTTCCCCCCTTTTTTTCCCCTTTCTTTTTTCCCCCTCCCCTTTTTTTTTTTTTTTTCCTTTCTCCTTTTCCCTTTTTTTTTTTTTTTTTTGGGAAAAAAGGGTCCCCAAAAAATGGGTTAAAAAAAAAGCCCTTTTTTTTTTTAAATCCCCCTTTTTCCCACCCTTTTTTTTCCCCTTTTTTTTTTTTTTTTCCCCCCCCTTTTTTTTTTTTTTTTTTTTTTTT
>MEJB01000300.1:0-41766 GCA_001752375.1 Rhazya stricta
CTTAATTATTTTGAAACAAAAATGTATAAACTCAATAAAAAAGAAGAGGTTGGAAATATTCTCATATACTTTTTTACTATATATTTTGATATATATGCTTGATCATTGATTAGAGGAGCAAGAAGTGACGTATATATATTCTTAATTTTCCTAACTATATTTCTTCTTTTATTATAGGAGTTAATATATATATATCATGTTTTTAATACCATAATAATGTAATGAGATAGAAAAATATATTTAAAGATTCGAAATAAAAAAAAAAAGTTTTTAACTAAAAACGCCGTCCATTTCAACTGTCAATTTGTTATTGTGCGGAGCTCCATATCGCCGTCCACATTCTCCATTGCAGTTAACGCGTTGCATTAGTCCTAGGAAGATAAGGAAATTTTTGTTTGGTCCAAAAGCTGTAAAACAAAAAATCGGAGTCATAATCGACGAGTAAACATGTCCTAATGATGCGACTTCTATCAACATTTCCGAGTATACACCTTGGGTAAAAAGGACAAAACATATTCATATTATTGTCTGACAAAGGTTTCCAGAAAACAAACTTGATTAGTTTAATTTAATAGGTTTGGCACTTTCATTTCTTAATCGAGATTTAAAAAAAAAAAGTTTCATAGCGACTATCATCTTTAAAAGGCAGGGGGCGATACATAATCACCTAATTTTTTTATTTTTAAAAGTGCATATTAACATTCTTATTAAATTAAAATAATACTTTACATGTCCATAGAAATTTGAAATCAAGATGTCTCGATCACTCGTTCGAAACTAGTAACATTATTCCATTTGCCTTTGATAAGATTCAATTTAAATGATTTGAAAATCAGTGATCCCCTCAATTTTGAGGATAATGACCAGTAGTTCATATGAAACTTCCCGTTATAATCTATTTGGATTAACTCCTTAACATGTAATAGAAATATTTTTTGTTRAACTTAATAAAAGTCGAAAATGTTCATATTAAAAAAATTTAAATTTATATCATATTTAAGGAATTATTTCATTTCAAATTGTACTTTGAATGAAATTTATAATTTTAAAAAGTGTTAAAAAAAAAAAAAACCAAAAGAGTTCTTGAAGTGGGATTTCTTTTTTTCTTTTTCCAAACTAAAGTTGTAATCCAAATGAAGTTGGATGATAAAAGCTAAAACTTAATCCGGGCCAAGCTCCGGCCCAAAAGTTTGAATTTTGTCGGCTTGGAGCTTGGAACTTAGCTAAATATGCGCTCAAATGAGGGATTAGACAATAAAGTTGGTAGATGATAGTGGAAATTAATTTCTTTTTAGCTTTTCCATTTAATGTGAGAAATATTTTTCCTCAATTTGAATTAAACTTTTCTGTAGTAATTTCCTTTATCCAATCCCGGGAGTATATTTTCTTGGAGTATACCTTTTATTTTTCATCTAAATAATTGAAAGTACAAAACTCATAGTAATTAATTAGGAAATGAAACATAGTATCTAAGAATTCAAATCCATCCCTCGATATCACTAGCTTCACAACAACAGGAAAAAAGGGAAAAAAAAGGGAAAAATAAGAAGAAATACATTGCAATATTCCTGAATTATCATATATCTTCGGATTCGAATTGTGTTGGCATCACAAGGGTCATTTAAGAGGGTCTCTTTTACGGAGAGTAGAGTTGGAAGCAAGGACGGGCTTTAACAGGCCAACCTGGACCAGCCCGTTAAAAGCCCAGGCAAGGTCGTCCCNATCACAAGAGTCTTTTAAGAGAGTCTCTTTTAGGGAGAGTAGAGTTGGAAGCAGAGACGGGCTTTCACAGGCCCATCTTGACCAGCCCGTTAAAAGTCCAGACAAGGTCGTCCCCAGCAAGTTTTGGTAATAATGCGACCGGTTCTGTGCAGATAGCAGGCCGGTGCTGTCAAATTATTTATTTTTTTGGATAGGCCTGGCGGGTCTAAGCCCTCTTAAACACCGGGACCGATTCAAGATCGGCCCAAACACTGCTAGGGCCATGTCACAACTCCGTCGGATTTTGAGTGTTTTGCCTTTTGAGTTTTGGATTCTTTGCCTCTTCAGCCGTTGGGCTGATTCCTGAAAGGTTTTATTTTATTTACTTTTTCAAATTTTGAAAATGGGGTTTGGCTGTTTAATTAAAAAATTGTGAAATGTAAAATACCATATTGCCCCCAAATAGTAATATKAAGTTTTTTTTATAAATATTCTATCACTAAATAATTTCACACGAATACTCCGAACTCTCTCAATCACTCCCAAAATTCTCAAGCTCTCAAAACTACATATCTTTTGCAACAAAAAAAAATAATAATAATAATAAAACAATTCGTTGGATTTTTCTTCACATTGATTGTTTCAATTTTCTATTTTAGTCATTATTGTTGGATCTATTTTATTCTAAGATTTCTTACTGTATTACTATCTTACTCTTTCCCCAAAATAATTATTGGAGTGCTAAAATATGCCTAGTTGAATCGACTATCTTAGTCGTGACGAGCTAAGTTTTTCAATATAATGAGACCTGAGCCCTGACTAGCTATCCTTTTGATTGAATCATCAGATCTGCAACAACTTTTTTTTTTTTATGTAAGGTAATTGAGTTAGCTTAATTAAGTCCTCGGCAAAGTGCACAAATTAACCGACTAACAATACATGATTGAATTTTGGATATCGATTGCGAATGTGGAGAACAAAAATGTAAACCAAAATAAGCAAGGAAAAACAGAAGATGACGGATTTAACTAAGATTATATGCGCTGACAGAAATGGCTAAAACAGGTCATAAACAATCAAGTAAGACAAATAAACTAACTTCAGCTAAGAGACTCGTCAGAACTGACAAAAAAAAATTTTCAGRAACTTCTATACTTACCTAAGCTTAGTTGACAAACAGACTTATGTTATAGTAAAGCAAGTTGACAAACCTTAAAGCAAATAGATGAATGGCTCTTGAGTAAAGCAATATTTCAGCTAAAGCTAAGGAAAACTAACAATCAGGTCAAGCAAGTAAGAAAGCTAATAAATTCTAATAAATTAAAGCAATTTAACAGATTTTGGTAATGAAAATGGTAAGAAAGCATATTAAAGAGTTAAAATGACTTAAGAGATAACCAAAGAAAAATCTCAAATATCGCAAAGTATTGGAGAAAAAATATAACATTACCTAACAACATAGTAAAAAAGCTAGAAAGAATTGAGGAACTAATCATAAAGCTAGCTAAACATTACTAAAAACATGACTTAAAGATGTAAATATGAAGATAATATGTTTGATTTTTGGATTAATAAGTGTATGTTGTCTTTTTCATCTTCTCTTATTTATAATTGGCCGAGATGTTCTTGTCCGTTTGGGGCCGAGGGAAGTTGAGACCACTAACACATTTTTCACCTTCTGCGTGTCTTTCTCAGCCATGTCCTTCTTCTTCGGTTGGTAGGTAGAAMGTGTCCTGKATGCTCGGTCAGACAGTTTTGTCTCGTTCACCCGATAGCCGATTCGCCCGTTGCTTTTGTCTCTTCTGTCGTTTCGACTGTTTCTCCTCCTTACCCGATGGCTTATCCATGGCTTTGTTCGGCTCCTATGTTTTAGCTGTTTAATTCTTAGTCATATAACTTCTTAAGTCACTTTGCTAAGTAGCCCATTGCTCTTTCCTCAACCATTGACATCGACTATTTTTAGGTGTCAACAAGAATATAAGTCATTCTACAATTACAAGAAAAATATTCCAATTTTACTCCTATATACATGCCTTGAAAGTTGACTTGTTTGAATGTATTTATTACTAATATTTGACCCTTTTTGTATTTCTCTTTGAAAGAGATTGAAAAGTTTATTTAGAAATAAGAAAGAGAGCGAAAGAGAGAGAGAGAGAGAGTTAGAGAGAGAGAGGATGGAAAAATCGTAGTAATTTATAATGGATTCGGAAAAATTAAAGAAGATAAATTAACGGTGTTAGATAGTCTATGTAGTAAAAAACATTCTTGTTATATGTGACATTGGTCTGTGCATATAGGTTTAAAATGATTTATATCATAAAACGAAGGGAATACATTTTATACTTTCTTACATACACTTAATACTAGTTTACTTATATTTTTGGATAATTAGAGATAAATAATACATAAATAACCTTTTGAGAACTTAGAAAATAAAGGTTTAGGAGTAAAAACTAGTACGGTTAGAATTAGAAAAAAGAATGATTATTGTTGTTTTTTTTCCTAAGAATGAAATTACAATATAAAATTTTGTAAATTTTGTTGAACCGAATTTTGCCATAAGAAAGGTAATGGACGGATACACTAGTGAGACATTTAAAAAAACAACATACTAGTTTCTTACCTATTATCGTAACTATATTAGCTTATTTTTTCTATTCTCTTTTTTTCTTATTTGTATTTTTACATTTAATGCAGTTCTTCGTCACGATTTAACGTCAATATACATCTCAATATCATAACAATCGACAATTTCTACTAAGGATCCACATTCCTCTCAGACAACTTCTCGGCAAGAGTCTGTTCTACAAGGATCACCTTTTGAACACTCATTGAATTGTTTAAACCATTCCTCGAGCTCAATGCTAGCTTCACGAGCATGAATCCTAGTGAAGTCATTGAATTAGTTTCCTGCAGGACATTTTACAAGCTAAAAGATCCACCAATGGCTGTTGCATTAAAGCTTGTCTATCTAAAGCTTTTGGTTTTGGTGGGAAACAACAGCGTCCAGAATCTTACCGCAAGGGAAGAAGGGAAAACCCTGACGAACTGGGGGCTACGTACCTAAATCAAACAAAAAAAGAGGTGAATGTGCCATTGCCAACTTAGTAGATCTTCGAACATCTTCTCTTAGTTGCAGGATATGTCTGCACTCCAATTATGCATCTTTTTACCTATGAGTTTCATTTTTCTTTCCATCTTTCCTTTTCGTCAATGAATTCCTCAAGTCAAACAAGGCTTAAAAGATCTTGCAAAGTTCAATGAAGTCATTCATTTTGGAAAATAATTCGAGGTGTAAGAATTTAGATTTTAGTTTTTATCATATGGAACACTTGAATTTATTTTGCTGATAAAATTCATTTATACCTTATCAAAATATTACAAAGTTTTATTCAACTGCAAATACAAATACAGAGAAAAGAAGTGAAGCTATGTTTGGATTTATCCTAATTGTTGATTCAACTTTTTAACTAAAATTCACCCTATCCTTAGAAAACTCGGTAAGCTAGGAAAGAACTTCYAGCTGTTGGAACAAAGGTTGTTCAAACATTTTCGTCGACTAACAATTTAGAAATCTACCAATCGATATGAGATTCAACAAAGGAGGAGTTTTAATTTATTAAAATATTTAATTTGTTGAATGATTGATGTATAGGCCCTATTATTTTAATTATTATTTCATATATTTATATTCAATTGATAAATCTTAAACGTATGAAGTAAATTATTAAAATAAAATAGTAATCAACACCTTAACAAGGTATAAATGACTACGCACAAAATCAATAGTAATGGGGTTGTATTCCCCGGAGAATATGATCCCTAAAGATTTTCAGATTGGGCCTGGAGAATATGACTAGTTAGTGGGAAAGAGAAGATCCAACTTGCTTAGACTATTTGAGCTAGTAGGTATCCCAAAAGTTAACATCTATGCAACTACCAAAGAGCAACTGCAATAATTCAGTTAATTATGAACCTTCCTTATCAAATGATTGTTTCTTAGTTGTACTTTTTTAATATTAATCGGGATCGAGTTTTATTTTTTGAAATTCGATTTGAATTGTGTTCACAGAGTTCGATTTTTATAAGGAAGAAGGATCAAAATTGAAACTTTGCTCAAGTTGTTGGGTTATACTTTTAACATATTTATTGTAAAATAATAGAGTAAAAATAAATTTATATATTAGGTTTAAGACGATTTATATCTTACTCGGCATAAAAACTTACGAGAGTTTTCAAAGATATGCAATTTCCTTATTGAGAAGGTTAGTGTGAAATTAAAACATATTTTGTTCCTGATACTCATTCGTTCTTAAATTAAGAAGGTTAATTGTTTTAAAATTTAAACAAAAAATAGGTTTATTTTAGAAAAGTGAATATTTATTTCCAAACAGAAAAAAATAAAAATACTAATATTTATTTTCGGATGGAAAGAGTATTATATACAATTACGAGTTGAAATTCTTCCCAAGGACAATTGTGACATAAAATGGTCTTTAGCTGGTCCGAGATCCTCAACTAAATGACTGAATAACAAAGGGACTTCCTCTGGAGGAATAAAACTGAAAAGGAAATTGATGTTATCTTTGCCGAATGGATCCTACCACTAGTTACTTTCTTAAAATTTAAGGGTAAGATGGTAATTTGACATATACTCAAATGCTTTGCTAAATTTCTGTATCAAATTAAATGTAGATATTGAAATTATAGTGAGTGAATATTATATTTTTTGGAAAAAGCAAAATGATCATATCACCCCCTTCTTCTTCTTTTTTTTTTCTTTTTTTATGTGTGACAATTATTAGTAAGTAAATTTTTTTTTCCCTCTTCGGAAACTTATTCATCTATCACAATTAAAAGTAAAAAAAAAAAAAACAAATAAATGAGTACATCAATGTGCGCACACACATATATGTAAGTACAAAAACAATATGAATTGAATACAAGGTAAAGTATTTTATTTTCTTACCCTTACCCTTATTTAATTATAAATTCTCTAAACATAACAATCACTCACTACGAGTAGTTATATGAAATTACAGTTATACTTCATATATAAATAAAATTCTTTCATAATTATCAAATTCTTTCTCTCTCTCCACTTGTTTCCTCTCAACTCCAACACTCTAATATCAAATTTTGAAAAGCGAATTGTAATTTTTTTCACGAAATACCTCCAATCAAATGTTAGTTTTCATCATAACCTATCGGGACTCCTTTAGGAGTTCCTACTGGTGACTAACATGACACGTGCCCATGGCAACCCCCTCCATACCAAAAAAATTGATTTTTTTTAGTGTAAACTAATCTATATTGAAAAAAAAAAAAAGCACATATAAATAGATCGGGACGAATAATAATATTTAATTGGAGATATTTTGCAAAAAAAAAAATTAAATCGAGTTTCAAAGTTTCAAATTAGAGTGTTGAGAAAAGGAAGTTTAGAGAGAGAGAAAGACTTTAATAATTATGAAAAAGTTTTAATTTATATACGAAAGTATAAAAAAAATATTCATATGATTATGCATAATATATTATCATTAAGCTTAACCATCCCTTTAATTATTATAGGCTCCACATGTGTAGCGGTGAAAGTTTAGAATTAGGGTGAAATATGCAAGTGGCATTTAACTTTTTCAAAATGTTCATTTTGGCCCTCCAACTATTTAATGGTGTGTTTTGGTTAAATTTCAAGACTAATAGGGTTGTGGACAATTTTGTCTTTTTATGTTTTATTCAATGTTATTTTTTTTCCCTTTTTTGTTCATTTTTTGCTTCCATATGTTCCGCTTCTACCCATCTTATTTTCAATTCATCTTCGATATTCTCTGTGTTGTCCTTCTTTCGATCATCATTTCCAATTTTCGTGCCATGAAAACGTGTCCATCTTCTACGTCTTCTGTCTCCCTGAGTTTCCTCATTTCCTCTTCCTCCCATCGTCATTCAATTTACCTTTGCGTCATTGCTAAGTTCACCACAATCCACAGATGGATCACCGCCAATCACCCCCTGGCATTTGAGGTGCATTTATTTGCATTGTTGAAATTGGGGGAAGGGTGGGGGGGGTTCAATAGGAGAATAGATGAGAAGACCGGAAATAATGTTGAGGACGGTCCGATTAAGATTGCGCAATGAAAGAAATGAGCTGGAAAATATCGTTTATTAATAAATGTTATTGATTAATATATGAGGGGCAAAATGAAAATATTAGAAAGTGCGGGCCTATCAAACTTTTTATAATTTTTAGAAAATGCACCTTTCCATTCGTTATAATAAAAAATAGAAGTACAATAACATGACTTATTTAAGATAAAAGAGAATTACTTTGATTTTCATGCCAGTGGGGTTACCTTAAGCATGAGAAAGGATATAAGCAGCTATTCGCGGGTGACCATATCAGCATTTATCCTTTGACCTTACCTAATGGTTGGAAAAAAAGATCCCACTTTCTCCCCTAAACCCATCATTCTCATTTTGATTATTTTACTTATAAAACCTTTTTCAATTACAGTTACATATGAAACATGGATAGCACCATTTATGTTCTCTTAATTGTCTCTTCTTATTTAATTGAGAAACATTATGATTTAAATATTAAATTTTAAAATTTTTAAACTCTTAGTAATATACTCGATAATTAAAAAAAGAAAATTATTCTCTCAACCATCCACATCCATCCATTTAGAAGCCACCCATTTTTATTTTAGCAGCATTACTATCCCTCCCTATATATAGGGTCGATCTAAGGCAAGACATCCAATTCATTCCACCCCTCCTCCCCCTCATACTCCCTATCTTTCTTTGTCTCTCAGGGCTTAGCAATCAAAGGCTGCAACTCCTACGTATGCATTCTGGGAAAACCATGGAGAATGGGCCTCAAAATTTCACCAGCGACTTGACCAAATCAAAAGAAACCACGCTCTCAGCCGAGCATCCACSGTCAGCGGTGCCGCGTCTAAGCTGCAACATTTGGAGACAGTTTTGGCAATCTTACCCACCTGGTTTTCTCCGGAAGGTAATGCACTTGCTAGATTCTTTCTGCAAATATTTCAACAACAGAAGGATCATACAATAATTGATAAGATCTTTTACGACAAATACGAAGAATTAGAACAAGAAAACACATAACCAAGTTTTCTTCTTATGAACAAGAAAAGCTCTGTTCGGCCGCACTGGCAATGCTCTAACTCTGGGACACTGATCATTTCAGGTGACAGCTGAGATAATAGCGACATATCTACTGGTATTCGTAACATGTGGTTCAGCTGCCCTTAGTGCTATTGATGAACACAAAGTCTCAAAGCTTGGAGCTTCCGTCGCTGGTGGACTYATTGTCACTGTCATGATTTATGCTGTTGGACACATCTCAGGCGCCCACATGAACCCAGCCGTAACCCTTGCTTTCGCTGCTGTCAGACACTTCCCATGGAAASAGGTTTCTGCTCCATATTTTTTCTTTCCCTTCTATTATTTTCTTTGCCTCAAATTTAATATGACAAACCTTTCACAATTTCGGTAGMAGACTATTGACAGGGAAGTATAATAAGTTTCTAGTTTTGGCAATAATATATAATAAGATACCTTAATAAAAGAAGAAAGTTTAGCTTGCGAATCTTCTAGTATACTTCTTATTAAACATTCCCTATTGCACTGATAAGATACATTTTTTCTCTTTGTTCTCTACGAGTACACGAATAAAAAATTTGCAAGAAAATGACATTATTTGTGGATCCTCAACTAGAGAAATAAATTGAATAATGCATAGTAGATCCATCTGATCTTTGGGCAGATGATTTTCATCTTAATTTCTGGCTAGCATATGAGCAGTTTGCATGGTGGAGATATCACTTAATCGATAAATTCTTTAAGAATTATCCGTGGTAGGGCAGATGGTATCAGAAACGGATCATGAATCCAGATAAGTTTGTTGGTTGGTTGAGAAAAAGAAATTCCAATAATTCGCTGAATTTGGTTGATATATAATGCTAAGATTTCATATGAAGTTGCAATATTCTTCGTGCAATCGATGTTTATAAATCAACAATATAAAATAAATTTTCATCAGATAATAAGTAATCTTTAATATACTGCAATAATTATGAGAAACTCGACAAATTCCTAAGCTATTTTTGCTCTAAATTATGTCGTCAAACTTTATTTACACTTTCTTTTGTCAAAAACTATTCTCGAATCGCCAAAATGGTCCTATAAACCAAGCAYTAATGCAACACATAAAAGAATCCTTCAACAAATCATTTATGGTGGCGGTATTTGTATACCTTTCTTTGGGTCCACTAGAATATTAAGGATGAACATAATTGGGCGAGAAAGCTACTAGAACAGCACATGATATGTTGTTGAGTCTTGGCTCTCACCCCAACTTTGGCTTTTCAATTTGTCTCCTTAAGGCTAAACAGCAAACGTGAATATAGATGGATGGTTTTGGCAGGTGCCTTTCTATGCAGTTGCACAGCTAACCGGAGCTACTTCAGCAGCATTCACTCTGCGCGTATTACTTCATCCAATAAAACACGTTGGGACTACCTCACCCTCTGGTTCAGAAATCCAAGCACTGATCATGGAGATAGTTGTTACATTTTCTATGATGTTCATCACCTCAGCAGTAGCTACCGATACAAAAGCTGTAAGAATATATGCAAACTCGCTACTATTACTGAGGTCTTTTTTTGAGTGATTAATTTTCTCCACCACAGATAGGAGAGCTTGCAGGAATTGCAGTAGGTTCCGCTGTATGCATTACTTCAATCCTGGCCGGGTAAGTAAATAATCGCTCGAAACGAAGGAGTCTTTACTCCCTTTGTTTCAAATTGAACGTCACAATCTGTCTTGGTCTGCAGACCTATATCAGGTGGATCGATGAACCCTGCACGAAGCATCGGACCTGCAATAGCTAGTGATTATTATAGTGGGATTTGGGTTTACATTGCCGGTCCTGTTTGCGGTACCTTAGTTGGTGCATTGGCCTATAATTTTATACGAGAGACGGACAAACCGGTACATGCATTATCGAACTCACTCTCATTCAAACTCCGTTGCATTAGGAGCCAAAATGAACTAATACCAAGTAAAGATCCCTTCAACACTGTATAATGTTAATCCCTACCCATGTATATATRCAGCTTCAGCCACGGGGTCTGTTGCAATCAAGATTGAAAGTCTAGTCTATCCAATTTCTAGTCTTACTTGTGAACTTTTTCATCAAATAGGCAACTATAACTTTTGTGCCATATTTTGTAAATTTTGATTCTTGATACAATCTTTTTCTTTAAGTAGCTAATCGTATATTAGTAACTTTTAAATTTATCTTAATCACAAAAGTAAAAAAAAAAAATTATGTTTAATACAACTAAAATCTAGTATAAGCACAATCAATCGAAGCCAATAAATAAGAGAGTTTAATACTCTAATAATATGTCCGACCAAAGTGTCTAGAAAAACCACTTCAATATGTTAGAGAGGGGAAGATGGAAGATGCTACCAAGGATCGACTTTGATAAACAAATGCCTTGGGTTTGCACTGATGGCTCGAATGAGGTATTGTTTGCCAATCAGCGGCAAGTCACGCATGATGGTAATCCATAGTCCAATCATGACGTTGTAGGAAGAAGAAGAAGGAAACCCAATRCATTTGGATTGGCTACGGGGATATGAAATGCTGCATCAAGCATCGGAAGTAACTCCCTACGTATCTTTTTTATCTGCTTTTTAAATTATTTCTATATTTTTATCATTTTATAAATTAAAAAGTAGTTATTATACTTTTTTTTAATTTTACTTTAATCCCTAACTAATTCAATCAATGAAATACTACTACCACTACTATTTTCAATAAAAATAGCATTAGTCATTCTTGTATTTTCAAAAATTTAGTTGAAATGTTCTTGGACGGTCCGATTAGTTTAATGGAGTATACTCATTCTAATAATTTAGTAACAAATTCTTGTTTGTGTTTGAGCGGAATTACTAGTTTATGAGAAGAAGTTGGTCAGAAATTTATCTAAAATGTTCTTCGAGAGTCGTTTAAACTTAATTTAATAGAATATACTCATTCTTATAATTTAGTTTTAAATTCTTGTTTGAGTGAAATTATTAATCTCTGAGAAGAAGTTGAGATAGTCAAAACTTAAAATTAGAATTTTAACTAGAAATATTAAAATTTATTTTATTAAAGTCCTCTTTGATAGTAGAATTTAGACCTAAAATTAAATGAATGAAGAGCTTTTTAAATTAAAATCCTTTGATAAGCCTCGAACTCTTGAATTAACCAGCGAAATACTAAAACCTCCTTTGCTTCCCTTCCTCCATCTGCTTGGTGCCTCCGTAAGTCTTAAGCCCTCGGAGCTCTTTAGATACCTCCAACTTAACCCCGCCATAGCCAACATATCATCTCCCTTTCTGAGTAGACGCTATCACACACCTTCCACCGCCGCCATTTTCATCAATTCTTCAAGATATTGCTCACCAGGCAGAGTCGGAATCTGAAAATGTAAAGCTGAGCAAGTCATCTAGCTCCCGTCATAAAAGAGAATGGAAAGGGCTAGTGAGGGATGAAGTTGAACCCCCTGCTTTGCGAAGTTCTGTAGCTGAGAGAACTCGTGTTGAGAAGGAAAGTCATGGTGAAGTTGGTAATGAAAACCGATCAGTTTCTCCTCAGCTAGTTATTCAGAAGAAAAGAAGGCGGCCTGAAGAACGACAGCACAACAAGGTATTTTTATTTCTCCCCTTCATATGTAGGAGGTATTTTATGCACCATTATTGTTCGATAGGATAGAGGGACCGCTTTTGCTCTTTAGTTGTATCGGTGATTAGAAATTTAAATTCTTTGCACTTGCTTTTGAGATTTTATCTGTTTCGTATTTTCAGTTCCATATGCTAGCTATAGCTTATAGTTTTTGTTTTGTTAATTTCCTTCTGCACTTTTTAAGAGGGTCATGTGACATGTCTACGTTGATTCTCTGTGTTTGGATTTCGAATGATATATTTTGACTTTCTATTGAGCTTTTCACTCAAAAGGACATTGGGTCAGTCTTTACAAATCCGTTTTGAACTGATTTGGTAGATGTTTCCTTATGATTGGTTTGAATATGGGATGTATGGCGTTAGATGGGCAGGGGTGAAATTTCAGGTTATTGGGAGTACCAGGTAGAAAGATGCTGGGCAAAATATTGTAAAATCTATTGAATTAACATTAAGAGCCTGGTATGTAATTCGCACATTCGCATTCATTTATATGGTATTCGATTGCTTATTATTGTGATGTAACATGGCTACTTCATCTTCTTCCAACTCAAGGGTGTCCAACATATCTTGTTTGAACTCCTCATCGGAGTATGATACAAGAAACTTCTTGTATCAAAGATTTTTCTTAGATTCAGGCTAATGAATATGGAAAATCTTTGGGGGTGTGGCTGAATGTAATGCATTATCATGTTCATCTTTTTTAAAATAATAGATGAGGTTCTTGAGCCCTCCAACTACTAATTTTATATGACAAAACCTGAACTGTAATATGGAAAAACCTTAGGGATGTGACAAAATGAATGCAGTAATTCATTCATCTTGTTCTGGGGATTGACGAGGTTGCTATGATTCTCAATTAGGATATTTGTCATTGAATCGACCTTCAATGCTGTCAGCTACCCTTTTGTTCTTTTTTTATTTATTATTATTTAAGTTATAAAGAATTTTCATGTGGTTTTGACATTGATGAATAAAACATATTTCAGTTCCAATCATTCTGAGTAATGGAAAAATCTGTTATTTGCTCTATTGTGCGTCGTCTTAGAAAATCCTGGTATCTGCACTGAGTATTTGAGAATCATGATTTTAGGTGGAATAGTTCAGAATGTTCTAAAATAGTTAACTTAGACTTAATGGAATTTATTCTTTGCTTTTTTGTATATCTTTCAAACAATTCCACTGGTGTGCATCTTTGTGAATCATGATTTAAGGTGTAAATAGTGTTGAATATTTACATTCTGTTCTTGCTTGTACTTTTTTCTCTTTTTGCTTTTCCAATAGTTCAGATCCATTTCTTCCTTGAAACAGGTAAGCTGTAGATGTAACATAMATTTTTACCTCTGGGAAATTCTTATGGATTTATCATGAAATCCAGCATTTTCTATAGTGAATCATGCTTTCATTTATTTTGGGAGGAAAATAGGGTGGCGGCCACTCAGTTTTGTCCTTCTCATAATGTTGTAGGTAGATATATCAAGGTAATGCTACTTGATCTGTTCTTATAAGTTCAAAAGCTTTGTGATGAAAATGTTGGTTTAGCTTTCCCAGAGCTGTTGACTTCAAGAAAACGTTTTGGATTCAATTCTTGGGATTTCTACAATAGAAAGTGCTAAATTAATCTATTTTTTCTGAACAACTTTGGATTCATTGGAAAAGAGCCTATTTCTTAATTCTTGCATGGAGATGCTTTTCAGTTTCTTGATCATATTTAAGATGTGATTGGCCAATAAATATATTAGTAATGCAGTTCTCCATCAAAACGTTACATTTAATTGTTCTATATTGTTCCCTTTTGAATTTCATCTTAATGTAGATGTTGGTGGCTGACAATTGTATTTCTCTATTTCCATCTCTAGGTTGCATGAACGACTTCAGGAATGCAGTGGGGATGAAATTTTGAAGGCTGAAGTTTGTGCCGTGGCTTTTAAGAGTGGGGAAAAAAGGAAGAAATAAGCTTGTGCCAAGATCAAGAAGTCCACTAAATGGGCTCGTCATAGGTTCAAAGAACAACGAAGGCAAACTATGGAGAACAATTATGTAGATTTTTTTGGAAAAAATGTAGAGAAAGATATCACTGATGATATCATTATCATTACGTATTATTTGATATTGTGAAATAAATATTTATTAAATTGATACATATAATAACGATTATATATTCTTAATCGTTGTTGGTGTAATATTATAATTTTTATAGTCCATCATAGGTAAATTACTTGTAAAATAATTAATTATGTAATAATTAATTTGAAATTTAAAATTAGCTTTGAATTATTTCATTGTTGAAAAATTTTAATCAAAATTTTCTTGGAAATTTTTAACGGATTTTCCAATTTATATTTTTTGATGAATTTTATTGATTTTAGTTTTTATTTTATATAATATTCATCGGGAATTTGTCAGTAATTACAGATGGATTTTCAACGAAAAATTGATTGGAAATGTTCCACGAATTTCTGATGGAATATTCTATTGGGAATTTTGACGGAAAAATTTATTGGAAATCTCTGAAAATTTCTGACAAATAGTTTATGGACAAGTCTTTTCCCATGGATTATTTTTCGTCAGAAAAGACCTTTTTTCAATGGATTTTCAATGAATTTTTCGGTTGAAAAGTGGCTTCTTTTTTTTTTTTTTTTTTTTGTAGTGATACAACCCTATTGCAACATGTAGCTCAAAATGAAAGTAATAATACATTAAGTAATTTTTAATTCCTTCTAAAAATTTTATCTTAAGACATTATGTATTTTACCCTTCATGAGTGCACAACCCTATTGCAACATGAAAATTAGACGTACAAAGTGAATTTAAAATAAATTTTTGCTATTCATAAATTCAACTTCTTACTTCATACTTTAGTTTTATAAAATGAGGGCCTAAGTGTAGTATTAATGGCTGGATCGCATTTTCTAAATGCGTTGCTCGAAAATTTCATCACGAAATGCATTCCTCCTTTTATTTCTGAATAACCTCCGATCTTGTTTCTCGATTGAGTAGAAGAGGGTATATGAAGTTCGATTTTTAACACATAACTTCACTTAATCTTCTTTTTAGGGTCCAATGGATATTGGGAAGAAGAGACTCTTCCTTAAGGATAGAGACCATGGGGTTAGTTGCTTCGAAAAAAGGGGATGGGCAAAAATCTTCAATATGGCAAAAGCCATCAGCACTGGCAGCAAAGATGAAGACCCATATGCCAGTGTTTGACGGATTACATTTCTGCAACCCCAACCTCAAGTACGGATCGCGGAGATGGAGAGGGATTTGTAGAAACTTGATAAAATGAAGATACTTTGAGTGGTTGATAAAGATAAATTTTTTTGTTGATTTTCATGGAGAAAGTGGGTGAAGAGGTTGTTAGAGACAAAAGGAGAAATGCATTTGCTAAATGAGCTCCTAAATTTCGGGCAACGCGTTTAGAAAATGTGATACGTCCATTAGTGCCAATGTTTGAACAATTCCGTCCATAATGATCATCCTTTTCTAAAGAACGTCCGTTCATTCAGAGAAAAACTCGTAAGTGTCACAGGAGAGGAGTAATTGGCAGTCTTCTAGTTTTATAATTTAGTCTATTTAGAGAAGAATTTAATATGTGTACAACCGTATTAAGAGAGATAAAAAAGATTAGAGGGCATAATAAGTAAACTTATTAATTAAACTAGAAATGTCAAGCATATCATAGAGAAGCCTATTTAAACAATAGAAGTCAATAGTTAAATAAGGTTAATAAATTAATAACGGGCGCACTTAGATTAATAATTAAAAAGAGTTTCCTGATCAAATATGATATGTTTCCAAGAATAACTTGCTTCTGAAGAACAAGTTGACGCCAAGGTGATACAGGAGATGGGAAACATGCTACATCCTTAGCCATTTATGCAAGAAGAATGTAGATCAAATAAAAAATCACAGGCTGAAGAGCTCGATAGTTTTGATAATAGATAAAGCTCAGTGTGTTTTCGTTAAAAAAAAGTTCATAATAAATAATGTAATTATAGCTTTTGTAACTTTTTATGGATGAGAAATGGTCGATATGGTGATCGGAATCAAGACATAAACAAGGCATATGATTAATTAGAGTGAAGGTATTTGAGATGGATGCTAGGCTTTTAATTTTGCTCTATTGACTAAATAAGGGTGGCATTCGATGCAATGTACAACTTCAGAAAGGCCAAGGAGTTCATTTTGTTCATGTATCTGGAAATCCTAGTGCTTTGGATGTTCAACAATTTTGCCAACAAGATATGCTATTCAAAAAGGTATTCATTTATAGCTGAAGCAGACTGCTCCTTATGTGAAAATTAGATTTAATTTTTAATATTTAATATTTAATATTTTTTATTTTTCTCAAATTCGGAATTCATTTCTAATAATAACCTTACTTTGGTTTTGACTTCCATTTTTTTGTTATTCTGAATTTGATGTAAAACTTGACTACATATGATAAACTTTTATATATATAGAGAGATATATTGTATATCTAGGGACATAAAAGAAAGATATGTCACTTTGCAAATCAAATAAAGTATTTGAGTATTTGGAGGGACATATTAGATATAATATTTTATAAATTAAAAATATGAAAAAATTTAGCAAGGTAAGTTTAAATTATGTTATATGTTCATTGTTTTACTAATTCTGAAACCTATATCCAACAACCGATGCATAATTATGGAGCTAAATTTTAGCGTTTGTACTTTGGCAATTAATAATGATACATTAGAACAAATTTGACGATATGGTTCAATTGGAGGACTAAGCTTCGCCATGTTGTCTTAGTTTCACATTTAGTAGTCATTAATGAAACTTTCTTGCACGTGTAAAAAGATAGAAAAGGAAGAAGTACAAAAGAAATGAAAAGCTATAAAGGAATATATGTATACACATATGATAAATGGAGAAAATTCTATTTATCATGATACCTAAAAGAAAGTAGAAGTGTAATGAGAATTAGATGGATCTTCTTCTTGACATATATACTAATGGTACACATCAAGTCAAGGATAGATACTTGAATTCAAGTCCAAGGGTATGAACAATTTTTCAATTGGAATAATCTTTGTTTCATTGTATTCTTTAAAATTTTAATTAAAATTAAATGTAAAAGATGGAAAGAGGGATAGACGGACACTTGTATTTAATATTCCATTTGTTTCAAAATAAGTGTGTACTTGGACAACTTCTTTCGTTTTAAATTAGTCGTCATTACAAGACATCAATAACCTATTAAATGTATTATTTTCTATAGTACCCCTTATTGATTAGGCTTATTCAACTTTAGAACATTATTCCCAATGTGTTAGGAAAGCATATTGGTCAAAATATTTAAAATTATAAGAATTTGAGAGAAGTCTAAGATTGTCATTTTTTTAAAATTGTATGAAAATTAACACTTTTTTACTATGCTTAATTATGTCCAGGTGGACGATTATCTTGAAAACAAATAAAGTATATCATAGATTATAGATTTTTCTTGAGATATTCTTAATATTGATCACTTTTTGAGGGAAAAAAGAGTKWAAAAAAATAATAAACWCCATTAAATGTTGACTGATCGTATCARTTATGTTTGAAAAATGATGCTTAACATCTTTGCTATTGTCAATTAAAAGGAAAAAAAAATGCTCGTTCGGCGCAATGTAAGAGTAAACAATACTCTAGTCGATTAACATGAAGGTTATAGTTGACTTTGACACATTGATTATGCATCTAATATTTATCTGTTCATTAGTGTATTTCCTTTATTTCGAAGGCTGAAAAAATAATTTTTTAAATTTAAATGAATATTCTTAATTCGAAATGAAAAATAAATGAATTGTTGATGTGAGATAAAAAGAAAATWCACCTTTTGAATTAATAGTCAAACAAATGATATTTTGAATGATGAGTTAGGTCCCATTGACAAAGATAAGTCTGAAAACTGAAGTATAAACACTGAATGTGATGATTGAAGTCTAATAAGTAAATTTTTGAACATTGAAATTTTACTTTATAACATTTGAATTTGAATATGCTAAATTTTGTTATAATTTTTTATAATCAATTTAGCAAAACTCTGAATATTATCATTGTTACGATTTTGTCATTTTCTTTTTAATAATAGAGGAGATGAATGAGTTAATTTTGTCTAAATTGATGAAAAACTATTGAACTCGTGCATATTAAAGTATTAGTGACTAGTGATAAGTCACAAGTCTAGATCTTACCACGTAAGATTTATAATAGAATTTAAGAGGCACTTAAGGTATTAAGTTATCCTAACCTATATTATCAAATAGTCTTAACCAAATAACTTAAGTAAATACTTAATTGATTCAGTTTTAAATGCAAAATTGTGTTATCAAATAGGGCATTACTCTTGATTTCATTTAAGGTCTTGATGCATTAAGCTCCCATTTGATACAATTTAAGTTTGAAAACTGAAGTTCGAATACTAAATCTTAAGAGTAAAGTCTATTAAGAAGTTGAATTGTTGACGCATTGAAAATTACTTTGTAATGTACGATTTTAAACATTCGATGATCAATTTAGCAAAACTCTGAATACTATAGTTTGTTATAATTTTGGCCTTTTTTCCCCTTTAAATTTATAAGTTTTGAAAAGATTAGTAAGTATATATTGAAAGAATAGAGGGAAGGGTTAATTAATTTTGTCTAATAGATATAAAGTTATTCAACTAGTGTACATGAATGTATTTAATAATAATTGATAAATTTATAACCGACACTTAATATATTAAGATGTTCTAAATCATGAAGAGTTTGAGGCCCTATTTGGTAATTCAAATTTACATTTAAAACTTAATGAATTAAGTACTTATTGAGTTAAGATTGTTTGATAATCTAATTTTGTAATCGCGTGATATGTTTGTAGATAATAAAATTTCCATAATCTAATTATATAATTAAAAGTTAATCTTAAATCTTCCCATGAAATTGGAAAATATGTGATATGTCAACCAATAAAATGATGACATGTGTCAAGGATGACAAGGTCCAATCAATGGAAATCAATGATGGAGCTTGGTGAATCAAGTGGCACCACTTCACCCCTAAGTGTGATTTTGACCAAATAAATCACTCCACTTTGCYTATAAATAGAGGTAAAAGCACRAGAGGAAGAGGATCAAAAGTTCATAACAAGGTCCAACATTGAGAGAAGTTTAGAAGAAAGAGCATTATATCTCTCTAACCCAGAGATCAAGTTACGAAATCCTCTACAAATTTCGAAGAAAATAATCAATAGATCAAGTTATTACTGCGAAAACATTTCAGAAATTATAACACGCATCTTATTAGATTTATAAGATTAATACAATGGTTATGCATCCCTCTTCAGAAATTGTAATATGCATCTTATTAGATTTATAAGATTAATACAATTATTATGCATCACTCTTCTTTTCTTATTATTTTGCACATATGAAAGATTCGTATAAACAACGTTAAATGATTCAAATTATTAAATTTAATATTCCATACATTACATAATAAATTTTTACTATTTAAAATTAATTGATTTTCAAACTTCATATTCAGACTTCCGGAGCCTTAGTCTAATAATTAACTATTAGTTCAGTTTTAATTAACRGGCCTGAGTYTTGAAGGTATTAAAATCTTGGGCAAAAAGTTACTTGAAACTCACAAAGAATCTCAAAATASAAATCATCACTTAGCTTAATTGTTATTTATTACTAAAGAGTTGTAATTTTTTGAGACTTTACWGTCTTATTAGTTATGCTTATTTATAAAAAAAATCTAATTTAAAGTGTCTTTTTAACAAAAATACTCAATGATATAAAACAATCGACTCCATCGATTTCCTTTTTTGTTTTTTTTTGGGTGCAGTTAAAAGTATAATTCGGGTCAATTTTGTTAACCAGGAAAGCCATTCATGGTCGGGTCATGATCTTTCGAGACCACTCAGGCTTCCTCACGGACGCGGACGCGTATGTCACGCACGCAATGGCTTTGCATATTTTATTTATAAAAGAATTTTTTTTTTCCCCCTTTCTCCTTCCCACTTCCTCCCTCCTCCTTCCATCTCTCGAAAAGCGCTCTCCCTATAAATGCAACTGCCCCTAGTACCCAGCCCCCGAACCCTGCCCCGGACTTCCAACAAAACCGTGGTGAAAATACAAAGCAAATTTCCGATATTGTTCTCCTTCTTGATTTTTATTTAAGAAAAGCTAGAATGGTGGAGGCGGCTGCTTCTGGGGAAGAGGAGCGATCAGAAATGCGGCCGGAATCATCCCCTACTGTGGCGGCAGATGAACAGCAGAGTCATCAAAGCGGTACTGGTGAAGGAGGAGAGACGGAGATACAGGGAGAGGAAGAAGAGGTAAAAGGCGAAGAAGAAGAGGATGAAAATGAGGTTTTGATAGCCAAGGTGCAAGAGTTGATGGATAAAGTCACGGCCAACCATGAAAACCCTAGCCCCATTGTACTCCATGCACTCTCGTCGCTTCTTGAAACTCAAGAGACTAGGTAATTGTTGGCTATTCTGGTTTTCAGCCGTTCTAGTTTTGCAACAATGTGTACTACTCTGGTTGATGATGAACTTGTTTGGTGGTTTACTTTGTGTTTGGGTGATTTTTTTTTTTTTTTTTGGAGAATTTTCTGATTTCGAGTTGGCTATTTTTGACGAATCCTGTGGGAATAATATACTCGGTGATTTTATTTGTTCTTTGAATTTCCGGGGAATTTTGAAAATATTTGTGTACTAGTGGAATGTAATGAGTGTTACACGTCCGCGTGGATTTTTAAATCCTGAAGATAATTAGCCAGATTAGTTTCAGTGAAAGATCATTAAGAAGCCTTTTCTTCTTTTTTTTCCCCCCCTTATTCCTTTTCAGTTAAATAATCAAGGTGTGCTTTTTCCATTTTCTTAGTTCAGGTGTTATTAGTTGTGTTTAGCTTAGTGTGGGTGATTAATTTTTTTGGTACCATCTGAGACTTTTTCAATAGTTTTTTCCATTCCCCCACCAAAAAAAAAAAAAAAGAAAAAAAGAAAAATGAAAAGACAAACTATAAACTAATGAAAAGACAAACTATAAACTAAGTTTTTTCAAGAGTTCTAGGCGATACTGGTATATATAAACAACATTCTTCTTTGGAATAGACTAGTACTCAATTGAACCAGCAGTTGGATGTGATCAGTTATGTGTGAATTTGAAATATTTGTTATATTTTCTCCAGGTAAGCCTTATAAGTTGTTTAGAAGGCAGGGCTTTCTTCAAATTTTGTGCTTGTAATTGGCAAAATCTATTATGAGCCTTTATGGGTAGCAATAGACAAGTATAACTGTAATGATTCAGTGTTGGAGAATTAGTTCTGAGTTGTCAATTTGAAATATTTGTTTTTACCATTTTTACAGATAAATTTAACTTATAGCTTGAAAAAGGCATTGTATTTACCAATTGATACTCATATTGGCCATACTGTAGTTATCAATCTTTTGCCAGTAGCTTTTAAACCAACATTATTTGCCAAGGTCTACTAGTTACTGGTGGGTAGTTGGTACCAAATTGTCAGTGACAATTTGAAACAAATATTGTATATAATAGCTCACAAACTAATTAAACTTTAAATCTTGTAATTGGTGTAGATTATATAGCCTTTGCATGTAAAAATGGTTCTGGGAACTACCCAATTTTGGAGAGAGAGTGTTATGATATTGACTATTTCTTTGTTGCCTAGTTCAAAGCCCCCTCTCTTATAGGAGATTCAAATGTTCTCAATACCCATGCTTGATGAATGAAGCATAGATAAATTTAGATGGCACCAGGTATTGTGRGAAATCTCCTTGTTGAGATCTAGTTATAGGTGGAGCATGGCAATTCGTTTATAGTATAGAAAAAAAAATTCCTTATTAGCATTTGGGGAGGTTCCAATTATTTGTATTATGAAATTGTGATTGGGCATAACTTAGACATTGTTCTGTTGTCTTGCTTACTACCAAACTGAAAAGGTATGAAATCATTATCTATGTTTTATTTCGAGGACAAATTGGTTACAGATGATAGTAGCATTATTCTTTTTGCTCTTTATTGTTTGTCTTTTTCTGAGGAAGTTGGTGGTTTGTCACTCTTAGGTTTTTAAATTAGCATTGGTTTCATCTTTAGTCATTTTTCAAGAAGTGAAAATGCCAAACATTCTGACTAATTTTTCTTCTAAATTTTAAGACTGACATGGACAGGGATCCTCTACATCTCAATTTTATTGGGCCACCTATCCTACATTAGTTAATAATTACAACAGCATTTCCTCCACCCAGGTTGAACATATACATTTGACTCGCGGAAAGATTAGGAGATGTATTTAACCATATTCATTCGATCACCTTCCCCTTGATGATCTAGTMAGCAACACAATAGAGTTAGTGATTTCACAGCCATCAGTTTCTTTCAGGTGAGGCTAGTGGTGGAAAGTTAAATTCACAGTATGCTTATATAAGGAAACTGGATACAAATTCTGGGACTATCGATATGATATATTTTTGTTAGGCAAGATGCATGAGATTTTTAGGGCAATGTAGAACAACTAAGATTTCCATCGGTTATGGTGGGCATGCCACAACATGTCATTAAATTTACTAATTAGGAAGAGCAATGTTATAAATATTGATGTTTGAGGATGATAATATTTAGCTAGACACAAGGTAGTTAAAGTGACATGTCTGGGACATAATGGAACATGACATTGAAAGAATTAAATTGACAAACTGCATCCTTTTAAATAGACAAAGTAGTGGTATGYAAGAAGACTTGTGTTTAGGTGACCTGGATTTCATATTCCTTTTGCTAACTACAATCTTTTATTTGTAAGTGCAGATATATGGAAGAGATAGGTCATTCATCTTTAAATAACAACGGTCGAGCTTCTCATAACATAGGACGCTTGGGCAATCTTATTCGCGTAAGTGCTATGYACTGTCTTCTGCTTTTCTATATTCTTTTAACCCTCAGCACATCTAATGCTACTGGAAATACTATATGCATTATGCAGTGCCATGTAGTCGTCATGCTTGCAGTCAGTATTTTACAATATGGGTGCTCTATCAATGTTTCTGCAGGAAAATGATGAATTTTTTGAATTGATATCAGCCAAGTTTCTATCTGAGAATCATTATTCAGTCCCAGTACAGGCAGCAGCTGCAAGGCTTCTTTTTAGCTGCTCGCTTACATGGGTGGTATGATGTCTTCTGGCTTTTTGGTTAATGCTTTTAAATTTCGTGCAATTTTTCTTTGTAGATTGCTTTAATACAGTGCTAAATGGCTGCAGTATCCACACGTTTTTGAAGAAGCTGTTCTAGAAAATATAAAAGTCTGGGTGATGGATGAGACGATGAGATCATCTGGTGATGATCACAATTTGAAGGATGAGTTGGGGGCAAGGAGATGCTCAGACTCTGAAATGTTGAAGACCTATTCTACTGGACTTCTTGCCGGATGTTTGGCCGGGTATGTTTTACAGGTTTGTTTGCACTATACATCCTATTCTTCAATATGAAAAACCTTTTTATACCTTTGTTGATGATTTAGTGGTGGTCAAGTGGTTGAAGACGTGCTAACATCTGGATTACCGGCAAAGCTTATGCGGTATCTTCGTGTCCGTGTTCTGGGGGAGATAGGCACAAGTCAAAAAGAGACTACGTCCCAAACAGAGAGTAAAAGCTTTCAGACAACAGCTAGCCTGAGAACCAGAGAGGAGTCTCGTGGTAGATTGCGCCACGCTTCAGAGAATTATCATTTTGATGCTTCTAGGATCATAGAAGGTGGTGTTTTTGATAATCAACTTTCTGACAGGGATCATGAAGATCGGGCTGATGAAAAACCACCTGATGGTGTAGCTAGGGATACTAATATTTTCGATGCCAATATGGGAGGTGAAGAGAAGTGCACTGACAGAGATTTATGTGATGGAAGGACCAAATCTGGTGGCAGATCCCTGAGGGATGAAGATTTTGATGAGAGTGGTAGAGATGACTTGTCACGGCGACGGACCTACCGTGGGAGTGTGAGATCTAGAGGAAAGGCAAGGATAAATGAAGGTGCTGAAGAGAATGAAGAAATTTTGGTCTCTCCTGGGTCTGGCATTAGATTAGGAGGACAGGGCCGGAACATGAAGGACAGGAGTGTATTAAAAAATAATGAGCTGAAAAAAGTTTCAGATGGCCAGAAAAGTTTATCAAGGATTGGTGCTGATGGATTTTCCTTTGAAAGAGATGAGAGAGACGACTGTTTCCAAGGATGCATAATTGGTTCCAAAGACATTACTGATATGGTAAGGAAAGCTGTAACAGCTGCTGAAGCTGAAGCTAGAACGGTCAATGCTCCAGAAGAAGCTATTAAGGCGGCTGGTGATGCTGCTGCTGAACTTGTCAAAAGTGCTGCTTTGGAGGTGGGCATGTTGTCTTTTCTCTAAAAACTCAAGAATGCTTAGATTATCTACCCTTCAACTTCTTATACTTTTGCTAACTCGTAGGAATACAAAAAGACCAATGACGAGGAAGCTGCTCTTACAGCTGCATCTAGGGCTGCATCTACAGTTGTTGATGCTGCTAGTGCAGTAGAAGTCTCAAGGTTGGTATTTAATTTGCTTGTCATAGTCCCTTTGACCAGTTGCAAATTGACCTATACCATCATTATGTCTGATTCTTGTTGACCTTTGTGTTATTTTTCTGGGTTGTAGGAGTTCAATTGGTGCTGATGATCATTCAGCAAACTCAAAAGCTGGAGAACAAGAAGTGGATCTGGATGCCATTGAATTTTTTATGCTGGACAGCAATGCCCTAGCAAAACTTCGGGAGAAGTTTTGTATACAGTGTCTTGTGATTTTGGGAGAGTATGTTGAAGTTCTTGGGCCTGTGCTGCATGAAAAAGGTGTAGATGTGTGCCTTGCATTATTACAGAGAAGCATAAAACACAAAGAGGCATCAAAAGATGTATTGCTATTGCCTGACGTATTGAAGCTAATTTGTGCTTTGGCTGCTCATCGGAAATTCTCCGCAGTATTTGTTGATCGTGGTGGTATACAGAAATTGCTTGCTGTCCCAACGGTGGCACAAACGTATTCTGGCCTATCATCCTGCTTATTTACAATTGGTTCAATTCAGGTAATKGCTTGATAATAAGATTCTCATTTTTTTCCCCCTCTATTGTGTTTGAATAATTACSCTTTTTGCTTTCGTCATATTAATATTTTCTTCATGTTTAGCTGTCGTTGACTTTTGAGGTTTGTCATATAGGGAATAATGGAGCGTGTCTGTGCGCTACCTTCGAATACCGTCCACCAGGTGGTTGACTTGGCTCTTCAACTTCTTGAGTGTCCCCAGGATCAAGCCAGGAAAAATGCAGCTTTATTTTTTGCTGCAGCATTTGTTTTTAGAGCTGTCATTGATGCTTTTGATGCTCAGGAAGGTTTACAGAAAATGCTAAATTTGTTGCATGATGCTGCCTCGGTGAGATCTGGGGTTCCTTCTGGAGCAATGGCTAACTCTGGTGCACTTCGAAATGACCGATCTCCTGCAGAAGTTCTAACATCTTCGGAAAAGCAGATAGCTTATCATACTTGTGTTGCACTGCGGCAGTACTTCAGAGCACATCTTATTCTTCTTGTGGATTCAATTCGCCCTAATAAGAACATCCGAGGCGCTGCTCGGAATGTGTCTAGTGTTCGGGCAGCCTACAAGCCTCTTGATATCAGTAATGAGGCCATGGATGCAGTGTTTCGTCTTGTACAGAAGGATCGAAAACTTGGTCCTGCATTCGTGAGAGCCCGTTGGCCTGTTGTGGACAAGTTCTTAAGTTCCAATGGGCACATTACGATGTTGGAACTGTGTCAGGTCTGAAATTAAAAGAATTATTTGGTTCTCCACTTCAGCATTTATGGTATCGATACTAAAATGTGTTCTTTCTCTGTAGGCTCCACCAGTTGAGCGTTACTTACATGACTTGCTGCAATATGCACTGGGTGTGCTCCACATAGTGACGTTGGTACCATATAGCCGTAAACTTATTGTAAATGCCACATTAAGCAACGATCGTGTAGGTATTGCAGTCATTTTGGATGCAGCAAATGGTGCTGGTTATGTTGAACCTGAGGTAAAAGCTTCTGTGCATTCAACTGCCTACTCCTTTCTCCTTTCTCTTCTCATGTGAGGTCTGCATATTTGTTTTCTATTTCCATTTATTGTTCTATTCAATTAAAAGAGACACTCATGATGCCTTGATCTAGCAGATTATTCAAGCAGCACTGGATGTGCTAGTCAATCTTGTTTGCCCCCCTCCTTCAATCAGCAATAAGCCATCTGCTGGTACGCAAGTACATCAATCTGCTCCTGCCCAAAATTCAAATGGTACAGAGAGTCGAGCTTTAAATGTAGCTTCTCAGTCAGACCCTCGAGAACGGAATGGCGAACCTGTTTCAGTGGATCGGGGTAATTCTGCTGTAGTTGGTACGTCATCAGTTAGTAATACTCCCCAAACCCCTGGATCCTCTGTCACTTCAGGATTAGTGGGAGATCGTCGGATATCCCTAGGTGCTGGATCTGGGTGTGCTGGTCTTGCTGCTCAGCTAGAGCAAGGATATCGTCAAGCGAGGGAGGCTGTTCGTGCTAACAATGGTATAAAAGTTCTACTTCAGCTCCTCCAACTACGAATAGTTACCCCTCCTGGTTCCCTTGATTGTCTCCGTGCTCTTGCATGCCGAGTGCTGCTTGGTTTAGCGAGAGATGATACAATTGCACATATACTTACAAAGCTTCAGGTCAGTTGGACATCAATTAGTAGACATCTAATCGAAGTCTTCCTATATTTCAGTCTTTTTGCTAATTAATGTGTAACGTCTGTTACTGGAAAACGTTAATTGATCCAAGTATGTTTTGCTGTAGTCAAAGTCCTATCTCATTGTTCTCCTATAATGTTAAGAGTTTAGGTGTTTGTTTTATTACCTTTCTGTATAGTTATAAAAACTGCAATCATATTTCTTGTTTATGTTGGTTTTTCCTCAGTATGGTGCCTGATTTTCCTTTTTGAAATGGGTGTTTTAGCATCTACTCTCAATTGATTATGATTATACAGAGAAGTCTTTTAGCATCTGCGCTTAATTGTGTCAAATGGCGGTTATAGCTTCTCAAAGCCAGTGGTCAGTCTATGGTCTTCTGAACTTCTTCCTTTTCCATTTATAGTTAGAAAAGCAAAAAAGAAGCTATTTCTGAAGGCTCCACAAAAGTTTACTTGTTTAAAACGGCATTCATTTTATTAAAAGTTATATATATACACACGTTTTGTATATCACCGTCTACTACTATTCTTTCAACATATTGGGAAAAATTAAAAAAACCAAAATAGCTTGTCTACTTAAAGGTAGAATTCCACCATTCTCTCCTTATGTTAGCTCCCACGGCTCACATCCTTGGTGCTTACTGGGGGATGCATAGGATGTGCATGTTACTTGTTAAAATGGAAGTCCTCCAATCATTCAATGGGCATAAGGTTTGAGTTTTCTTCTGAATAATGGACTGTCAAGGGAAAAGGAGGACTTTGAAACTTCTGTCATGTCAACAGTCATCTGGATACTTTTTTGTTTCCTCCCTCGGGTGAATGCTGTCTGTTGGCTTCACGAGTAACAAATATACTGTTAAACCAGTTGTGGGTAAGAGAGTATATTTAGGTATTGTAATGTTTCTAGCCTTCTTGTAGCATAGAGTAAAACCTCTATAAATTACTAATGCTGGGACGATACCAATTCTATCAATTTGGATATGTATTAATTAATCGATAATTTAATAATTTATTAATTTGTCTGAATGTAGTTAATGTCTAAATAAAAAAATCATGCTACCAAATTAGGATGAGGAAACTTATTCTGATCAGAATCCGATATATAGTACCTAGTTTCCTAATTAGAATGAGGTAATTTATTTGCTTTGCAGTCTGCTATTGCATTATAAGAATTCAAGTCTACAAGTTTAGGGACAAACAACAATGGACTTGTGTTTTAGAAAACATAAGATATATGATTTTAGTGAATTATTAATTTATAATATGAATGAGACCAAAAGGTTATATAAGGTTTTCAAAAAACATTATTATTTATTATTTTATCAAAATTATTAATTTAGCTAGTTTGCCCGGTTGGGACCTAAAGAAATTATTATTCAATAGAGGTTATTAATTTATYGAGTATTAATTTACGGWGGTTCTACTGTATATGGTTTCTTATTAATCTTGCTCAGTCCAGAGCATTTAGAGACTCTGGCTGCTCACCCAAGACTCATTTATGTTAGTTCTACATTTTTTATCCTTTATCCCGAAATAATGAATTGAGTCTGTATAGGCATTTTGGATGATGCTATTGAAATATCTAGCTATATTTTCTGTTACTCCGTTCATTTCATAAAGTATTCAACCTGGTTTAATAACAGCTACCCAATATCTGGGGGATCCTTTCCCCAAACCCGTATGGGTTTCTGTGGGTCTTAGTGTAACTGGTTTGTCTGGAAATATATGTACCCATAGTTTTCCCCCACGACTTGCATTTCGTGTCATTGCTGGTCGACCAGCTTCTATTTATCTAGATGTGGTTCAAGTGCCTGAAGAGCATATTTACCGAAAGAAATACGGTTCCTCGATACGATATTCCTTTCATTCTTCCTCTATGCTACCCAGCTGGGCTGTTTCAAGTGTGTTGCATAAATGTCTGGAACCATAAATATCTCTAGTTGGAACGGCACAGCTATGCTGGGCTTTGTGACTGTCAGAAKGGCTACAGAACTATATAACCAAGCTTTGAGTTATTGTCAAACTTTTTGGAAATCAGTACATAAGCTTAAAGCACTTGTTATTGTTTGTATGGTTTTTTTTTTTTGTGATTACTAGCACTAATTGTTGCTCGAATTTGCCTACAATGTCTTTTCTTTTCATTTATCCCACAGATAAAAGAAGAGATTTTTTTTTTTTTAACTGAAAAACACAGCAAGAGTAAGATGATGAAGAAACCTCAAGGAAGTTACATAATAGCTGCTTTCTAATCTCTCAACATGTGTCATTGCAAGATGCCTATGCCCAAATTTAAGAAGAAGAGGATTTATGTGCTATTTTCCTGTAGGGATCTTTAAGCTTTTTCCTGTATGTCAGCCTCAGGAATAAGGTCTCTAAGAATCATTTTCAGTCTTTTTGGTTGTGAAAACCTGTTTTACTAGTTGAACCTAGTGCTTCTGGCACTCCGTGTGATGGTTTCCAGCGAAAAAAGTTGCATGAGATTATCATGTGCCTATTTATACGGGAATAGTTCGCAAAGTGTACCTCGTATATGTAATTTGTCACCAGGGACCAAGATAGAATTGTGGTAGGACCAATTAGGCCCTAGAAAAAATAAAATAGTTTGAGGACCAATAAGGGCAAAAAAAGAAAAGGAAGAAGAGAAAAACAATGAAGAAACATGGTCTGGAAAGCTTACTGAAACAAGTTAGGATAGTATCATTACCAGACCTGCACATAAAACACACATACAGAGGAAGAGCCTCGGAAACATCACCCTTGCAACAATTTTTTTGTATCGACTCTAATAGATTCTATTAAGAACTATGTTCAGCAGAAGGCATTGATTTTAAAGAGAATCTTTGCCTCCCACCCTATTTTATCGAAAGGAAATAAATGCCACTGATCACATTGTAATGAGACAAGATATTGAACAGAAGACTCCATACATATCATATCAACTGATGTCTAGGATCTGCTCTTGGGTGTTGTGTAGAGGAAGTCAAAATGTATAAATGAATAAACATCCGGAATGAAGGTACAGGAGAGAAAAGTACATCAACCCCTGAACTTTCAGCCATGATCCATTTTATCCACTGAACTTTAGATATTCTCCCTCCATTTTTTAAAGTATGTCACATTAGGTTAAAATATACAGACTGATAGAGCCATAAATTGGTCTTAAGTTATTGTCAAAATGTCATTCTTATCCTTACATTGGAAAAGAAGAGAATTAATTGCATGAGGGAAAAGATGTTGATTCATCGTGTTAGTTTGAAAATTAATTAAGGGTTGACATGTCAAAACAGAATTAATTCTCTCTTGAAAGTTGGAATTTGACATACTTTCAAAATAGGAAAAATACCCTACTGCGACATACTTTCAAGAAGCGGACGGACTATCATTTTACCAATATTGCATTTTAGGCTATGGGATATATGTAAATGCTAAGAAATAGAGCCACCTTGTACATAATAAAAGGAATTTTTGGAGTAAATATTTGATGCTGGGGTCATGACCATTCAGTACTCGGATAGCTTGAGCTTTGGTTTTCTTATCTTCTAGTATTTTGAGAAGTTGCTTCCTTCAGCTTAAAACTAATGCTGAAGTAGAAACTTGAATCGATGTAGGTAGGAATGTCTTGACTTTAATTAGATATAGATGTTATTTTAAAATGAAGTTCATGATCTTGGTTCTGCTTTTGGTTGATGGAAATGAATGTGCACAGAAATCTTGTTTATCTTTTTAATGAAGAAGTTGGCTGTGGAAATGCAAGTGTTAGCAGTCAGTTAGTTGTTGTGAATATGGTGACTTAATTATCATATCAATGCCAAGTTCGTCAATGACTGTGTTTACCGTGGTGCTTATGTTGCATGTGCTTTTGTTTCTCGACTGGCTGAAACAACTAAAAGTTCTCATCTGAACTCCTACACTTGGATCTTTTGCTCTAATTTTCTTAAGAAGTTTGTTCCTTGATGTTGTTGCTTAAAACTTAGCATTGTGGATATGCATGATAAATAGTGTTTTCTAATGTTACAGTTCAAAACTTCAATTTTCTCTTGTTAGGTTGGCAAGAAATTATCGGAACTTATACGTGATACTGGAAACCAGACACCTGGTACTGAGCAAAACAGGTGGCAGGTGGAGCTTGCACAGGTGGCTATTGAGTTGATTGGCGTAAGTTTCAGTAACTGTTTGTTTAAGAATGTGATTTCCCGATTGCACATCCTTACAGAGTTCCAAGCCTAGCTCCTATTCCTTTTTTTTTTTTTTTTTTTGTTTTAGAAAAAGAATGTAAAAGAAGAAACAGAGAATGTCAATTCATGTTGAGTTGTTATGGGTTAATGCCTGGAAGCATGATAGATCCACATTGATATTAAATCCCTCCCTCAGCATATTGAGGTGGTAGTACATTAAAGATGAATGTGACACACTGGTTGATTTTAGTGACAACAGTTCACATACACGATATGGCATTTTTCTCCAGTTACAATTTTGCCCTGGTTTGGTGAATCTGTTACTAAACTAAATAGAGATTTCGCAATCCTGATAGAGATACTATATTTATTTATTTTGAGGAATTACCCTTTTCCTGAGAACCATTGCAAGACATCATTATTATTAGAAAAGTAACACAAGTTCCTAATTCTCATTTCCATTTCATTCAATTGTGTAGTAAAGGACAGGTGCAAGGTTTCTCCTTTTATTTTGGGTTTCTTTGTTATTCTGATATTTTAGTTTTTATAATCATAATGTGTTGGTAGCTTACATTGCAGTACCACTGTACCTTGTAGGTCGTAACTAATTCTGGACGTGCAAATACATTAGCAGCAACTGATGCTGCTACCCCCACTTTGAGACGTATAGAGAGAGCTGCAATAGCTGCTGCTACTCCTATAACATACCATTCCAGGTATTTGTTTAAGCTTGTTCTGATGAGAGAAATACAAACATTTCTTACTGTGCTGTTTATTTATCTTGTCCTTCATATTATTTCTAAAACATGTGCCTTTTGTGATTTTAATTTCAGGGAACTTTTACTTCTTATCCATGAGCACCTGCAGGCATCTGGTCTTGGACAAACTGCATCTACACTTCTGAAAGAAGCTCAATTGATGCCTTTGCCCTCTTTGGCAGCCCCRTCATCCTTAGCACATCAAGCATCTGGACAGGAATCTTCATCATTACAGATCCAATGGCCATCTGCGCGAACTCCTTGTGGATTTCTGTCAGAGAGACTAAAACTGGCTTCACAGGATGATCATATTGGCATGAAGAGCGATTCAGTTGTCCCCTCAAAGAAGAAATTATTGACTTTATCRTCATCACGTGGTCTGCATGCTAAAGTTCAGGTTTCATCTGAGGAATCTCCAGTCCCATCAAGCAACAAAATAAACTTTACTACTAAAAAATCTTCTGCACTCATAAGCACTCCAGAAACTCCATCATCTTCAGCTCTGAAGTCCAGTGGGGATGCAGACATTCAATTCAAAACTCCAATTATATTACCAATGAAACGTAAGTTGACAGATGTAAAGGATGCTGGGCTTATGTCATCGGGGAAACGACTCAATATTGGTGAGCATATGCTGCAGTCTCCAGTATGTGCTACTCCAAGTAGCGTTCTCCGCAAAAATGCTTTACCATCTGATGCAAGTGTCCTTTTGACACCTAATTCTGCTCTAAAAGATCATGGCAGATCAGTCCCAGCTTCTGCACAAACCGACTTGGATGATCGTCTGGGTCAAATGGTTCCTTTTTCTCAGTATGGACTTACGAATGATCCCCAACCATCGAGCATGGAGCGGATGACGTTAGATTCTCTTGTTGTGCAGTATTTGAAACATCAACATCGCCAATGCCCAGCTCCGATCACCACATTACCACCTCTGTCACTCCTACATCCACATGTCTGCCCAGAACCAAGACGAAGCCTTGATGCCCCATCAAATGTTACATCCCGGTTAAGTACACGTGAGTTTAGAAGTATGTACGGGGGCATCCATGGTAGTCGCAAGGATCGTCAGTTTGTATACAGTAGATTTAGACCATGGAGAACCTGCCGAGATGATGCTGGTGCCCTTTTGACTTGTATTACATTCCTTGGAGATTCTTCTCAGATTGCTGTTGGAAGCCACTCAGGGGAGCTCAAAGTTTTCGAGGCCACCAGCAATGGTTTACTTGATAGCTTCACCAGTCACCAATTTCCCGTGGCACTTTTACAGTCTCATCATTCTGGAGATACTCAGTTAGTTCTATCTTCAAGTGGCCATGATGTACGATTATGGGATGCGGCTTCCATTTCTACTGGGCCCAAACATTCGTTTGAAGTCTGTAAAGCTGCACGTTTTAGCAATTCAGGAACCACATTTGCTACTTTGTCAACAGAATCATCTCAACGGGAGATTCTCTTATATGACATTCAGACCTGCCAGTTAGAACTGAAGCTCACAGATTTGGCAAGCAGCTCATCAGGACGGGGCCATCTATATTCACTTATTCATTTCAGCCCATCAGATACAATGCTGCTCTGGAACGGGGTCTTATGGGATCGCCGAGGTTCAGGTCCAGTACATCGCTTTGATCAGTTTACAGATTATGGTGGTGGTGGATTCCATCCTGCTGGGAATGAGGTACATAGTTAATTGATATGTAACATTTGGTCCTCTTGTTTATTTGGAAATGTATTGCATGGGGAGGTTTTATTTTGAAAGATGTTTTTACTTTTTGAATGTGTTTTCTCGAATGATAGTAAACCTCCATTTTCCATACCATATGTGAAATTATATTTAGCTTATGAATTTCGGTACAGGTAATCATAAATTCTGAGGTATGGGATCTCCGAAACTTCAGGCTTCTCCGAAGTGTGCCATCCTTGGACCAGACGACGATAACGTTTAATGCCAGTGGGGACGTGATTTATGCAATTCTTAGGAGAAACCTAGAGGATGTTACTTCTGCCTTTCAAACTCGCCGTGTTAAACACCCTCTGTTTTCTGCTTTTCGTACTGTGGATGCTGTGAATTACTCCGACATTGCTACGATCCCTGTTGATCGATGTGTTCTCGACTTTGCCACTGAGCCAACTGATTCTTTTGTTGGGTTGGTCACCATGGATGACCAGGATGAGATGTATTCTTCTGCTAGGATATATGAAATTGGTCGCAGGAAGCCAACGGATGACGATTCTGATCCTGATGATGCTGAAAGCGAAGAAGAAGATGATGACGTCGATGACGATGCAATGTTGGAAGGTGATCTTGATGATGATGATGGTGAAAGTGATGGTGATGATATGAGCAATGGTGACGACAGTATCAGCGAGCTCGATGATGAAGAAGAAGAAGATGGGGATTTCCTCATGGATGATATAGAATTTGACGGTGGAGGCGGACTACTGGAGATTGTAACCGAGGGTGATGAGGAAGATGATGACAGTGAGTTGGTTGAGTCTTTCAGCAGTGGTGATGAAGATGCGATGTGATAAGGTCAAGATGACTAACTGTTCATTAGCCAGAGAACATGGAGGCTTTAGTTTACAAATGAAGAAAGCAAACATATCAATGTTATTGATAATAAAATTTTGTTGGTGTAAGTATTATTTAATGGGTTTGTGTTTTAGGAAAGGAAAAAAGAAAGAGTCCAGATGATGATTCAGTAGTTTTCGGAATCTTCAAAGTTTTGCATTGATAGGATTTTCAAATTGTCAATATATTATGTTCAATTGAAAATTTTGGTGTCTAAATCATCAGTATATCCCTGTTTCAATTGCATTGGAATGTTATTCAGTTAATTTTGGACAGTGGAAAGAGATGGATATGAAGAAAAATAATTAATTTTTTTCCAAAAATAGAAAGAAAGGGAGAGAAAAAAATTAATTGTTTTATTACATTCTTTTACTTTTACACTTAATATTTGCTTTTCATTTTTTTTCAACTTTTACAATAAAAAATAAATAATTCATTATAAAAATATCTAAAAACAAATTTCGTCTCTGTATTTCCTCTCAATTTGCAAAAAGAAAAAAATAAAACTATTTATTTCATTTCCTGTCTATGCTTCCTTTTCTCTTCTTCCCGACCCCTAGCTTTCTTTCTTTCCCTCCTTTTTCTTTTCTAGTTCCCGAACTAGGCGCATGGAAGAAACTTCCATTTCATATATTTATTTTTGAAGAAAACTTTCTTCTTTTTTTTTTTTTTTTTTTTTTTTTTTGTTGGTTTACCTCAACGTTGCCGCTCAAAATCTGGGGAAAATGTTTGCCGACAACCGTGATTCCGATCAGAGTATTTCCGGTGACTTTCATCTCCTCCTATCAGTCCGATGTTTTGCTTGTTTTTTATTCAAGCTACTGAAATTAGTTCCTGCTTCTCTTTCTTTTCAAAATTTGCTCGAAGAGGAAGATTTGTGTGCTGAATCCTCAGAGAATTATTCATTCTCCTTGGAGAACAAGGTAACTATTTCTGAGGATTATCATATGTACCCACTATGTGTGAATTTACTGATGATTCGTATTATTGATTTTCACAGAAACGAAGTATACAAGTTCTTTCACAGCTCGAGATACTTAGAAAAGGTATTCCTTTCYTTTTCATTTTGTTCTGATTTCAATATTACACTGTGCAGTAGCGAATGCTGCTAAGGTATATTCATTGAATGAATGAGTTAGTTTTAATTTGTTATGCAGATGCTTATGAACTTGGTGCCACAAACAAAACAACCATTACGTYTGAAAAGGTATTGCCTGAAACCGTTTTTTCTTTTGTTAATTTGACATAGTGAAGGAGCAAAAACTTGTCGACTTTCTCTTCCTATAAGGATTTAATTTGTTTGTTCTGTTATTTTCAGCAACTGAGTCCTAGTTTTGAATTCTTGTTGTTTAATTACAAGGTGGTTTAGGAAAAGAGGGGAAATGGAAACAAAAGAAATTGAAGTTTTACTTGGATGTTTAATTTTCTTTATTTGTTTCTGCTAATATTTTCTTTTGTCAGAGACAAACAGGACTATGTGTTGAAGATGAGATTGAATTTCCTGTCTTTAATAATGAGATTGACTCTATTCATTGTCCAAGAGCGGCATCGGTGCTCGAGTCAGATGAAGAAATTGACCATTGCCATGGACTAGCGTCTATATGCAACTCAGATGAGGAAATTATTTCTGACAAGGAGGTACGGYAGGARACACCTCACTMGTCTTTTGATATGTTTGGAAATAAAACATTGATTACCACTTTGAGGTTGAAAATATGCAGAAATGGACTCCTTATGCCTTTGGAAGTGCAAAAGTAGACCGGGGAGGAAACACATGGTCTGAAGTAAATAGAGAAGTTGAAGCACTRCTCTGTTTGAATGAAAATACTGGGTCTTATTTGCCAGTTAGTTCCTCTTCCAGACTGAACATATCCTCCAAGGGTAGTATTACTTTATGATACTGGATAGTAGTTCTACGCATTATGCTACCATCATATTGATGCTTTGCGACTGACAGCATTTCGGGAATGAGAGRGAGGTTATCAAGAATGCATTCTTTATATTGCTTCGCTTACTGTCRGAAAATCATAYTTTCTAGATTTATCAATGCTTCTTATAGTATAGAAACCACTGAGGAAAGGGGACCAAGCCATTATTTTTTGCTTCACTTATTTGAGTGCTCTTATTTATTTTTATATGTAAAAGTTCTTCTCTTTGTTATAACTTAGATATGTTCCATAGGATGCTTTTAGGGACTATATTTCCCACTATGAAGTGTTCTTTGATGCTTCAGAGTCATGATCTTGGACTAATTATGATGCTAGCCATCCATTGCAGGATCACAGAGGAAAGTGAAACCAAATTTGTTGTTTCAATTCAAGTCATGCGAGAAAGCTTTCCCGATGGTTGTCACTGATGCAAACAAGATTGGCATGCCTCTCAATGATCGTTCACAAACTAAAGAATTACACGCTAGTGCAAACAGAGACATGCAAAAGTCAATTACGGAGTCGTTGCTGGTCTTAGATGGAAGAGATGCAGAAGAGCAAGAGGAAAATCTATTGCCATTTGAAGGGGCTTATCATGATGGCAATAAGCATTCTGTGACTGAGTTGCTAGACTGCTTACAGGAGAAGAGTGGGCTACCACAAGGAAATTCTCAAGTGGTAGCTTTCTACATCTTCTTTCCATTGTTTTTATGTTTGCTTTTGCCCTCATAATATCTGTTGCATGTCTATTGTTTATGTTTCTGTCAGCATTATAGATTGAGAGGAAGAAGAAGAAAGGCTGTTGTGAACAGAAGTATATCTGCCCTGGATGACAGAAACATGGATAGCTTACTAGATGTTGGTTCAAGTGAAGATGAGGTATCTCATTGTTGAATAGTCTTTAGGTTGTTTTCAAAAGAGTTAGTTGGCAGTGTGATGGTTCACCTACTGATGCAGGACAAACTCCCCAAAGCTGCCCCATAAAGCTACACTGAATTCACTAAGGTTTAGATGGCAGACTAGGCAGAAAATATCWAGTAAAATGCAGGAAAATCTGCCTATGGAGAAAAATACGTAATCGAATAGGATTATAATGTGCTGCTAGGTTATAGKTGTGATCAAATACAAGAAAGCAAAACATATTTCATTTAAAAATTTAAAAGTAAAAGAATAGGTAAAGAATAACAGAGAGAACTCTTACCATCACACCAAGAGGGAGAGGGATGAAACCTAGGCGTCACRTCTTAGGCTTGATTACAGAAGACATTCTGTAGAGTCATTACTGATTGAATAAAACCAGCGTAGATTATCAAATAAAGAACTCCATTTATAGACTAAAAGACTAATCCTAAACTATTAGAACTTCATACTCTTAAAAGGACATGATACCCTGAAGCTATAATAATAAAGACTCTCAAATCAACTAAACCAACCTAACCTATAATTCCCAACAATAATAATTAAAAACTCCTAAAATTACTGCAAGTATAAAATTAATCAAATACCCCTTGACTGTCTAAAGACTCATAAACTTAGTTTAACTGAATAATTCCTACTAATGACCCATAAACTTAATTAAATTGAATGTTTCCTGCTAATGACTCATAAACTTAATTAAACTAAATATTCCTTCTAATGACTCATAAACTAGAATTTCCTAGTCTAAAGCTAGATTGTAGAATCATTGCTTGACTTAGAATTTTCCAATTCTTGGGCCCTTCACGTTCTCCATCACCTACTTAATTGAAGAATTCTTGCTCAGGATATTTTGCTAAATCCAAAGTCAGTTCTCCAACAAAGGAGCATGACAGATCAATTTGATGAAGCTTTCGGAGCAGTGTCCCGAAAGGAGTTAATGCCGGATGATGTATTTCATATGGAGTCACGGTGAGGAATGGGGCAAGACGTTGCCAAACTTGGGTTTCACCAAGTAATAGCTTTTATTTTATTTTATCTTTTCTTTTGGTTCTTTAAAAAAAAATTAATATTGCAATTTCAAGAGTATGCAGCATAGGGTTATTTCAAAAGTTGCAACATGTTCTGCTGATTGAGAAGGAAAGAGATRCGAATTTCTTGAAGAACTCTCAAATTGATGGAAATTCAACAGGTAGAGACCATCTCTTTGTGTCCAACTGTATCTCAAGTTTCTGTTCAATGTTTGCTTTTACAATTTGTCTTTCCACTATTGTTTCAGATGCAAGAGGCTTCCTTGATGTCAGAATTTTGACAAGGTCTTTAGAGGCAAAGCTGCATATTTGTTGTTGCTCCCTTATTGGAGACGAGGTGGTTATTTACTTTACCTAAAATGATTGAATAATTGAACCAAAACAGTGGTCCAGTCAATATCTTGCAGCTCTTTATATGCTTTATCTGCATCAAAWGGAAATACGTGGTTTTCTTTTAGTTCCGCTGAAGGATTAAAGTACATGCCTTTCTGAATATTGGTTGGATGAGTATTGGACAATAGAAGTGTGCCCTTTTTCCAAGACTAATRAAAGAAGATAGAGAGATTGAAAATCTCAGATAAAAAAGAGTGAACTTTATCAATGGTATGTTGTCTCACATGTACAAAAGTCATTTATGGATAATAAGCCTAGGAGGGATGTGAAGCGGGTTTCTGTGTGCCCTGTGTAAAGAATAGAACGATGCTTGAACCATGCATGCATCTAAAGGTCATTGGTAAAATTGATCTGCCAGTCCTAGTTTTTCTTCCTTGATTAGTGAACAGCTCTAGCTGGACTTGATTTGGTTGTGTTAATGATTTTCTGTTCTCTTGTTTTTGGCTCCATTCTGTTTCTCCCTTCAATTTATGAAGGGCTAATCCTACTATCTTTTATCCAGCCAAGTCTCGGATCTGTTTAACAGCCACAGACTATTGCTAGATGTCTAGGAGAATTCGTTTAATATTATTATTAGACATTGTTTGCTAGTACTCATTCTCCTTTCCCTTGGTACAGCTCACAAAGAGAATGCTACATAGATGAAATTAAAGGTTTATCTATGGAGTTAACTTCTTTGAAATTATTTGCCAAAGTTGAGCAGTTGATGTTGCATTAACCAGCAAAACCACTGAATGAACAAAATGTTGTCGCCTCCCAATCCRACAGCTTTTTTCAGCTGATAGGAAGCTACTAAATTGTTCATTTTGGCATGGAAAACATATACATACTCACCATTTCTTCTGGGATAAGATCTTTTAACATCGTTAGATATGTTTTTCATGGTTGGGCATTTCTAGTGGTGAAAGAATAATACAGYACTGTTGTCTGCTTCAACAGAATTCACAACGGTTGAATTACTTCGGGATGAGAACCAAGACTGGAGAAAGGATTTTGAACATCATCTTTAGCTCAAGAGTGGCTGGTGATGTTGAGCTGGAATTTGGAAATCTAATTCGCATCCATGCCCCTTGGTATGGTCCCTAGAGTGGCTTATTTGCCCATAATTAATTTTCATAGAGTGGCTTATTTGCCTATAACAAATTTACTACAGTTGTACCGAAAAGGTGAACCTCTTTTGCTTTGTTTTGCTATGGTGGGCTTTGGGACATGCTAGGTGTTCAGAACTTCATCCCTGAAGCAAATGATTTGTTTGGCTTCTGTAATTGCCAACAACTCAGGCCATTGCAACTTTKTTGCTGTGTTAAGGTTCACCTTTGCAGTAGTAAASAAAAGGTCAATTTATTCCCTTTTTCTTTTCAGGCATTAAAAATGCAAAAGGTATTAAGCTGAATGCTTATAATTAAGCAAAACATTTACTAAATTTTAGATTTAAGGATGCCTTAGATTCAGTTATTGACCTTAATGTAGGTCTAAACAGTCAATATTAGATCATTCTTGATTCTGGTGAGTTCTGGTTATCTTAAAGTTATGTTGATTTGTAAATCTTCGATGCAGGCAGGAGGTAAACATCAAGGGAAAGGACGAGATGATCATATTATCGACATACTTTTCCCAATTGTGATCTTTTATCATGTATTTTTGTATTAGAAGATGGTGGTCTTGGCCAATGTTCTCCGGAGTTATCTCTAGCATGATACATTTGCAACAATTATGTGCTCACTTTCCGCTCCCTTTGCTGCAAAGGTAACTATTGCCTGAGACCGTTTTGAGCATATATCTTTGATCAACTACTGTGTAGAGCTAATGGAGTTCAAACTATATGCCTGGAATTCAAGAGCTGTAGCTGCAATCGAAGTTTTTGGTGTACAAGTTAACACCTTATAAAGAAAAATGAAAAATACACCTTTTAATCTAATTCGGTTTCTTTATTTTCTAAAGATGCCCTGAGATTCTCCAATAGCTCTTATCCAGCCAAGCTGAAGTAAACAGCCGTTGCAACTCCAAGCGTGTAAACTCCCATCACCGTCCCAACCACCTCTCTACCCGGCCGGACAACCATCCCAACCCCAGCAATACCTGCAATCCCAATCGGAACTTTCTTCAGCACATCCGTCCGTGCACTGGAAACAACGGCGTCCCTAAAAACCTCCACAGAAAACTCTCTAAACTCTGCAATTCCCAGCACCACGTCGCTTTCTGATTCCTGACTTGGATTAGACCGCCGGCGGAGTATGATTTTGAAGGCGCGGTCGACTTGTTCCCTCTTTGGAGGAGATGAGACCCACTTAGAGATTAATGGGACGGACTTATCGGTGTTGAGAGTTTGGTAGAGACGTTCGGCCGCGGATAATAGTTGGTATGGTTTGACTCCGGCGAAGGCGTGTTGGGCGAGTGAGAGTGAGGTTTCATAGGTTGAGTTGCAGGCTGAGTTGAACTCGGATGAGTTGCTGAGGGACTGACTGACTCGCTTTGAAGCTGAGAGTCCCATCCTTTTACTCGGATATAGAGAAATTTTAAATTTGAGGCTCTGTTCTTTCCAAAGCGTTGATTTCGAAATATAATAAGGAAATTTCAAAAATTGGTCATCCGAAATTTTGAAAATCTTTACAAATGGTCCCCTCAAACATAAAAAGCTCAATGTTAATCCGTCAAATTAAACCTCCACTTAATGGTTTTTTAAAGTGCCTACTTTGGCTGAAAAACAATTGTTAAAGTTTTGAGTTATGATTACGGGGAGCCTTGTT
>MEJB01000300.1:41919-196324 GCA_001752375.1 Rhazya stricta
TGCTTTGTTTTGGGGATAAAAATATGTAGCATGGAGTATGATTATTTTTTCACATTCTACATCAAATGAAATCATCTTAGACATTGTGTCCAAAATAAAGGTAAAACCAAACGTTTAAGTTATAAGTAATTTAAATTAGACCTGAAAACTATGTGAAATTCAATTTTAATATGTTACTAATTTTATTCCTATTCGAAATCAAATGATCAAATTTGGTAATAATAGTAATTTTGAAATTTAATTTTTTTTAAGAGTTAGCATCGCGTGAGGTATTCTATGAAACTTTAATTGTAGATGCRTCTTTTAACATACATCACTTGATCGATTCTTTATAACMGTAAATATCTCCATACAAGAATAAAAATTGAATTCTAACCTTTCGTAAAAGATAAAAGTACTTGATATTGATATATAATTATATATTTTGAAGACGTGATAGTTTCTTAATCTTTATACACATTTATTAGTTTGCTCTTGTTATCCAACTACTCATCACAAGATTTACGTACTTTTGGACAAGTGATGCAAAAATACGCTGAAACTTTTTTCTAAAAAAATGAATTATTGGGATGATACTCTCTTATTATTATATTGCATGACTTTGTATTTAGATTCCTTTTGTGTCGGTTGTGACTTCCGATAATACCTTTAATATCTTTAATATGAGGTGGTAGATTCGATGAAAGGAAAAGTCGTTGAGGTCCTTCAACCTTAGCGGCTTTTGTCTGCACCAATAAGTAAAGGAAAGTGGAAGACTTAAAAAAAGGATTTCTTATTTCCATTATTAATGTCGATGAGGTTGAAAAAGAGGGTCAATAAGAGTAGACATMCACAATAATTTATATTCATTTCTATTTATTTCAAATATTAACGATAACTTTTCTTTACTTTTTAAGAGAATTTTAGAATTAATTGTCCCCTTTCATGAGTTTGTTACTAAATTATTAGCGATTTATTTATTAAATCGTTATTTTTTTAATCTATTTTGTCCTTACAATTTCGTGTAAATAAAATTATATAATATATTAATTTTGAATATACTTACTGTTTTCTTAAATATACTATTACATAAAAACTATTATTTCATTAATTATCTAAAAGAAAAGAATATTTCCATAAGTACACAMAAAATCTAAATGAACTTGATAAGAAAAAAAGGAAAACCTTGCATGGCCGTGCATAGCCTACGGCCGGGCCGGGCTCCAGTATCCAGCTTCAGTTCTCGAACAGCAGGAGCCCACCAAGTCAAAAGCTCGCCTCACGAGTCAGAAAGTTGCGGCTCGAATAAAACCCGACGAACCAGCTCAATTGCCATTGCTTCGGTCGAAGGCCTCTATTTGTTCTTCTATTATTCTTTTTTTTTTTTGTGGGGAAAAAAGAGTAAAAATTTACTTTAATTCCCCTCTTCCAAACCCTACTAGCTCATTCAACTTTGCCTCCTTCCCTTTTGGTTCTCCCCGTCCCGGCCCTTAGCAGCTTCGCCAATTCCACTGCAGCCGGCCACCACACCTCCATCGCCTATCTTTTCTCATCTGAACTGTTTAGCCCCATATATTCTCTCTTCTCTCTTCCCTCCTTCCCAACGTGCAGAGACAAACATTCTCAAATTCACACACATAGTCAGAAAACCTAGGATAACTCCGAATTGAAAATTCTAACCAATTCCGGCAAACAGGTCAAGAACAGCATTTTAAGCTTTTCTTGTTCCTTCCTTCTCGTTTCCCCTAGTAGTTAGTATCAATAGAAAGCTGTTACATAATTTACGAAGGAACAACAACAAGGCTAATAGAGCTTCTTGAGTTCTATCAGAAATAATTGGAAGTTCAGAAGGTTAGTTGTTCGCTATCTCTATAGATTAGCCACAGACGAACACACAGAAAATGTGAGCCCCAGTTTTGTGTTCCCTCATCTAAAAAGTCGTTTTCAGATTTCAAATTAAATTTCTGGTTTTCTTTGTGCCAAATTTGGTTCTGTAATTTTGCTGAATTAATAGATATACATTCTAGATTTAAGTTAATTCGTTGATTTAGCAACGAAACATATAAGGGGAAAATTGCCTTTGTTGACGCCAATAATGCATTTTGTAGATAGCTGCTGAATATTGCATTTTGTAGATAGCTGCTGAATATTGCATTTTGTATATAGCTGCTAATCTTTATTAACTGCTGAATGATGACGAATTTTATATAGTTATTGGAATAATCTTTTCGAATACCTATGATAAGTTTGTCTAGCTGGACGAACTCGAGATAATATCAGCCTATAAGGTGGCAAAATTTGGTTAGTGTGCACTTTATTGTCAGTACTTACTGTACTTATTCTTTTTCTTGGCTTTCCGCARGTAGCTCTGAAAGGGCGCTAATTCTCTGTTGCATTTGTAATTCACTACTTATACTCCTGAAATATAATTAYTTAAAAACAAGGTATATTTCAAGCAGGTGTTCTTGCTAGTAGAAGTTTAAACCATTTTCTGTGTTTGAGAATTTAGAACCTGATTTAACTCTCATAAAAAATAGCAACCCAGTTATACATGTAATATCACATGTTTTTGTATGAATGCGTGAATATCTATGTGGATGCATATAGGTATATTTTTCATAGCAGTATATAAGCTTAGGATACAATTGAATATACTTTYAAAATCTATTCTGTAGTTTGCAGCCATCATGATGAAAATTAGAACTCCCRGCAAAGGAAGAATCAAAAGGGAGCTTGAAAAACGTGCTCCAAAACTAGTGAGTTCTTTTTCAAGTTTKTTTTTCCCTTTCTTGTGAATAAGGGTGGGGGAGGATGTATGTTTTAAAGTCTAGGAACTAACCAAGTGATTGGCTTTAATAAGAGTGAGTATATTAACTCTGTTAATCGTTGTCTTATGTGATTGAACAGGTTGAGACTGGGAAGAAGACTTTAATACTCAATGGTACGAAAACCAGCAATGTGTTGAATGCTATTTTGGGTCAAATTCATCATCTTAAGAGGGATAGTTCTGTTAGATTTACACGAAAGAATGAAATTCGGCCCTTTGAGAGCACTGGTGAAACTTCTTTAGAGTTCTTCTCAGTCAAAACCGATTGCAGCATCTTTGTGGTGAGTTATGGGAATTATAGTGAAATAATTTTGCTTCTGTGTCTTTTATTTGGTGGCATTGTTATATGATGAAAAACTGTACACATTCCGTGTTAATTATGTAAAAGATTGCATATAGCTTCTGCTTTGCTGGACATTAATTTGTTGTATGTCTGAAGAAACTAGTATTCATCCTTTGACGATATGATATGCTACTATTTCATGGATTATTACATGCCTAGTAATGAAGAGAGTGACTTTTTTCTGTTTTCCTTTTTAAACATTCTTGTTTTRCACTGGAAGAACACTGTAACCCTGCTTCTCATCCTGTTTGTTCTGTAAATGTATTSATGCTTATGTGCATATTATTTTGCAGATAGGTTCTCACTCAAAGAAGCGGCCTAATAATCTTGTGTTTGGAAGAACTTTCGATCACCATATTTATGATCTTGTGGAAGTTGGGGTGGAAAATTTCAAGAGYGCAGAATCATTCTCATATGATAAGAAGTTGGCTCCTCATGTTGCGTCAAAACCATKTTTTGCTTTCATTGGAGAAGGATTTGAGAKTGTTGATGAGTTGAAGCATCTAAAGGAAGTTTTACTTGATCTCTTTAGAGGAGAGGTATGACTATTTAACCTTATAACTTGCTGGCTTTTGATTTGAAGTCTACTGTGCTAACCATGATTAAACTATGTAGGCTGTAACGAATTTGAACCTGGCTGGCCTAGATCGTGTTTATGTKTGTACTGCTGTGTCTTCAAATAGGGTATTTTTCACTCACTGCGCAATGCGGCTGAAAAAGTCTGGCACCATTGTCCCAAGGATGGAGTTAGTTGAGGTTGGCCCCTCTATGGATTTGGTAGTAAGACGGCATCRTCTACCTGATGACAGCCTGAAGAAAGAAGCTATGAAACAAGCCCCCGAATCAACCAAAAAGAAGGTTTGTGCAGCATACTTTGGTTTTTGGGACAATATTTCTTCCATAATGAACTATCTGATCCCCTATTGTTATTTTCAGGRGAAAAATGTAACCAAGGATGCAATAGAGGGGAAAATTGGAAAGATTTATATGCCAAATCAAAAGGTAAGAAAAATAMTGTCCTTTTCATCTTTGTGGCCCCTGCTGATAAGCTAAAAAATTGATTATTGAAGTCCTAGTGAGAACAATTCAATGAGGTACGTGACTGCTGCTGCTTTTCCTCCTCCTATTGAATAAGTTATGCCTYTAGAAAGTCTACAGAGATTATAATTATATTAGAGGTGGCTTTGCTGATTATCAATGCATCTTTGAGATTTTACATGCTTTTCCATTCAAAGGCTTTGTGTYCCCCCCTTGATTTAGTTGTTCTCAGGTCATTCAAGGTTACTTTTCTTGTTCTAGTAGTTCGTTTATGGTCTCAAGTCTTCTAGTATGAAGCGGTACTTAGGCAGGTCTGTTTGGTGCCAAAATGTGTCAAAGCTATGGGCAGTACTCTTTATCGTGTTCCGTTACTCATCTTAAAGTTCACTTTGGCCCAAGCAAAGTTACTCTAAGGAATATTTCTAACTGTCTAGTTTCTCAGTTCTTTAGTAGTCTTGTCTCTACTTTTGCTAGATAATAAGTTATCACGRCTGTCTTGTGTTGAAGATTTCATAACCAAGATGAACGTAATAAATTTGTATTTACAAGCGTTTCTGAATCTTGAAGCAACCCTTAAGTCAAGGTGTAAATCATGCCCAGTTACTTGGGGAAATTGCATTTTCCTGGTTTGTCATCTCTTTCTGAAGTTCACAGTGCTAAACTTCCAAACAGTTTTATATTCTGCAGCAGTTTCTTCTAGTAAAAAGCAAGTTTTTGTATGCTAACATTCAAGTAATTTAGCTATTAAATTATGACTCTGCTTTTGTACCCCATTTTATGTCTTTTTTCTTTATCAACTTATTTCTGTATCGAATTGTCCTTTTATTTACTAAAAAAATAAAAAAATTATGGTTCATGGTGTAAGATGAAAAATATTGAAGAGCTCCTAAGCTATGAGCTTAAGAATCTTTGCTTTTGTCCAATAGCTGAATTCTGTCATCCAATAAATTGTCACTGGTCTTACTGTGTTTTAATCGTTTAGAATGTTGGTTTCTACTGTTTGTCAATGTTGCTTGGTAAGGAATCTAAAGATTCTTTTGTACTTACAGAGCCCGAAACTTTGGACCATAAAACTGCTTTTCACTCTAATTYATGTTCTCAGRTATAGCATATGTGCGGATTACATGTAGTCAGCAATTAGCTCTTTGTTTATCATATCTTTACCCCTTCGTGTAACTGAATCCAATGCTTAAACTGTTGATACCCATATCCTTGGTGTAACTGCTGATCTTGCATGCCTTTTCCCAGATTTTTTTTTTTTTTTTCCCCCAGCTTGTGATTCTTGATGTTCTTTAGTTCTGTTTTATTAGCTCTGCAACATCTATYTGCTATTCTTGCATYAATTATGCCCTTTATATGCTAATAATCCAGTTTATACATTCTGCAACATCGCTCTGCTGTTCTTAGTATTGTTAAGTTCACTYAGAAACTATTTTGTGTTGCTTGTGGTATTCTTATGCTTTTACCGTCTATAATTTGTAGGTTGGTAGTGTGGCTCTGCCTCACAAAGTAAAAGGGCTAAAGAGGGAGCGYCGCGAAGCTAAGATGAAAGGTGAAGGAAGCAAGCCTGCAGAAAAGAAGCAGAAACAGGACTCCGACTAATGTGCTTCCTTTGGCAGYTGAGTTAATTTTTTATGTATTGAAGTTGCTGAATGCATCCAGAGGTTCATAACTTTCCATGGATGAATCGGGATAGATGTTTCAAGTTTCTTAGAGAGTTTTTCTGTCCCTCAGTTGGGTTCTCTCTGGCGGCCTTAGTAAATGGTCAATCTTGGGTACTGCTGCTTATMAAAATCGCCAAGCTGTAGTTATTTAAGTAAGCAAATATTTTTGCGTTTTACCGAAGAGCTTTGAGAGTCTAACCTTGGCCAAAAGGAAGTTTRTAGGATCTGTATTTTAAGACGGACTAGTGGTTTCTTGATATTGTGATTTCACTAACAAAGTTATTATGTTATCTGAAAAGAGTGTTCACAACTGACTTGATTCCGAAAATTAGCAGAGCATTTGATTAATTAGTTATCTTAATTACAATTGAGGAGTTAACGAGGGGACTTGTGTTGTTATGGAATTTATTGTTTCTTAAATGAGGAGGTTATTGATGAAAATTTAGAGAGTATGTTCATTTGTGAAAGATTTACAATTAAGAATAGGAACACTTCCTTACAAATGGAGGGCAATATTTCTTATATTTCTAACATGGTTAATTTTATGGCGCACAGAAAGGGGAAAAAAAAAAAAAAAAAAGAAGATCAAGCCATGGTCCAATATTATTTGATTGATCATTCGGTAAAAACTGTAAAATTCTATAACAACAAAGCAAAAGGATACTTAACTCGTCAATGTCAACTCTACCATTTATGTTTATGAAAGGTGCACATTGAGTCTCGTAAATATTATTTATTTTGTTTTAAAATAATTATCTATTACCATATATTTTTTAATTAAATTAATTGTTATATTAGTTTATTTAATGTTTAAAAAATCAATAACATGTTACATGAGATTGAATAAAATTTATAAAAAATTTAATAATTAATTAATACGTATAATTATATTCACGTAAATAGTTATTTGAAGATGCAATGATCGAAGTCGAATAATTACTTAATGATCATTACTGCAGTTTTTAGTCCATATGTTTCTAAAAGGGGTAAAATAAAGCAATTAAAAGAAAAAAAATACTACACTTCTGGGAATAGGGGGATTTACTGTGAGGTAATTCTTTTGGGACTTTAATAAGTTCCGTCGTCATTYTCTTACCTCGACGTAAAAACCTTAAGCAAACACGTAATAACAGTGGTAATTTCATATTGGCGTGAAAGTAGAAATTGCGCAGGCCAAGGAGTTGGGGCAAAAAATAGGGCGAAACAGGAAAATAAATCCTCGAACCTCTAGTAATAAGCAAACGCCTCTACCAGCAAATCTTCAACACAGCCAGGCCCAGTCCCCTCCCTCTACTCCCCTTCCCGCGGCTCTCTCTGTTTACATTTTGGGTTCTCACTTTCAATAATTCAATTCAGTTATGGTGTCTTCACCGCTACCAGGGCTTCAAAGCGAGGCATTGCCTTTACAAGCAGAGGGAGAACCGGTTATTGAGTCACCGGCCCCTACAGCCTCTGCCGCCGCTACTGAGAACGACAATACCAACTCTATTAGTATTGAGGAAGAAGAAGCGGTGGTTGCACCTCAAACGAAGGCAGTTACACAGTCGTCTACAGTGGCCAAATGGCCGGGATGGCCGGGGTTCAATGTCTTCAGGCTTATAGTCCCGGTTCTGAAAGTTGGGAGTATAATTGGCCGCAAGGGCGAGCTGGTGAAGAAGCTTTGTGAAGAGACCGGATCCCGCATTCGTATCCTAGAAGGTGCTCTGGGCACGTCCGATCGTATTGTTAGTCCCTTCTTCCAACTGCAATGCAATTTTTTTTTTTTCCCCCAAAACCGTTTTGTGTTTATTTTGCTTATATGTGCATATGTGTATTATACTAGAGGGGCAAGATTTTTTGCTCAGTGGATACGATTCTTGTTGCATGCATAKCTAAAGATTCACATAGAGGCAACGCGAGTACCTAGTATTCTCATATACAATGTTTCTTAGTTACCCTTGGCGCTCTTGTGAATTTGGGATACGTGATAGGAAACATCTTGCTAAAGAAATTGTTGACATGTTTGGTTCCCAAGGAAGGAAGAAACAAAAGAAATTAGGAAATACATCATTCAATATAAAATTTTCTATTTTATTTCCTGTTCTCTTGAATTCCTAGTTTTAACTGAAAATTTGCAAATTTGATTCTTTTTTATTTATCAGCTGCAAATACGGTGGAGGTGCCATTATTGTTAACAATTCCTTCCCTTTTTTCATTCTTGTTACTCAAGTTCATGATTGAMATGGATGAATGTGATRTTGTTTAGAAAAGGCGATCTTGTTTATGTTGCAGTGATCTAATGTTATACGAGCAATTTATTTCTAGTGATCGTATGAATATGCCAGGTCTCTAGCTACTGTAATATGATCTATTAGAAAATATTCATAGAACATCGACTCCTAATATTCTCATTGTGAGGATAGGGTGGACAGGATTTGTTGTTGCTCGGCACTATTTTATCTTTTACMGGATTAACTAGAATGGGATATTAAGGCTGATGCCAGGGAGTGCTACTGGAATAATMCTATGTTAATTAATCAACTTTGTGGTAGATGCAGCATTATGTAAGATTCTGACTGTATTGTTTATATTAGTGCACATGGAGATCGTAGTATTGTTGCTGTTGTTACTAGAGTGAGATATTATAACTGATGCATAGGGTGCAATTCTGTAGTTTTCTTATAACAGCTGGTGCCTTGTGTAATGACTACTACTTTGTAGATCCTCTTGCTTCCATTTCTCATTGAGAAGATCAGATTAGATATACCTGTCCTTCGACCACTGAACCACTCTAACGGTTTCATGACATTATACAATTTTAGTGGCCTTTAACCCTAAAAAGTGACCCCTTCTAAGTAAGTCACTTAATATATCCTTTACAAACTTCAAGAGGAGAGGGGGTGGAGGGGAGGGGGAAGGAGAAAGTGAAGAAACAAGTTGACTATAGTCGGGAAGAGGGAGAAGAGGGACAAGGATGTTGATTGGTTACCTAGGGTGACTACTGCTGGCCTTTACCCTGAGCAGTAGGGCTTCCTTTTATGTTCTGGTAACTCATCAAATTTACAAGATTTAACTATATTGGTGTACCAAAAGAGTGATGCATAATAGATTTTATACAGTTTTTTATCATAATTGAACAAGATRCCGGCAGAGAGTATAGAGGAAAAAACTTTATGGTTTCAATTTAATTCCGACAATTGTACAATATCGAAGTTGCTACCAGAAAAATACTGCATTCTCTGGCACAACCACAACAACTATGGCAGTTCCATTAATTATTTTCAAATCCCTGGTATGACAAAGTCTATTCTGAACTCAGATTCAGATTTCCAGCTGAGCATCACAGAATTCGGTATCCCCTGTTGTTAGATAAGAACATAGGTACAATATGAATGTATAGTTGTAAATCTAATTGGATATTGTAAGCTCAATTTCTACTAAGTGGGACGAGGTCAAGAACTTGGAGTCTGTGCATTGTGCTTATTTTTCTAAGTAGTTTGTAAAGACTCTTCRCAGWAGAGAATTATGTATTTGTACATCTTGGGTTGGAAGTTGTTAATGACAAAAACTATACCCAAGAGGTCATGCATGAGCTGCACTATAACAGTTTGCTCTCTCTATATTGATCATCCTGTTCATAATCCTCATCATTCTCATAAACTTTATGCACGTTTGTGAAYTTTAAATCCAAACTTACTTTTAGACAATTCACCAGAAATGGCAGAAAAACACCAAGGCAGTCATGGGTTTTCTTCAAACCCAACCAAAAGAGTCCAAACATCACACAAAGATACTCCTATCACTTTAAGGAACTTAGACCTACCAATGAAATCTTCCAGAACTACCTTAAAACTTGTAGGTCGAACAAAATRTAGAAAAACATAAATCATCATTTCTGCTCAGTGAAATTGTCAAACACTGGTGCCAAGCAGCTCCATGTGATGACTAGGCTTTAGTGGTTGCCTTGGACTGCTCAAAAGATTTACTGGAGCAGAAGCTCTGCTGTGGCTGCTGACTGTTGGCTGGTGGTGTTGGGTGGCAGTATAGGAAGGAGAGGAAAGATCAGAGAGAAGAAATACAAATTTAGATATATAGTAAGGGTAGATAATATTGGTCAAATAAATGAATTGGGTTTCTCTAATTTGGATCTTAGTAAATGGAAAAAAGTATCTATATCCAAACCCATCCTCTAATTTTATTCCTATTRCAAATGAACACAAACAAAAATGACACCCAAAGGCACACCACGGTTTGCAAAAATACTYGCTAGGTTTTCTATTCTATATGGGGTTCATTTTACTTTTGAATATAGCCTTGATATTGACTACTTAACATTTAGTTTTTGTTAGGTCTTGAGAACCTAACTTTTCCTTATCAAGATCAGTGAATCTCTTAATTGCACATAATGTTAGGTTCTGATATCCGGGAAAGAAGACCTGGATGCGCAACTATCTCCTGCAATGGATGCTGTATTAAGAGTATTTAAACATATTTGTGGTCTCTCTCCAATTGAGGGTGGTAGCACAGTTGCAGAAACTGCTGCRGCTTCCTATTGTTCTATGAGGTTGCTGGTGGCATATTCACAGGCGATTCACTTGATCGGAAAGCATGGTTCAACAATTAAATCTATACAGGAAAATTCTGGTGCTTCCCTGCGAGTGTTGTCAGAAGGTGTGGCTTCTGTGGTTTTATATGTTTTGAGATGCTTTGTGTATTTACATGAACCAATTTTAACAATGATGCAGTCAGCCACATGCTATTTTTCTCCTAGTTAAGTTATTATGATATTGTTTTTTGGTTTCTGTAAAGCAATCCTATCAGTTCTTGTCTTGTTTTAGTTTCCATGTGCGCACTGTGTGTTTCAGTAGTATGTAAGTGCTTATCTTTGAATATCTGTGTACAGTGAGGTATTAGCATCATCTAAACTTTGTTCTCTGTCAAATTAACTGACCAAAGATCATGGAATGACAGGTCAACATCTGAACTGATTAAGATGAGTGGTGGGATAGACTTTGATGGAATGGCTAGAAGAATAAATATAAGTCACCTGTAAAAAAATCAACCAAAGGAAACATGTGAATGTCACCCAGCGAAACATAGAACAGATTGGAACGATTTGCTTCATGTGCTCTTTGGCGCCTTTTCTTTGTTGCATGGCCTAAGGCTTCTGCAATAAATTTCGGATGAATGAAATCTGTTATTCTTCATTCAATGCCTCAAATATACAGACATTATCTGAAGTATGAAGTTGGTTTTGTCATGTTTGTAATTCGCTCATTGCTTCAGTTTATGCTTTGAATTGGAAATTAATTGATTCCAGATGGTCTTGTTTTGATCAACTTCCTCTTTCTCATCCTCGCTTTCTCTCTGTTTCTCTTTTTCCGCACTACACACTTCTCCCTGTATAAACATGCCTGTATACAGGGTGTTGTGCGAAACAGAGTGAAAACATGAACATAAATTAGATCGTGACTRTCTCCCATGCTAGTTCTRGAACTACGCGTATCATTTTTCTAATCACCCTTCATCTGTTTTCTCCTTGCAGATGAAGTGCCTTCCTATGCTAATTCAGATGAGAGAATTGTTGAAATCCATGGTGAGGCTCCTAAGGTTCTTTCTGCCGGAGAAGCAGTATTGAGGCAGCTGAGAAAGTTCCTTGTCGATCAGAGTGTTGTACCTGTATTTGAGAAGACCGTAAGTTTGATGATCATGAATTTTCAGTTCATTTTCTTTTTCTTAAATATTAGAAGATAATATTTCATACCTTTGACAGTACAATAACACAATTTCTCAAGATCGGGTGACAGAGTCTTATAATTCGCAATCCTTCAATATTCCAACTTCTGCTTCTGCAATCGCTCATGGGCCTCAAGGGGGTTACTATTCAGATTTTTCACGCCCAATGAAGCGGGATACTTTCTTATTCGAGCATGAAGTTCAGGTTGACTCTAAGCTCCCTCATTCTGCTCTAGCAGTTTATGGGCAAGATCCTGGATCTGCTGACATCCGTTCTACTTTAGGACGGAACCATACTCCAATAGTTACTCAGGTCAGTCAAACTAACTTCTCTTGTTGATCCATAAACATGATTTTCCTTTTTTCAAAAAAAAAAAGGGGGGAAATGTTTATGTTTTCTTGTCAGATTCTGGGGATTTTTTTCTTTCTTCCTTTTTTTGGGTCTTTTTGTTTTTTATCTTTCTTATAATACGTTTGACCATAGGATCACTGAGACTTGTTTAATATTTTGTTGGTCCAGATAACAAAAGTAATGCAAGTGCCGTTGTCATATGCTGAGGACATAATTGGAATAGGTGGGGGAAACATCGGATACATCCGTCGTACCAGTGGAGCAGTTCTTACTGTACAAGAAAGCAGGGGCCTCCCTGATGAGATTACAATTGAGATCAAGGGCACCTCTTCACAAGTTCAGGCAGCTGAGCAACTCATCCAGGTATAGGAAAATTTTTGCTTTAGAAYACTGAGCTTAATCTGGAACTTAACAGAAATAGGAAGAAAAACCATTATCAAGAAATTAACAAGATTGAAATRAAGTGGAGAAGGGAAAATTCTCTATTTACCTTCGAATTGTCCTTCAGATCTCAAATTAACAGTCAATGTTTATAGGTTTATGCTTTCAAACGGACTTTTCACTTTCAGGGACATGCAAATTGACAGTTTAAAGTTCTTGACCTCTATTTGGAGCTAAATGGCAGCTTTGATGTATGGGAATAGTAGGCCATCTTTAATTAGGATTTTACAATCATATACAGGCCTAAGATAGATATAAGCTTTGTTACGTAAGTTGGTTTGTATTTACCTTGTATTGAATACCACCTCTTCTCTTCGGGTTGGCTGATAAAGTAATCAGGAATCTAATGCTTTGGCTAGTAGTATCCCAAAGAATGTTCTATATTATTGATCTGCATAATTGATCAAGTCTGGATTTCTATTATCTGCAGGAGTCCATTAGAAATCACAAAGAACCAGCTCCAAGCATCTATGGCAACATCAACCCCGGCTTGAGTTCCTACTCACATCTGGACGACCCCTATTCGACATCTTCCTTTCAGTCTCAGTCCCAGTCTCAAGGAGGGTATAGAAGTTATAGGTTTTGAATCATCAATGCTAATATTTTCACAAGCTTTTAGTAAGATCTTATTTAAGAATAACTATTTTTGGTGTCTAATTTAGATTATATGAATTACTAAATGATGCTAYCTACTGCTTCTTTGCCCTGAGTTTTATCTTGTCTATTCTGCTATACCTTTGACAAAATGCCCAAGTAATCCAACTCGAACCTGCACTAGAGGTTTGCCCAAGGGCTTCATTTTTAAAATGTAAGCATTGTGTTGATTCTTCTGGAAACGAAACAATGACTTTTGAAGATTAACCARTTGGTATCATTGGGTGACTTGACTGGCTCCTTCTAGGGAGAAACATGCAGYGGTATGATGCATGTAYAGAGTTATGTTTTTACCTAATCCCAGAAAACTAAAATACAAATCTTCTACRTATGATTTGATGACGCAATTAAGGACTTAAATTAATTGGTTAGGTACCTATTTGATTTTGTCTGATAATTGATATTATTAAGTGATTATTTATCTCTTTTGATAACAAAATCTCGTTATTGCCTAATTGTCAGAATTTTAATTGTCCTTTTTTATAAATTTTAAGCCAAATGAGAGGTACTTAAGTTTGATATTTCAATAGGCTAACCATTTKTCGTAAATTATTGTGATTCTTTTTCATATAAGCTAAATTATTATAAATAAATAKTAAAAGAAACAATATTTCAGAGCTTTATTATAAATTGAAAACTATTAAATATTTCATCAATCTGCTCAATTGAAAAAGAAAAAAAGAGAACGAAAATCCTTGACTTTTTGAAACATTAGTTTCTTATCCATTTGAAAATTTATGCTACAAAATTAACAAATAGTAGTAATCTCTGATTACAAATCATGGATCAATAAGATGAACATAAATTCTTAGTTGAGAACAAACATTTTCTCAAGAAAAACAATAAGAAAAATAAAGTTTTCAATTTTAATACTTTAGTGATAAATAAATATCAAACACCASTCTTTATTATTTCCTAGAYTGGGAACCCATTAAGAATWAAGCTTAAAATCTGACTGGTTCAACACCTTATAGTAGCATAAGCAGGTRTTAGGGGAGTCAAATAGCTGGTCGCTTTATACACTTCTCTAAGACAACATTAATCCCATGTAACTTCGATGATCGATTAGTCCCGGATTTGGTCTGATGGTCTCCTTATCTACCAAGGCATTCTTGSRTGAATTTCTTGGAAAAGAAACCCTAGCCAGAGGACAAAAGAATGAGAAACCTCAGAACAATGCTCTAATTAGTGTACTTGAAAATCCACCAAAGTTTGGTATTGGGTTAATTTTTTTTTTTTTCTCGTGTCTGCAGTAACTTCCATCTTCACAAAAAATATCCAAGTGCACGTGTGTATTTGGTTGTTARGGTTTAGGTAAATTTTGCTTGTACTTGTCGTGTCCTATGAACTTCCTCTTTCTCTAGACTCATTATCTTCTAATCTTCTAGCAACTTTCAGACAAATGAAATTTTAACAAAAAGCAAATTTGAAAGCTTTACAGATCTAATCTAATTTCTTGAGTGCAGAATTTCATTGTCCTTGATTACATTCTCAGAATGTTTGGAACTTTACTACAAGTTTATTCAAATGCTAGAAATAGGTCATGAAAATTTTCTTGTTTTTGCAGGAAATTTAACATTCTGTAGATTTGTTGAGATATAAGTATTTTAATAGGCCATTATTGTCAGACCTTGAATGATCCGCACAGTACATGTTCGTCTATGTTCCACACTCACTGAGGTTGTGCAGCAAAAGGATCCGTAAACTGATAATCACAAGACAGTAAACTATGCCTGCCTTTAACACTCCAGATAATTTCCAGAACACAGCTAGTCATACCTTTCATTACATTTATATATTCATCCCCGCGGCTGGTGGCGATCTTAGTAGTATTTGCTGAAAGGTCTAGAAACAAGTTGGCTCTGAAAGAGTACATAGAAGCCCAATTCCTATAATCTGATATTTTTTGTTGAACTGTAGCAAACGTGGAGATAAACCAGTTCTTGATGCACCAATAGCTTACCATAGTTTCATGTGTTTTTCTGAAACATTAAATAGTTGCTTAAGCTTCGGTTTGATAAACAAAAGAAACAGTTACTCGAACCTATCTAAAATCGAGTATACGCTGCAGCTTATATAGACATGGATACTTTAGCTTTTGGCATTTTTTCAATAAGAAATTTGTAAGCAAATAGCGTAATTTGCAAAACTAAAAACAAACACAAATTATTATGAGCATGCAACTGCAATTCATCTCTCTTGTGGCATGAAGCTTCTATCAATAACTTGCAATCCCTTCTGGAACTAAGAATTAGGAAAACTGYTTTTTCAAGATATTGTTCGGATGTTACTTGTGCTCTAACTCCATACTTATAATTGCCTTTCTAATTTAATCTTAATTATTATGTGACCTCAAGTTACAGTAGCAAAAATGTAMCGATCTGATTAAACAATTGCTGCTATTTTTTATAGTGAAGTACTTGACAAGTAGTCAGCCACATAYGAATTGAATCTTATCTAGGGTTCTTCATTGTTTCTAGACAGTCTTCTTGACAAAGGCATGCCAACTAATTTACCATAGATCACCGCGTGAATCGTCAAAGTCTTCGTTAAATAACTACGACTGGGATCTCATCAGAGAAAAGGGAGAGGCTAGCCGCCTACATTTGCGACCACAAAGTTATCTGATAACTATAATTATTGACATGGTATGTTTGATCAAATGAGCACGTAAATGGAGGGTTATAGTTGGCCACTAGTGATAGTACTGAATTCAATTTTTTTTGTGGATTTCTTGTATGGCTAAACATATGCCAACAACTTCAATCAAATCATTGTAATGGATTGATCGTGACTGTTTAGAGGCTCTGTCTTTCTGGCATATGCTGCTYCCGACMTTGAGTATATGTTCACACTGGTATGAGCGAGGCAACCTATCTAGGTCTGTTAAGTTAAATAGTCTGTATTATCATCTTGAAGTGCTTGACAAGCAGGCTAACGATCTTCAACGTATATTGCTATGGTCTTTTTCTTCATATTTATTTGTCTGTAGTCTTCTTGAGAACGAAATAACAGTAGAATAAGCGACTTTGATGTCAGAAACTTGATTGCAATTGATATCTACATTAATGATTTCCAGCTTACAAGGATGGAAGTATAGTGTATCAGGAATCCATGTGTGCTACATATTTTCATTGGTCACTCTTCAACATGATTGATGTGAGTAGAATATGGTGCATAAAATATATAACAGATATTATGCTAGGGTTTCTGGTATTAAATGATAGCTACGAAAATACCCTCTGTTAACAATTTTAGCAGCTCCYTCCTYYAACCATATATGACMTACAAACACAACCATGCTTAACTAAAATGGTTCGGCAGGGTTCTGCCAATCTTAATAGTGAATTCATTGATAAATAGAAACAATCCAGTTGATCCTATGGTGGCTATTTTCACGGAAGCTTCTCCAATGGAAGTTRCTTTTTGAATTCTAGTTTTCACTATTTTCGAAAGGATTKAGGAATAACCTAAAGTTTCTGCACCATTCAAGTTTGAAACAGAATTGATCTTCTTTGTTAAGTTATCTTTGTTACGGACTTTTCCTTGGGGARAACTTTTAACAGATATTGTTACAGTGAAGTGTAAGAATCAAGCATTTCTAATGTTTCCATTCAAGATCCATCCTTCTTTCACCCARTACTTTTGTCCTTGTCCAAACCATTGGAACATAAAATAAGCTTCTCCAAAATTTGGATAAAGGCTGATTGCGGTTACTATTTTTTTCTCATACTTCACACTGAAGCCAATAGATTTTTTAACAAGTCGCAGGACCAGACGGATATAAATTTAGTAATCGGAAGTGCTACACAAGTTAACACAAAATCGTGACAGATGGATGGCGACTCTCTCTGATTRACTCTGAGGCGTTCATTGGCTTAATAATATGATGTCAAAACCTGATCTTTACAAGATCATAACAAACCCACTTCTGATTATGGATCAGAAAAATACAAATGGTTCCCTGCATATTACTGAAAAGTGTTTCGACAATATAAAGCAACACGAAAAGTGGTCATTAGAATTAGTTATATAACATCCATGATAAAACACTTCCAGCCYAGTTACTTAGGCTTTTCAGTTTCGTAGATTTTGAAATGYRCACAAAAATAAATAAATAATGATGTTTTCTTCAGCATCTTGAAGGGCATGATGAAAAATWGGTACAATTAGATCACTGCGAACTTCCTCCRATGCATAGTAGTTTTCAGATGACTCAATGCATTATGATAATCCAAACACAAAAAAGGGACCATTTCTTTGGCAACTTAGTAGATTTCATGATTGTTAATGCACATAGTTTGCTACATAARACCACGGACAAATGCAGTACTCTTTGCAAACGTTTCTTTATTTGGTATTCGAACTCCTCAAGGTATGAGAATCTTTGATGCTTATTCCGTGAACAGTATTATTTAATTTATAGACTATTACACTTGAATAATCCTCCAAAACAASAAGTTCATACTGGGATATTTGATTCTTTTGCCTGTCAAGTTCACTAGCTTGTTAGCTACAAAAACTCCCTTTGCCAACAGTTTCAACACTTTTTCTCCTTTTGCCTCCACCCCCCCCCCCCCCCCCCCCCCCCCCCCCCCCCTCCCCTACTACTGCAGCTGCTAAAATGGTTTAGGCAGTAGATCTCTTTGAGCCCTCAAAACCTATATCAAATCTCCTTTTAGTCTCTGACTTGTAAAGTTGATCTGGTCGCATGAAATGGCGTGTTTCAACCCTGTGTGAAGACTGAAATTTCAATGCTCTTTCTTGATCCTGGCTAGCTATAATAGGGAATATCAAATATTRTTGACAASTAGTGACCAAATTTTATACGATCAATGGATATGTAGATGAAAATRTCGGTCATAATTGCTCAAATATAACGTAAAATAATCAGCAGAAGTAGAAGTTTTCTTCTTAAGTTTCCACAAATTTGAAACATTTGGAATAAATTGACCTTTTCTTTTGCTATTAACTTGTTCAAATTAGCTATATACATATACTTTATTCTAACTGTCAAAATCCAAAATAGATTTCTCTTCTTTTAGATGTATAGTACAGAAACATCCGCACGAGGAAGAGAATACAAGTGAACTTTGGTCAACAAACCTAATTGAGGAAAACTCAAATACTTCATCAGTTCGGAATTAATTGATCACATTTTTATTCTAAAATGTTATAAAATGAATGTCCAATTTACTAAAACCGTTTAAACTTCCACTAATACATAGATCCTATTAGTAACCTCATAATGATTAAATACTCTCATAAATCTTTTTGTTGAGTCAAGTAGAGAAATTCAAATTTAGACGGTTTTACAAAGTTTCTTATTTGTTCCTTAAACTTCATTCAGAAACATATTTTCCTAACTGGATTTTAAATGAATTTTTCCAAAAATTTACACCTCAATAGTTTGCAACCATACCAATACATATACAATTATGATCTGAAAGAAAGTGACCTCCCATCCCACTCTATGTTATCCTAGGGTTAGCTCTAAGGATGGAGCTAGATTTTTAACTTTAATGAGGTAAGAGTAAATGAAAAATATATTGGAGYGTGAAATAGTACTTTTTTTGGGGCAAAAATTCAATATAAATTTAAAAATATTAATCCCATATGGCATTTTAAAAAAAATGTTAGCCAACCCCTATCTCCGCCATATAACCATGGTAGGGTTRTGGACTGATGCTTGAAGATTGCTCTGAATCTAATTTGCAAAAGGTACTAACCAAACATTTGAGTAAGATAGTAACTAATATGCTTTTAGATTAACGAGGTCCTATATTCATTCAGTATAGTCGAATGTAACAAGGGACGTTGTTTGAATACCAAAAATACTAATTGTCCAAAATTATAACATTTTTTTTTCCTATAGCTCGCCCCTTCACATCTTTGAAACCATTCTTGTTTCCAAAAAAGTGTGGCCTCTTTACATGAAATAGTAATTTAACATTAAAAAATATATATATCATTCTTTACTATGATATCTCATTTCCTTAATTTATATTATAAGAGATATACGTAACAATAAAGAAAGGTGCAGCTTTGCAAGTCTTAAATCTGATTCTTGTTTATCATGAACCCCTTTCCTTATATATACATTAGAATGGGCCTGTAACTCGAACCAATCGTTTGGTAATAAAAGAAAGTAATTCATAGGAAAATGAATCTACATAATGTGATTTCAGATAAACTACAATTCTATGTTTGGACGATTCAAAAGAATATTTAGGGAAAGTAATGCAAAATTTTCTCTTAACAACAAGTTAAAAAAATGAATTTTACATCTTCAACAATTTTGAAATAATTTAATTAGTATATAAAAATTATGAAAATTTGAAACTATAGTTAATAATATATGTAAAGCAAATGATTTCAAGAGATACATACAATTTTATGTTGGGGGAAGTGTGAGGGGCAGAAGGCATAAATAAGTGAGGAAGAATATGATGGATAAAGATGAAGAAATCTGTCTCTTTATGCTTTCTTTTTAAAATTCTTTTAGTCTTTTTAAGTTAAAATTTTGGGAAAATGAGGATCTACTTTCCCGGTATTTGGCATTTTATTTTTCTCATATACAAAAATTCATATTGCTTTCCTATTAATAAATAAGAAACCAACAACCAAAATCAGGGTTGCCGCACTATATATATATATATTTTTTTTGTTAATATCGATGGATTTCAAAACCAATTATATATACATTCGATTATGTAACCAATGTATTATCCATTAAGTTTTGGTAAAAGTTTTTTAGTGATACGTACTTAAAACTCTATACTATATAAATAATATGAAATGCAAATACACAGTTAATGTCATAGACTCTCTTTTTTTTTTTTTTTTTTTCCTTTTTTTACTTTTGAATTCATGACTTAAATATCTCCATTTAACTGGAATTACTTACATCTTTTGGTTTGATTATTGGCTTTAGTGTCGCTACTCTAAAGTTAAATCTACCTCTCTTCTTTGCAAATTTTGAGCAAGTATTTCAATTATTTTTTATTTTGTATCGAAAAGATTTTATCATAATGTCAATTAGGTTGATCTAATAGTTGATGGCCAAAAGGGGAWAAGAAAGGAAGAGAAACRAGGAATATTTGAAGTTGAAAGTTTCCTCAATATGGAGAAATCTCACATCAAAGGTTAACAGACTTGATGGGGCTTTACCTTACTATCTAGGTTGCCTGTGGATATCTGGCCTTTTGTAGAAATTAACTATCCTGTTTTAGAGTGTCCACTGGCTTTTATTTATCAGTAGTTCAGAATGCTTCTTCTATGCTTGTATAATTGACTGTTTAACTGCCTACGAACACAATATTGCCTAAACCATACAAGTTCTTATCCATGCAAATGACACAAAATCTACTAGCTAGTTGCAAACCAGAGATCATCTGCAAATTTCKGCTTTCTTCGYAGGTCTCTCAATCATTAGATCAATTTTTAAAACTTTCGTGTTTGAAGAAATCTGTTCGATATATTCGAAAATTCCTTTATAATGTTTGAAAAATGTCGATAATATGTTTCCAAAATTCTTTTATGCATGTGTTGAAATCTATATAAGGGACCGCAATTGTTTTATGTTCTTTCAAAAATATTTCTTGTTGATAAACTCTTCTTCTAATTGTTGTATGCATAGTTTTCATTGATCAAACAAGAAATATATACAGTGATGTGTGTGCATATAAAAATATTTTGTCCATTTTAGTGGAAAACTAGGATAAGTGACCTTGTAAAATGACAATTTGGAGTTTTTGAGGTTACTAGAGTTCACTTTAAAGTTTTAAGAGTTTCTAGATTTGGAAATTTAGATACGTTGCATTGTCATCTTGTGTAATTTAGACAATTAAATGACYGCGTGGATGTCAAGTGCCTTACCTTGTTGAGGATGACAGTGTGGTTGTGAAGAAAGATCCTTCGGTCATTTGGTCCAAGCCTCTTCTTGATTTCAAGCCTAAATCCTGCTTGACTTGTTTTGATTTTCATATAAATTTCCTATTTAAGCTTGTGGAGACGATGAAGCAAATTTTAGTCGATGAAGATCTATTAGAAGATTTGCTAGAATTCAATTCGAGATGGAGGTTTGAAGAAGTTTCCCTGTATTCTAAGGCGACATGGGTTAGGAATACTAGTTTGGAGTTGCTTACAGGATTATATTCAATTCAAAAAGGTAATAATATGTCTCCTACCTAGCTTTATCATTAATACTYGTTAGTACTGGGAGAGTTTTGGTGTGTAATCTTTGCGAGTTGGTTAGTACATTAATCATATGGACTTGCAACATAATTTACTAACGTTAATTTTAATTTTTTAAAATTTTATTTCATATTCAATCGCAAATTGGAAACGACTCATTTTAATTTTTATTCTTTTTAAATATATTCTTCTTCCACYGTAAATTTGCGATTGAATYTTATTATTTTTAGTTTTTTGTTGTTTAAATTTTAATTAACTCCACTACAAAACCCGTCACAAATTTGTCACGAACTTTGTAACGAAATATAATAGACAAGCTTATTTTGAAGGAATTCGAATCCTTCGCCAAAACACATTTTGCGATTTCTTGTTATGGTTTGAGAGTTGTGAGAGTTCCCACCTCTGTATATTCTTACTTTGATTTGGTTAGTAAAGGTTACTCCTTACTCTCCCGTGGATGTAGGTCGCCTTCACTCGAACATTAAGTTCCTATTTATTTTTCATACTATTAATAAATAATTTGTTTCGTTTGTCAAAGATTTCATTGTCTATTTATATATCTTTGTTTACACAACTTACATTAAGGTACATTTTGTTTTTGCAAGCTCCTATGTATCTTTAATACACATTTATCCATGAAGTAGTGAATAAGTGGTCTGCTTGAACTTGGATTTGCTAGAAACCAGGGATTTTTTTTTTTTTTTCCTTTGAAACGGGAATCATATATTGCCACAAAATAGCTGAAATAATTAAAATGCACAAGGCTGGCTGTTACCACTCACAAAGGTGAGGATAGTGGTACTTTTGTGGCAATCCAATCGCTACGTCGACAGATATTTCATACTCATGAAAGGATGTGATAAAGAAATTTATTTACTTTAGCTTTAAAAGAATTATAAAATTATAAAATTCAAAATTTTTGAGGTCATTATAAGAAAATCAAATTAACATAGTTTATTTATGGGTAATAATGTAATTAAGAGAGATGAAGCAATAATTTCTCCTGTGACTTTTCTATGCAGAACTAGCTTTAAATATAAGGTCTCAAGCACCTTATGCCTTAAGACCCATAGTAGGTGAGAGCTTATGAAATACTCTCTTTCTTCTCGAAAGTTTCCATATAACCGCTAGATTTCTTGCTCATTTCAAGCAAGAAAATACCCGCAAATTCGTTAACAAAAAGGCTATGCAAGATTTTCCATATGCCTTGCTAGGTTAGGTTTTCCAAATGACGTAAGAATCTGTACTTCCAAAAGTCCATCTTCTTCATGCACGTAAGAAGAATTGCTCCAATTCTAGAACAACAATTGAAGTTTTGTGCCAGAGGTTCAGTTTCTTCAACCTTACAAGCTTATCATATCTGTTGATGCATGTGGTGGTTGAATACCAAGCAAGMAAAGGAAGAGAAAAAGTTATTTTTCCCCCTTCTTTTGAACAAGTTTTTGAGTTTTAGGGTTTTCTTTGAACATGTCGGATTCTTGAGGTTTTGAGCATAGTAGTTGAAAAAGATTTAGCTAATTATTATAGCACAAATAAGGATAGATAAGAAATGGAAGGAGAAGTGAAGGAGGAGACACTTCCACCAGGATTCCGATTCCATCCTACTGACGAGGAGCTCATCACGTTCTATCTCATAAACAAGATCTCAGATTCTAGTTTCACAGGAAGAGCTATTGCTGATGTTGATCTCAACAAATGCGAACCATGGGATCTTCCAGGTAGTTGTAACCTCAGATCTTGTTACCCTTTATCATCAATCATTTTCTGATAATCAAGAAACTAGCTAGGGTTAGGGTTTTGTTAAGTGGCAATCAACTCAACATGATTTCTTAACTGCATATATGATGAATTACAAAAAATGATTCCCGCGAGAATTAATACAATCTTTTCGAGTGTTATTCATCTTCAATGTTTTAGATCTAGAATCTTTTCGAGTATTTCTTGTGTTACAAAATATGCTTCCGAGGCCTAATATGCCAACAATAATCACAAAATTCTTATCTAACACATCTACTAGATGCTCGTATTTCTCTTATGTCTTTCTTGATGGAAATAGGAAAAGCAAAAATGGGAGAAAAGGAGTGGTATTTCTTCAGCCTTAGAGATCGGAAATACCCAACCGGAGTCAGAACAAACCGTGCCACGAACACCGGGTATTGGAAGACCACTGGAAAAGACAAGGAGATCTACAACAGTGTCACCTCAGAGCTGGTTGGAATGAAGAAAACATTGGTTTTCTACAGAGGAAGAGCTCCCAGAGGGGAGAAAACAAACTGGGTCATGCATGAATATCGTATTCATGCAAAATCCTCCTATAGAACAGCTAAGGTAGTACACCTTTTTTACATTTTCTTTCGAGAAAGGGGTGTAGGTCTGTGTTATTTTGAGTTGAAAAATATTTTAATTCAGAAACAATTGATTTTTCGTTTCAAGTTAATTATCATCAAGATGATTTTTCAAAATATAAAATTACATATCTTTCAAATATTTTCTTGTCATCCAAAGAATTTAACTCAAAATTAGTAATTTGTATTTGGAAGTTTTGAATTTTAAAATTTCATGTTAGATTGAATAGCAATAAATCCATATATAGAAAATCAAGTTTTCTGTATAATTTGCTTCTATTTCTCATCTTGTTTTTAAAAGTAATCATTATGCGGCCTAAAAGGGGGGAAAAAAACCAAAAATACATTCCTAGAATTTGACCTAGGACATACTAAAACTGACTTTAGTTTTTCTTTGGATCTACTATGTCTAAAATGGGATAAGTATCGGAGTCCTTCATGACTAAAACCGATTATGTACAATCATTCCTGTCCTCCCCAAATCTCCGTAGACTATTGGGTGGGGGAGGAGGGGAGGTAGGTACGACAAGAAGTTGCCCTGTTCCTTAGGTTTTCTTTCCTTGTTATTCTTGATATGACTTGACATTTTAAAGAACTATGGGTAGATGAAATGAGCAACAATTATTTGTTTCTCTTGTAGTTTATCCAAATATATGTTCTAACATGTCGTAGGGTGTTCAGCAGGATGAATGGGTGGTTTGCCGTGTCTTTCAGAAGAGTGCTGGAGGGAAAAAGTTCCCTTCAAACCACTCAAGGGCGGTGAATCCTTACCATCTTGAAATAGGCCCTAGTGCTATTTCATCCCAAATGATGCAACCTGACGCTTTTCAATTTAACATGGGGAGAAACTACATGAGCCATGCAGAAATGCAAGAACTATCTAGGGTTTACAGGGGTGGCTCAACTAGCATGAACTTGCCAATCCAACCCCAAATGAACTATGCTGTTGGTGGCGCTGGAGGAGGTTGTTTTACGATATCCGGACTAAATCTTAACCTTAGTGGTGCCACCACGACACAGCCAATTTTGCGGTCACCAGCACCAGCACCGCCACCGCCACCTTCAATAAACCACCAGGATATCGTTACTTCTTGTATGCTGACAAATGGTGTCATTTCCAACGAGGTGGTTTATGCTGCGGCAGAGATGAACAATGCAAGTGCAATGGGCAATAGATTTGTGCCGATGGATCATTGTGCCGATTTAGATAATTACTGGCCAACCTATTGAAGAAGATGAGAAGATTTGATGAAGAAAGATCGTGAGTCCAGTTCAATATAGGATTATTAATGTTATCTCTTAGTCTTAAAATGCTTTACTAAATAGCTTTGTTCAAACAAAAGTTTCAGAAAGCCATGGGAGTTTGAAAGCTTAACTTCAAGGCTGCAAGACTCAGATTTTCAATTCAGGAGTTTTATTGTATCTACTACCCCATCAGAAAATAGCACGGTTTTCTTATCTTAGAGCAGCATTGCTTTTCCAGAACTTTGTCGCCGGTAAGTGAATGTTATATAGGACTAGCAGATTTTCATGATTTTTTCAAGTACTGACTTCGGACCAGGGGAGAACCATTGAACCAGTACCAGAAAGCTTACTAGGAATTCTTCAATTATTGTGTTTGGATTTAGTTTTCGAATATTATATTGAATTGTTGAAATAATTAGAATACAGATTATTCTTGAACATTAGGGTGATAGACCATTAAATCAATTAGGACTCAGTTTTAAACAAAATTAGGAATGTTTTGTGCACGAATGTTTTTTAACCAAAAAAAAAAAACAATAATAAATGTAATGAACTCAAAACTCTTAAGGAAAAATCATCACTTTAGTCCTTCAACTATTCTTTATTAATTAAATTAGTCTAGTCTGAAACTATTTTTCAACTATTCTAATCCTCAAACAATTCCCGTTTATTCCTTGTAATCTACCACCATGATGCATGGCCGATTAGTTTRAACAATTGAATATGATTTTTGGTCTAAAAGTTAACMTTACCACTGTTTTTTGATAATCTACAATAATATATATATCCACTAATTGACTGAAACATTTCAAAAAAAATTATAATGTTCATTATTTTCTTAAATTGAATCGAATTAAAATCGATTCGGTTCGATTCAATTCCATTTCAAAGATTATTCTTAATTTCGATTCGATCTTCAGTTTCATAAGCGAATCAAACTAAAATTTATATATATATAATTATTATTGAAACTCAAGCGCTTCACTCGTCCATCTTCATATCATACACGACAAACATACCAAACTTCTCTAAATGCTTCAATATTCAAACTGCCGTCTGCATTTAAACTTCAAGACTATCGGCACTGAAGACCTCCTTCTTTCTCAACTTCAAGCTTCTATCCCTTCGAAGCTCTCCCTCAACTTACTTGCTTCTGTCTCTCTCCTTCTCTCGTTATCAGAGCAATTGAACTACCACTGGAATGAACTTTCGGTTGAGGACCAAACTGAAAGTTGTAATGAAATAGGTTCTAGGGCTTTTTGGATTTTATATTTAGTTAATAATTTTGGCATTTTATCACATTTTAAGTTTTAGGGCYCATGTTCCTCTATGTTCTGTTTTTGGATTGTGCTCCAGCAAACCGTRATGAACACGATTGTAAATAAATAGATCTATTTAACAATGCATTTCAACTCTGTGAATTAATCAGATGATTTGATAAGGGAATCAATATTCGTACTGCAATCTTATCAAATAGGGCCTAAAACAGTGCTTCCCCTTTGAGCAAAGCAAACCAGGGTTGAAGATAAGATACATGTTTCTGGCAATTACTTTTTCAGTTTCTTGTTTAAGAAAATATATTTTTTTAATTTAAACCGAAAGTTCGATCCGACCCCAAAATTAGCGAAACAAGCCAAAAGAAATTTCGTTTCGAAATCCCAATTTTTTATAGAATTTTAACACCGAATGAACCCCATATCCAATACTGACGAGGATGGGAAAATGGAAGACAATAGCACTACAACTATTTTCCAGCATCCATTTTATCAAAAATTTAAAAGTCCGCAGTACCATGAAGCATGAATGGCCACAACATCAAACTACTCAAGAATGAACCAGAACTGAAAGACACTAAAGTGTAATAGAAAATACTTATAAAAGTTACACCGAATTTGATTAAAATGTGGTGTAATTATAAAAAAAAAACCAAGAACTACACCCAGACAAATAGATAAGGAGATGAAAACAACTCAAATATACTTCTAAACTACCCAGGGAATTTTGCTACAAAAAATATTTCATACCTATCGCTCTTCTTTTGTATCTTTTTCTTCTCAGAACAGAAAAGAGACACAAGAGAAAGCAGCTTTCCGCTCAATAACAGACATCCCAAGTAGAAGACAGGACTTATGAGTACAGAGGTCCAGAAGAAAGACTGCAACGCATCTGCAAGAACTGAAGCAACTAGAATGAACAGAAACTGAGAAAAAGATTGCTAACAAAGAAAAAGCAGTTTCCTAAAATAGATAGGAACACTTGTCAATTACTCATCAAATCATTTTTTATCCCACGTCGATCTGATTCTGCTAAGACTCCATGTCATCTATACAAAGTTTCCTTTATAAACCATTCAGGAAAGTTCACAAATATTGCTGTGTAATGTTTATTAAATTCCACGTCGCAGAAATATTTCTCTGACACTAATGTTCACGAATTAAAACAAAAACTAGACTTAAATGTTTGGTTTTCTTTTTCGTGCTTTTAACGGGATACAGTAACCAGGGAAAGCTTTTATTTTGTTTGACACTTAACTTACTGCAAGATCTGCATTTGCCACCATAACTGCCACATGTGCCTTGGACTAAAGGTTGTAATGCTTGGGCAGACAGACATAAAAATGCACTTGCATTGCCATATTCATCAAATCAATCTTAGTTCTTTATCAAATGATGGTGGATGTCTTGGCCAAGAATCTTGATAAAGCCAATGATGATAAAAGGCAGAAGGTAATGAGTCAATACACATATGGATGCATACACATAGACATATAAAAAGCAATAGCCTGTTCTTTTCCACATTCCAATTGCACGTAAGATACACAGAGGGCAACCACCCTTGGAAACCTTCCATATCTGTAGCCTCAGTCATTATTCTGCTGCAAACTATTGGGAATCTCKGAATTGACAACTGCCAAGTTACTGTTGTTGACCTCTTTAGGCAGAGAAACAGGGAAGGAGACAGTAGAAAATAGACAAAAGGGAATAAGGAGGACATCTGACATAGTGGATTGCATGGTGTCTAGGGGAGAGGGGCAAGATAAATCTCAGAAGGATTCCATCTGGGAAAGTGAATAAATTTAATTGGGGGGAGTGTCCAGATGCAACGCGATGGAATCATCATCATAACCAGGTTTTTCCTCTAYTAATACAACTAGAGTCAACGTGATGTTGCAAATTGCATAAATCAATAAAACGAGAAAATATAGCATATTTATCAACAATATTTTCTCTTCCTAACAAGTCAGAATCTAGATTTTGATGCAATAAATGTACAAACAACCACAATAGTGCTTTCTCCTTAGTCCATCTACATACCTCGAAATTGGAAAGCATCACATTTCCATGCACTATTTGTCAGAATGTCCCCGTTTGGACTTACGACGCGAGTGATTTGAATTACCATTTCGATTGGATTTCTTCGGTTTTTTACTGCAATATTTAGGTGAAAACAGTAAGGAAACTGAACTTCATCAAGAAGAAGAATATGAAGTATTTGAGAATTATAAATTCTCCAAATTCTTTGCTGGAACATAGTTTTCATGTTTATGATAGAATTGGCAGATCAAAACTAACCGGAAAATGGATGAACAAACATTAAACATGACTAGGACGGGCAATGCCAGCAGAGCTGAAGCCTATAACATTTAAAATTCAGCACGTTAGGATCCAATCTTGACTCCATACAAAGGCAGAGTAGATTTCAGTTTTAGCAATAAGAAAATAGCAAATTGAAGATTAGGCCATGAGTCAAAGAAACACTACAATGAACCACACTAGTTCCTTCGTGGCAAGTGTTTGTGTAAGCTCGTGCTTTGTCAACGTTTCTTGGACTGTTCGTTGTACCTATAGACCATATACAACAGAACTTTCAGGAACTGAATCTTTGAATTCATTTGCTGGCAAAAACYGTATGTAAAACGCAGAGAAAGCCATGCATTTATCTTTCGAYGTCATACAACAAAACTAGCTATGCACAATCATCTAAATCACCAAACTTTTTCTGTGCAATAAAGCACAGACCTGTATATATTACAATATCAGGTTGAAGAAGCCTCTTCATTGTCAAATTTTCTTTATTATTAGTGAGCTCTAGTCTACCAAACACAGCAAATCAACCAGAAGGTAAATTTCTAAATAAAGCTGGATGCTCCATAAAAAATCTTGTCCACAGAGTTCACTATACAAACTCATAGTCCTTGTAGAAGATTATGTATTTCGGATTTTTTTTTTTTTTTTTTTTTTTAAAGACTCAAGGTCAAAACAACAAGAGTAGCTAGTTATAATTGTCATCAAGTACCAAGAAGGGCCAATGTCAACCAGTGCCTCCACCTATGCAACCCATTTGGCGAGTGCAAAGTGCACATGACTTGATGCCTGCCACCGCTTCCCACCCCAGCGAACAAAGGGGAAAAAAGGAGTTTAAGTTAATGTCTTGCTGCTGAAGTGAAATGAACAAGGCCCTCGATTATTATCCCCATTACTATAATGACAGTCCAAGCAATGTAATCCATGCATTCAATTATTTCTGTGGCATGTAAAAGTTATAGCTTTTGAAATGTCTTTCAGTTAAATAATGCCAGTCAGCACGCAAGACTTGGGCCACCAGTCCGAGTTCATACAGAATTCTAGGAACAATATGTGATCATCTCCAATCAGTCTTGTCTTATTCTCTTCTCCTTTTCTCCTCAAAGATGATGCGCCCACCCCAACTCCCCCATACCCTTCTATCTTTTTCTTTCTTTCGAACACTTGACAGGCATGCCTGGAGGCAAAGTGTGGCCCTAGCTTACTTCAAAGAACTCCAGAAAGGCCATAATGCTTCACATAGTTTCTTCACCACCCAACCCAAATAAATGAACATTGACACGAAACCATTTATTAGCATAAAACATAACAACTACACACATGACTAGTGACTGATTTTATCAGAAGGATGGTTCTCAACAACTCCCAGCTATACCGCTTCCAACCCAGGAAGCACAAACTACATACACAGATATGCACAAACGGGAACTTAATTGAAATTTCAGAAAGAAGTACTCAGTCATGTTAGTTTGGACCTAAATCAATCATTATATGTGTTCCTCTTAACATTCTAACCATCATTACAGAGTAACTGCCATGTCAAGTAACATGGATGAAAGATGGCTAAACCTCTCATGACTGATGAACAAAAGGTCTAAAGAAAAATAAATARATAATACCTGATGATGGTAAGAAGTTGCAGACTCAAGAAATTTCCCATAAACATGAACTGCCTCCTTTGTGTAAGGCTTCAAAGCAACTTGCACTCTGTCAATATGAGGTCTAGTTGCAGTAGCAACCTGTTCAATATATGGTTTGCTAAACTTCTTCATTTCCTGCAACATCATTGGGTTAGATTCAAGATGCACATTCCTCTTCCTATACTCTTCCTTTTCTTCTTTTTTCTGCCTTTTTTATTTTTTATTTTTTTTTTTTGGTGGTGTGTTTCTTTTGATGATCCTACCAGAGATAGATCTTTCTTTTTTATTTAAGAGGAAATTCAGCATGACTCCTACAGAATAGGTGAAAAAAAGCCTCTGTGCGATAATGTTCATTACCTGAAAATAAGGATCTGCCAATTCTTGAACTTTCAAGACATGAGGAGTTGCAGCATCTTTAGATTTCTCATAAACCTCCTTTGTTTTTGTCTTCAGTAATTGCACACGTGGTTCAACATGAGTGACGATTATCAACCACTGATCTTTGATGGCTGGGACCCATTTCTAGAAATAATAAGATAATAACAAATGACACGTGTCAAGAAGTCCAATAATAAACCAGAATAAGATCATTCAAATTGCCGATGTACATACTTATAAATGCTTGCGCACATAAGTAAATTGGAATCTCCCCTTGCACTCACTTTTAACTCAAATCAATAATTGGAGATGATGGGGTCGGTCCATGGATTTTCCTTCCATTATCTTTTCCTCAACAACAGTGAGTAGCTGATTCTATTTGTCTTTGTCCGGTCTCTGACTCTTAATCGATTAGTTTCACTAATACATTGCAGGAAAAGGATCWTAACTCAACCAAAACCATATTCTCAATCAACCATTATCTTTCCCTCAACAACTGGAAACAACAGCTCCTTCAAACAAGATCTCTCAGTACTAGTAGGATAGGGGGAGCCAACACAACCATCCAGCTAAAGCTTAACTGAATTAATACTCGCATATATGTTGCGGTCGGGATAAACATAGATCATCATGATCACAAAAAAGAGAAGCAAGGACAGCCCCTATGCGTCCAAGAACAAGCATTCTTGGCATCAAAAGTTTTTACCACTTCAAGAAAGGACGAAAAACCAGAAATTGCAATTGCATAGATTGCACGAGGTATATGGTAAAAGACACTTGTTTTCAGACTAAATCTTTTAAGCTACTAACATTCACCAGGTTGAGTCTCAACAGCCATAATTACCCAAAGAAAGAGAAGAATGGTAAGCATATGAAGCATTCTTGTTCTTTAGGATGTGTAGTGTGCACAATCATGTTCTTATAGGAAGACTGATTTCATAAAAACAAAAGATACGGATGACGTGAAGCAATATGTCACTCAATTATGGCATGCAAATTCATCATCTGATAAGAACTCTTCCAGACTGTTAGTTATGTGAAGTTGATGCTTACAGTTTTCACAGTCTCAATGTGAGGTTCAGCCCATTTCTCAGCCTCAGCCTTCTTCTCAACAGCCTGGAAAGGATATAAACACAAGGACCAAGCCAGCCAGTATCAACAAAACACTAGTATCTGTTGTCGGTAGAATAGCAGCAAGCAGCATATTACAATATATATATATATATATATATTGGTACCTTCTGCAAAAATGCATCAGCAGCAGGTTTTCCATGTTCTTCCCAGTGCTTCTTCAAGAGTGACTACAAAATGCCRAAATAATCAAAATATGTTGCCCTAAAATAACCCCAATTGCATAAAGATCATGCTCCTAAATTTACCTGATAACGTGCTATATGAATTTCAAGCCAAGGAGGAAGCCATGCACCATGAACCTGATATTGCAAAAGAAAAAGTGTACCAGTGTCACTTTCAAATATCCATGAATACCAGAGGAAAAGCAAGTACACTTTAGAGCAGATAAAATAAAAGTCTATACCAAGCAGGTCATATTGTAAACCAGACAAAATATTAGGAGATTTATCGTATTATCCGAAACTTTATGTGCTATTTCTTTCTAAATCACAGATTGTTCTCGCTGAATAATAGATGAGAATCATACACCACATCCTTTACCCCAGCCACAAAATGAAACCCTGTCTCTTTATGCCTATTGTCCTTGCCTTTTCACCTATAGCTTCAAACAATGCCTCGAAAGGATATTTATGTCTTCTACTGTCAACAAAAGTATTGACAACATTGATCTCTCTGAGATGTCATCTCTTTTTCCATCTCTAGTTCTTCCCTTGAACTCTAATGAAGTAATCTATCCTAGTGGTGTCTCACACCGTAATAACAACATGATGCCATGTTATATCATGCCAAGAGCAGTCCGGGAATTAACCATCCAACGGGGAAAATAGGCATGCTTTATGCATGTGCTGATGCATCTAAGCCTCTCAGAGAACAAAAAAACAAAGAGTCAAGTCGTTCTGTATAGCTAGATTTTCAGACATGACTTCCTCCACTTGCTTTTTCGAATTTCAAGTTGCTATATCCACTACAATTGCACATCAAATTTTCCAAAGGCCAAATATTTTAAAATGAGACAAAGGGACTACATTAAATTTCCAAACTACCGCTACATACCACTAACATTTCCCCTTTTAAGGTATCATTGGTGGATAAATTTCTGCTAGCATAACCAAAGGAAATTCTTTTATACGACCATGATTTCACCAATGATATATAGTAGTTTCCAGTTTTCCAATATAAACTAGTAGATATAACGGTCCGTAGATGTGTTCATCAGCTACCTTTCCCACTCAAAAGTGTTTAGAAGCATGCACTTAATAGCTGCCATTTTCCTTGCCAAGTCTTCTAACTATATAGCTCCTTACATATCCATCTATAAGGGCGAAGAACTTGGACCCTTCACTAGGCCTTCACTTGTACCATAGCAGAGACCTCCTCCACCGCAAACACTTCACTGGCATCAAGAAAAAACCAAAATAAAGGACGTGCTCAGGTCCTAGTACCACAACTTCATCAAGGCCACCAATGACTTATCCCTACTCTACAAGGTTAACTCCTGAACTTATCGCTCTCCAAACCACTTTCCCACTCCAATCTCTCACCATCCCTTACTTAACCTCCCTCAAACTCATTGGAGGGCAGAAGCAATTGCAGAAACATTATTATATCCCATTACACGTTGTTGCACTTCCATTCAGTTGGTGTAGTTTTGCTCCTTCACTTCCATTGTTAACTCTCCAAGAACAATCTATATGACCTTAAATCATGTGGATTTCATTTGGAGATATTTTCAATAATTTATTTTTTAAAAAAATTCTCCATTTTCGGTGCTGTAGGTATGCTGGAGAAGCAGATTGTTGAAGCTTCAGTTGCATCCTTCACTGGAATTTAGAAACTGACAACTTATACGGACTACGATATTTCTCCTTTTCCATTTTGGCATATTATAGTAATTTTTTGTTTTATCATCAATATTTTAATTTGGGATGTGGAATGTGAATGTTTGATTATGAGTTATTGGCTTGGCGGTGGTTAAGTGGTGAATAAACAAATACAATGTGAAATATGAAAATTTAAGGGTCAGGTTATTTAAGTAATCATATTTGTGTTTAAAGGTATTGGCTCTTCTGGTTCCCAAAAACTAAGTTCCCATACAAATTTTCAAATTATAACTTCAAAAATTATTTTCAAATTATTCAATGCAAATACTTCAGGAATTTCTGAAAATTACAAAGCACACTTTAGCTAGCATCTATAAAATACTTATCAAAAAACCAAATAACAGAGAACATATCTAAACTTAACCATATAGCCCTCTCTAAAGCACAATGTTTGAGGCTAATTTATCACATGTAACCAATTAAATCAAATGCCATCAAAAGAAAAGCACAAGTATGCAAGTCCGTTCAAGAGTGAAAGCAGGTGGAGCAAATTATAATGGTTTTAACAAACGGAAGAATAAAGATCCAGATATAAAGTATGCAACATGTGATTCCAAAGGAACAAAATCATTAAAGTTATTTAAAATCATGATAATACATACAGTAGAACTGTCAAATAAGCTCCTTTACCTCCATTAACTCACTGATTTTTGATGTGGCTTCAAACTTTGCCTTCTTCATTTCTTCCTATACAGAATAATAACAAGGAAAACCAAAGAGCAGTTTAATCACCATAATATCATAGATCAAATTTTACAAGTCCTTCAAGCATTATTTTCAATACATGCCTCGGCAATTTGAAGAGCACGTTCAGTTTTACGTAGTTTAGCCTTCTTTTCTTCAATATTCTTTTCTAGCTGCAAAGAAACGAGACAGAAAAGCAACAAATAGTTATCTCATAGCACAACATATATCATAATAAAACTTGAAACTACTGGATTCCAAGAAATCAATTCTTTTGGAAACTCAAGAAAAGGAAGGTAACTTTATAATATGCTGAGAGGCTTGAATTCTTCTTTAAGCTCCTCAAAGTTCATAAATATATGTGTGTAAAGCAGAGATAGTTAGATCCTGTTTGCATGTCATAAAACTGGTTTTTATCTAGGGGTGTGATTGATAAAAAAAACGTAAGAGATATTTTTAATTACTCTCTCCATTTCAAAATAAATGTCCATTTGGACATAATTACACATATTAAGAAAGTGCTTATTCTTCATAAAATTTTAAATAAAATGACAATCTTAGACTTCTTTAATTTTCTTGGAAATTTAAATGCTTTGACCAATGTGTCTCTCCAACACATTAGAAACAATGTTATAGAGTTGAATAAGACTAATCAATGAGGGGTACAAGAGGAAAAATGACATTTAGTATGTTCTTGATTTCCTAAAATGACAAGTAATTTGAAACAAAAAAAGTTGTCCAAGTGGACAGTTATTTCGAAACAGAGGGAGTGTTTTGTAAATACATACAGTAGATGCTAAAGACAAYAAAGAATCACAGATGCAATTCAATGCAAGTTACATAAGTAGACTAAAAGTTTATTGTTTGAAACAGAGTAAATAGGTAAAGGTAGCACTTTTAAGTAGCTTGCTGACATTTTGCCGCATATGTTGTAATGATGCCTCCCTACTAACTATAGAAAAGAAAGCATCATCCATGGTAAACTAAAATAAGGTGCAAGTAGTCATCAATGGTTATCAGGGCAAAGGACATCATAGCTAGTCAAGATTAAAATGGCAAAATATGAGAAAAGGAAAGCTGTGTTCACAGTCACAACCACAACTATTAAACCTCACTCACATTCTCAACTTTTGAATTCAGGTCAAGCACTTTCTTCTCCGCTTCAACTGCCTTGACTTCTGCTTCCTCTTTCTCCTTGTTCCTCAAATCGATCTCCTTTTTAAGCTCATCCACTTGTTTTTCTAGTTCAATAGCTCGTGAATGAGCCTTTCCCACAAGCTCTTGAGCATCAAGTGTCCCCTTTTTCTGAGAAGCAACAAATCAAACTTATTGCCAATGAACACATAGGAGGTGTGGCAATTATTTGTTCAAAATTACCTAATGTAAATGAATGACGTCAAATAAGGTACAKGGAACTAAATTGCTCACTTGAAGAGAAGCTATCTCACTCTGCAACGATGCGATATTATCAGTTTTCTCTGTAATCATCTTCTCTTTCTGAGCAATCAGATCATCTTTTCCTTTTAATTCTYGAGTCTTCTCCTCAAGATGYGACTCTTAAAAAGTAGAAGCCAAATAAGAGACAGTATAAAGAAAAATAAAGCAAATAAATTATTTTATTATACTACAGAAGACAGTTATTAATGCAGTTTCCAGACTTGTATGAACTATGCAGGCGGTATCTGACGTGCAAGTGGTAACCACTTTACCCAAGCAGTTTCCAGACGTGTAAATATCCCTGTTGGCTATATCCCATGCATAGGTAAGCTCAAACTTTTAAGATATTCCACAACTTGGTTTAGCATGTAGGGGGCCCACAACAATTTACTAACAATTGGCAAGATAAAGTATCAATAACAGATTTAAGATTTCAGTTAACAAGTAACTTGATCATGACTAACTTGATACATATGAGAGACCAAATTATTATTGGTCGATAGTGGATTGCCAAATTTCATACTTGTCACCACAAGGGAATAAAACAGATGTCACCATTTAGGGCATAAAATATCAGTAGCTTCATGTTAATGGTCACCTATCACACCAGCTTATGGATTAGTTTACAATTTTTAAGAGAATCATAAGACAAAACTGAGTCTAAACCTTCTCTAGCATTCCAAGTCTCTGACTAAAGAACAAAAACAAGCTAATTTCCTCCTAAAGGAACATCACTCTGGATTTTCCCTCCCATGAGAAATTTCATCAGTTCAAAAAACTCAAGCGTACATATACATTTGCATCCCCTCCCACCTACCTCCTTCCCCATCCCCACCCCCCCCCCCMCCCCCMAATAAAACTAAAAGCCGTACATCATTAACTTTTTCACTCCCTTGTAGCACCTCTAAGACAAACAATGATATTCTTTAGCACTTCTCTTTTTATTTATGAAAGAACAAATTTTGCAACATCCCATCAAAATTGGAGCTTTAATAAGCTAATCGCTAATAAAAAAGAAACTGAGTCAATCAAACAAGCAGAATAACAATTAAAAAAACTACACATATGCTTATCCGCAAGCTCAACACTAAATTAACCATAATAACCCGATAAATTCATGTCAGCAGTACTCATAGTGAACTAACCAAGAGTACGGATCTTGGATTTGAGTTGCACCACTTCATCCGAGCCGTCAGATTTTGGCACTTTGAATCGATCATCATCACTATTGGTTGAGACATCAACACTGTCAGCTTTGATCTGAGCGAAAATTAGGGCAAATAAAGCCACAAATACGAAGAGGGTTTTCAACGAAGCCATAGATGAGGCTTCGGAGATCCAACTACGATGATGACTATGATGAATCGCAATTGATTTTATATGAAACAATTGTATTATTGGATTAAATAATTAGGGTTTTTTTTGTCCGTTTCCTTAGTCTTCTACCTCTGCTGAGTTTGAAGTATGAATATGAAGGGTGTGATGTGTTAGGCGGAGAAGATGAAGAAATAGGATCTTTTCAAATTTAATTTTGGTCCTATAAGTTTTGATAAACTGGGGAAAGCTCCTCACGTGCAAATATATGTATGACTAGGTCCTTGGGCGAGAATTTTTAGCAAAAATAGATTTAGAAAAAGAAATACTAATSCCCTATTATTGAAGGAAAATATATTGCCTCTTTCWWTGTTATTCTTCCTCATAAATGGTAGTAAGATGATAGTTCAATTAATTAAAATATATTTATAATCAAGTAAAAAACATTGAGTTTGATTGTACCTCCTTTTCCTATCTAAATAATTTTTTTAAAAATTGATATATTTTATATTATGATTGAACAATCTCAGATTTTATATATTATGAAATGTATAATYTAGATTARTTTATTTGAAACTTCAAATTTAATTTATATTAAAAATATGTTAATTATGAAAATTTAATTTTTTATTACATTATGATTTTTCGTGATATTGTGCTTATAAATTATTAATCATCTATTGAATTATATCAAAAAATAATATACTTTATGATAATAATTAAATTTAAAAAACATTAAATRAATACAATTACATAATACCATGAGGCAAYGATATATATTTGAACTAAATAATTTCAAGGTAAATAGATCACAATTACAAATAACGTGGAGAAACCAAAAAAATTATGAATTTTTCTCTTTTTTTCACCTAAAATTTAGAAGGTTTTATTTTAGAAAATATAAGAATAATAACATAAATTTTTTTCTTTACTATTTTAAAAAATTCCATAAGTTTTGTGCAATATTATATTGGCTTTCAAACTTTTTTATTACCATAATAAATTTTCCAAAATGATGTAATTATAGATATGTACTATATAACTCTTCCTTAATCATCAAATTTTATATATTTTCATTGACTTCTAACATTAAATTTTCTATAAATATTATTTTCAATCAAATCAGCACTTTTTACTTAAATTTAATAATGAGTTTATATTCTTATTTGACACTTGATGATAATATGCAATTATCTATTTAAAATATTTTAATTTACTTTTTTTCTAATCCGTAGTATAATTAATTAATAAAATCTCGAAATTTTTAATAATTCACTAATAAAATGTATAATTATACGTTTCCATATCTTGATATATGTATGTGCTATTTGACAAAGAAATTGAGGGTCATTTCATATTTTGTATAAAAGGAACTCCCATTATAACAAGTCTAGTAATATAATAATGGCAGTTTGGTGGGGCAAGGGTGGTTGARGCTTGCTTGCCGGCACGTATCCCTATAGTACATGACGATATTTTGCATCTTTGGAAGAGATTCACTTGCCTATTTCCAAAGTCCAAAGTATTATCGAATACCAAAATCCTAGTACAATATAATGAAAGAAAAAAGAAAAAGAAAAGGAATTTGAGATAATTAGTAAGTAGCAAAGTGAGATTTCATGTTTGACATGTTCAATTATTTTTTTATTCTGAAATAATTTTGAGTCAAACGTTTTCTGGATGAACCAGATTCTGCTAATACAATTCGAATTGAATGAGAATTAAGTTCATTAAATGAATAACTCTAATTAAGTCCTAACTCACTAAATAAAAATATTTTTTTCTTAAATGAAAATATCGAGTAGTCTAATAAGAAAATAAATAAATATATCATTTTCAAATCAAATATTCATATACTACTAATATGTGAAAAGAAGCTCAATTAAAAGTTTTTTATTCATCTAATATTATAGACAGTAGTAATAAAGATAAAGCGAGAGGTACATAAATGAAAACGATTCATTATCAGTAATATATATTCGTCATTGAGCAATTCTTGAATAAACTAATCCTAATAAAATAATACTTAGTAATAAGAGTTGGATATAATCACCAAAAGTCAACAGAATTTTAAAAGTCTATCTAAGATAAGTAATGAACCAAYAATTACTTTTCATAATTGTAAGTTATACGTTCTTTAATGTAAAATATTATATCTAACTTAGAATAATGTTAATTTTAAAACAAATACTTTTTATAGCGATATTTTTAAATAAATAAGATTATTATTGATAACTTTTTAATAGGATAAAGGGATAAGATTATTTAATTTTTTTATTATATGATGATATTTTAATATATATAGATATAAATATATTAAAATAAGACTTTCCTCGTGAACCTCACTTAAAAAGAAAAGGATCAATTGTAGGTGAATGGAAGTAAAAGCTCCCTTTCCCATTTTTTAGTACAGTACAATGGGCGGGTGCACTTTTTAAATGGGCACGCGACCCATGTGCGTCCAACCCTGGCTGTAAGAAGATCCCGTACCATTCGGATTCCTTGCTCATTTCTTAGTTTTATATGTAGCTATTGGCATTTTTCTTTTCTTTTTAGGGAAAAAGATACGTCATTTAGCATTTAGCAAATGATGTAAATGAGAATTGAGCTCTGATGATTTACGAATAAATATCTTAACTGAATGACATTATTTCAATTTCCATTTACTCATTTGCTTGAATTTTTGAAGCATGATTCTTAACAAAAAAGAAGGAAACGAGTATAAAGTATATATTTAAAATAAATCATAATCGATCGTATAAAATTAAGATACACAACAATATTATTATGTCAAGAACTAAGAGATGTCACTTACTTTTTTTAATACTAATGTTTATAAGTGAACATGCTTCTTTAAAGTTTCCACCATTAGCCTTACATAAAGTGAAAAAATGCTGATATTGAATTGAATGTTAGTTGATAAATCAAATCGTGATATTAATGATAAATGTTTTTATCTTATTCATATGAAAGTCTATAGGGATATCCCAATCCCAAAACATATAACCTCATTCAGACAAATGAATAAATAAATTTAATCTCGATGATAATTATCATTTAGATAAGTTTTCGAAAAGTGTTTGTGACCTATCAATTATAGAGATATCCACATTCAGGACGGAGATCCTTATGACAAGGGAAATTGAAGCTCCACTAATCTTTTTATAATTTTATTTTAAAATCCCGCTCAAAAATGATTTATAGAAAAAAAAACCTTACTTCAATAAAGTGCTAGTCTCCTCTCTGTCCATATTGGTCCTATTCAAAGTTAAAGACTTGCATCATATCACGTAATATTTACTAGAAACGAGGGAAGGAGATGCACCCCGTACGTTCTTCAAATAAGTCATGCAATGTGGATCACTTTTACCCAATGAACCTTTCCCGGGGTGCCTCCATTAACAACTATTGGGYGACTCCAAGCAGTAACTCCTTATGGACAATCCTATTCCCATTTGGACTCATCCTCATGTCATTTGGTTTCAAATTTTGAAACACAAATGCTTCCCTGACTGTGAACTCAAATTTGCTCAGGCTACTTCTTCCTATGGCAAATTTTGAGAATCAGCTATCAGTGCTAGAAATATCCTTTGGGTATTTGTTTTGAGAAGGATTTCTTAACTGGGAACACAAATATGATATTTAACTCTTCTTTTTTTAAATCTTTTTATTTATTAATTTAATCAATTTCTCCTAAAATGGATCTTACATCTGCGTCTTGTATGATTCTGTGGGCCAAAATATGTGAACTTTAAGGCTTATAGTAATTAGGMCTCTATTAGAGCATTGGCAGACCTTAAAAATCAAGGATGTTTGGACCCAGAAGGAGCTTGGCAACTTGAAGAATTTCTTGCGTTTCTGTCCCTCGATATCATTGATCTTATCCATTCTATCTACCCCCACATCATGGTCCACATCCACTAAAGCACAGACTCACCCTGGATTCCATTTCGTGCCAATGCTCTATGAAATCTGTCTATCGTTCCCTTCTCCCATCTTCTGAATCATTTGTTCCATCGAGTTGGTTTTGGAAGCTACCGCTCCCTCCCAGAAGTCACTTCTTTCTGTAGAGAGCCATCAAAGATCGTATAGTTTACCATATATGGAAAAATAGAATCTCTTAGAGCATGAACACAGTATTCCATGRAAATTATGGACTTCTATATTTGTCGATTTTGCAGTTTCTCAATTTGCTCAACTATCATAATGTTTTGGAAACAAGATCTGCTRTCATCTAGTGAAAAGACTACTTTCATTCTATATCAGCTAAAGGGAGAACAAAAATCTGCTGCTCGGTCCACTTATTTATACTAAATAACAAGATTTTGGATTTTATGGCAATTTGGTACCGCAATCATGAGACTGGTCCACCACTTTTTTGGTATTTATTTGACCTCTGGCTGGCCGTAGGGTCAGGCTCATCTCTGTTTGCAGCTTTTTTTGGTCGATGTCGAGTTCCTTAGCTCTTGATGGATCTAATGCCCTTCCAAATATAGCAAAAGAGACTAGTTGAGGTCTTTGTCCTTCTTACATGCACAAAAATATTATACTTTATAAAATGTATGGTAATATATAAATTTTTGGTAAGGTAACATCTGTTGAATCTGATAATAATCACAAAAAGGATTTTTCTACTTGCAGACAAGTTGGGGTCTACCACAATAATCACAAATGGATGGGCAAATTGATCATCCTATCCACTTGGTTTCAACAGCATTGGTTTCCAGCTTGAATAWTTTATGATGATTCGCACATGGGTCTCACTACCATTGCCTATATATATATCTCTTCATTAACTATGACTCASTGTGTAACCACTCCTGCATAGGCTTCTCTCGAAAGATGCACAGTCAACAAGCCTTGCATAAAGAGATAGAGAACATAACGCAGCCAAGGATGACTTGCCGGCTATGGCAGCGTAATTGTTCTTTGTCTCTCTTCATGTGCTTTCTTCGACCGCTGCCGGCAAGTTGTCCTTAGCTACATTAATCTCTTTTTTTCTCCAATGCAAGGCCGATATGGCAAAAAGTTGTAAGATATGAGTTTGCAAGTTCTGTTTCAGCTTTTGGGGCATTTATTGGAAGTCTGCTTGAAATGTTGGTCGCATGGATTGGTATTTACTTCTAAATGGGTAGGGAACATACATGATTTGGAGAGGTTTGTTTACACATATTACATTCACATTTTGTTTTTGATATATATTATAATAGTATTTAAAGGTGTAAGGTGATATGATGGCATAGTAAGAGAAAGTTAGAAAGTTTCATACAATAAGCTGTGCAAGAATTATTACAGAAACAATATAGAATTTTTTATTTTAATTAAGATATTTTAGTTACTTATTACTTCTTGAAATACTTGAGTGTCAGTACTACCTAACAGAAAGGTGTTCCAAGGCACATTGGAAAGACACATCGTACATCAGATCACCACATGTTTAGCCTTGTTTATGTAGAACGAAATGGACAAATATATACATATTGAGGAGCAACCTAAAGCCCCAAGAGTACCCTAGTAGGAGCCAAGTATGGAACAACTACAGCCTATCTCTTCCGATAAAGGTGAGAATTCATCTCACTGGGGCGAGAAATAGCTTCTCTATGTCAGCATTCTTGTTCGACAAATATATGCAGGTCAATTGCACGATATAGAAGAGTCYGGAGAGGTAATCTTTTTTTTTCTGATTATTGGCATCCTTTCCCTTTGTCTGGTTGCATGATATAGAAGAGTCAAGAGATATAACCTTAGGCTTCCATTTTTTTAGATTGGACATCCTTTCATAAAGGACGCATATTATGGACAAAACTGTTTAAATAGTAGCAATAATAGACCGATGGCATTCGCCGGATGCATTCCGCCTAAAACAATCACATACGTCGAATGTGTTCAACTTTGGCATGGAATTTGAGGCAAACATCTGTCTTATTTCTTAATGCGACAACATTCATACAATTGCATTAATTTAATGTGATGTACTTGTATTATCGCGTTCAATAAATGCGATCTTATATAATGGTCATCACAGTTCATGAATGTAATTACTCTAGCATAACGCATTTCCTGAATGCAACTTGTACACAACAAATATATGAGAACACAAATATATTAACTTTTCAAACTTTCCAACCAATATCTCAGCATATACAAAATAAACGGTTAGAACGATCATTATCCAAAAAAAATACAAATTTTCCATAATATATTGCGAAAATGTAAACTATATAATCAAGGGAATAATAAGTTTCGATGAATTGAACTTGAACTAAGAGATAATGCTACATAAGATAAAGGTTTGAAGTGAAAATATTATATAAAAGTTCATTTACATCACAACAACTCATGAACTATATCTGTCTCATAAATAGTGATGCAAATCTGAATATATTATTATTCTCAAAGTTTCACCTATTATAACAGGGTTAATGGCAGTTTGAACATCTKTCGAGAGAATCARGGCTGCAAAAATTTATTTCTCCACATATTCTTGTAGTGCGCCTCCATCGCAGATGATTACGATCCTTCATAAGTTCTTTATTATGTTTAAGAGTGAACAGTGCAGGTCTCCAAGTTGACTTATTTCCAACTGGATAGAAATCACAAATGTATGTGTTTCTAGAATTATCTTTGGAGTAGAATTCACTGAATAAATTTGCAACGTCCCAACCTCGTTTTTGACATACAACAAATACACGGGAACATAGTCTTTCAAATAATTGCCACTTCTGGCAATCTCACGTATTCTTACTCATGTTGATCGTGTAAACATAGTTACCCCTTCGACTTTGTCTTCGTGGAGTGGTGGCACTATATAAACCAGGTTGTAGATTGTACTGGATGATTGAGTGCATCCTTGCCTTGGTTTCGAGATCAATGTAAATCTTCTATATTATAGATGAAAATGGATATTGGCATTGAGCAACCTCACCTTGGTGCAGGCAAAATTAATCAACAAGTTTTCTAAAGCTCATCTCAAGCAATACCTTTAGTGGAAGTGCACKTGTTTTTTTTAGAACAATGTTCATTGATTTAGACAAGTTGATTGTTAAAACTCCAAACTTGTATCCTCTATCATRGGATAGAACCCATTTGTTGAGAGGGATATTCATAAATTAATTTTTGATGTCTGATCTCTTTTTCTTACYTGTTCCATGTACATGTCAAACTTTTGCATCTTCCGTGTACTTGTCACCTAATACATTAGCTTTTTCAACATAATGTTCTTAAAAGTGACATTGAAGTTGGCACGGATATGATGGAGATAAAATCTGTGCATAGCCTTCATTCTTGCCAATCTTGACTTTGTGCCACTATACTCAAAATGTCCTGATGTCTATCAAAGATTAAATAGACAAATCTATTTTTGATCACGTGAAAACATAACAACTGCATAAACCACCCCAACTTTCCATAGATTATCTATCAACAATGGCATAGGCGAGTGAAAAAATATGAATGTTGGCGTGTCCAGAAGACGAATTTTAAAATTTTCACCTCCTTAGTATTATCTCGATGATATTTTCACTTGACAATTGTACTCGAATTTGTTTTTGATAAGGCTATAAAATAGCTAGGAAGAAGCAAGAAAGTAGATATCCAAGAGTCAAACAATAACTTGATACATTGTTTTCTTGCATTCCATTCTTTTTTGTAAGTTATTCTAGAATGAAACATCCTTCGTCACCTCCTGCTAAATAACTCTGAGGTGCATTTCCAAATTATCTATAATCAGATGAGTGATTTGTTATGCAATGTACTTGTTGTAATGATAAGTATAAGGAAAACATTAAACAATTTATATTTGTAATTATAAATTAAGTAAGAAATACACTAAGAGTAATCATAAGAAACTTAYTGAGCAATAAGATTTTCGTGAGCATTTCTCAACTCAAACAAGATATGTGTGTTCCRGCTATAATGTAGTGCTCTCCTATTGCCCATGAATAGATCTATGTGAGTAGCTTTGGTGTACCACAAAACATGGATTTTCATATGTTCAATTTTTATAGATGCCGTTCACTCCTTACTTTTACTTCTAATTACCTTGTACTCATGATTCATTTTGATTGACCAACTAGTGACAGTCTCAATGACTTACTTCTTGTCCTCAAATTTCATGTACAATCGAATGTCCGAATTACTACTTGACCACATATCAGGACGATTCCGCTAGCATCAACAAAATGCGATAGTTGTTCTTCCTAACCCATCTTTTGAAAAGCTTTGGAAGAAGYATAATTGGAAACACAGACCAATCTTCTCCCACCAACAATTCTCTATGACGTAATAGGCATGTGCAGATGTGTAGGAACTTCTCCCTTATAATTAACGACATACGACAGATGAACTTAAAATGATATATTTCGAGATCAAGATTTCGTAAATTACAAACTTTGTTACACAACTCTGAGTAGGATACAGGCTATTGTATAATCCAGCACTTTTGAATAGATCCGTCAATGTACTGAAAAACTGTAGAGTCAAGCCTCATCTCACAATCCCAATGCACACATATTTTGAATGGTTCTCCAAAAGACATTGTCCCAAAACRTATTAAACAAACAWCATATTGAAATTACCACAACTGTAATATTTTCAAGTAATGAAAATTAACAAAAACTATTTTCTCGTATTTTCACAATAAATCCRAAACTAATTTCTTATATTTTCGCAATAACCCAAATATAAGATCCTAATTTCTCAACATTTGACCTTACAAACTTATTCAAATAATCAAATTTAACCCAACATTATCAAGTTAAAATTTCACAATGTAAGTTGTAAAAAAATCCTGTATTCAAGAAATGAAAATTAACCAAAAATATTTTCTCATATTTTCACAATAAACCTCAATATAAAATCTTAATTTCTCAACATTTAACCTTAAAAAAATCACTTATTCAAGTAATCAAATTTAACCCAACATAATCAAGTCACAATTAGAACAATCGAATTCTTATAATGCAATGATATCATAAGGATCGCATTTAAGGGATGCAATGAAAAAAAAATGATCGCATTTTGGTTTATAACGAAACGCATTTGTCGAACGCTCTCCGTCCATTATTTACAGTGTTTGAATAGTTTCTTCCAGAATGGGCATCCTTTCAGAAAGGACACCCAATCAGAACAAAAACCCATAATCTTACCTTGAAAAACATAGGAATCTCAAAACCTATTTCAGGCCACTGCCACGACAAGTTTTGCATAAACTTGAAGTATGAAGACATTGTATGATGAAATTGTAAGAAAACGATATGTGTAGTAGAACAAAGATAGGACGTATATAAAGTGTATCAATATATTAACTTGATCAATAAAATAGTATGAAAATGATCTTATCACTTGTAGTATGTATTAACTTGTGTATTAATTTGATTAATACAACACTATGAGAGTGATCCTACCACTTGTATTACGGGAGCGATCATGCCACTTGACTTAAGTGATCCAGCAAATTCATCTACCAGTGGCGGATTGTTTAGTCTCCACCCGAAAGGCAAAAAGTTTGTCAGATATCTTATTTTGTTGGAAAGAGCTAAAAAACTTCCTCTTGGAAGGCAAAGAAAATGATTTCTAACCCTAAACTCTAGTCATCAAGGAAATCCCAAACCTAACTAAATTAGGTAAATTTATTATGCAACCCCTATTGGATTTCAAGAAACCCAATTGACATTTAATACTGCCCATCCCATTATTAGATGGGACTTCATCAAGCCTAATACTTTGAACCATTTTATCTTGGCTTTCTCATTTAGCATTTTGGATTTAAAAGCTCATTAGTTTACCAACTTCGTCAAGAGATCCCAACCTATTGGGTACAAGCTATTACAAGTGATTATTTGCCCCGGATGGTCATATTTTGTGTAACTTCTAGGTTCATCATCAAATAGCAATGGAAATTCATTTAATATTATTTCACTAACATCTTCCCGTAACTCAAAATTAGGATTTTCACAGATCGTTGTTAGTGCTTAGCAAAACACTCCACGACTTTATGTAATGAATGAAAAAGCTAGTTAACTTCTATCAAATGAATCACGACTGTAGTATTTTATTTCTTCCATTTTGATATCCTTTTGTGAATATATCAAGTACATTATTTTGATTTCTTGACTATTATTTGAAATTCTTTGATTTCTGAGTTAAGAAACAACATACAATTAATGATATCTTTCTTCTTACAAAATAAGTAATATATTCCTTATTCCATGATCACATGTTCTTATACATCTTATACTATACTACAAATTATTTTGTACTCCTATATATAATCAGAGTAATCAATAGTAGTTAGTCGTAGTTAAGAGAATATGAGAATATATATCATCTCACGTTAAAGGAATAAAGCATCATAGTCCACTGACAAGTAATTTCTCATTTACTTGTTCATTTTGTTTAAGTCATGTTCAAGTTTATTTGTCTCTACAAATAACTCTCTTCTTTATAATGGTACAAAATTCACCATTTTTATTCCATCGATATGTCTATACTTAATCATATAGAAGGTAAATGAGACTACTCTTTACGAATTATTATTTATTTGTTCCAATAATAATCCTATGATTAGAAATAAATTTATTATCATTCTTAATAATTTTTTATCTCATCATTTCATGCATATGAAAAGAATAAATAACTAATATAAACACAATAATAAATAATGTTAAAAATATTTTTATTAAAAAATATCTAACTATTCTAACTAAATAATATTTTAAGACATATCAGTAACAGAAATGTGCATTAGGATTAAGCAGAGTAACAACTAGATTTCGGTCCGATGGAAGTAGTAAAATCATAAGACTGGCCGACTTTTATTGTTGAACGAATGCATTGCAAAGAGACGGGTAAGGAATGCTGCACCATTTCTGGTGGCTTAAATGCAGCCATCCACAACAAAGGCAAAGGATTAGGAATAGCATTATGCAAATAATGATGCAGACCAGAAAGGTGTCGATACACTAYGCTGGACATCGTTGTGGCCTTTTAATGATGAAATTTTGATGATATAGATATAATCTATAATGGCCTTATAGATTACAAACACGATGATTGTAGAGACAAGGCTTGGAACCTCAGCTATGGSGTCATCTCCAAAGACATAGATAGACATAAGTAGATCTGGTGTCCATGAGCTAATAGGCTATATCAATGAGCTCCAACCATCATCCAAGAAATACTTGGATAAGTCATCTTCCAAGAGATACGTATAATAACCAATTTTCCATTGGTGAATCCTAAAAAGAAAAGGATAATAAAATGAATTTATAGCCCATTTTTTATAGGGTTAATTTCTAAACGATTGCTAGAATTATAACATAATGATTATCAATTAATGATCTCAAATTTGTTATAAAAGCTTCAATTTAGTCCTTCTGTCACACAACTTCTATTCCACCTAGGATCCAACTATTAAAGTCAAATGATCAAAGTATTTAGATAGAAAATAAGATGTATTTTACGATAAAAATATAAATTTACATATTATTTCCACCCTAAATTCACTCATCAAGCATGCACAGTTTGTTTATTTTGGATGCAAGAACGGCTGGAGTTTTGGAAGGAAATGATGGATGAATTTATATTTTTATCTCTAAAGTACATTTCATTTTTCACTTGAACTACTAAGGATTTGATGACTTTAAAGGGTTTTATCACTAAGGCCATATCTGATAACTCAATTCAGCACTTTAAATTAATGAAATTAAGTGTTTATTAAATTAAGTTTGTTTGATAATTTAATTTTAAAATTTTTTAATACATCAAATGCTTCTTAATTTCTTCCATAATTTTAAGTGATAATATTCTGACTTAAGACATTTCAAGTTAGATTATAGATATTTAGATATAGCCGTTATAGACTAAATCTTTGACGTTTAAAGATTTAATTATTTTTCAAACTCAGACTTCAAACTTATCAAAAAGGACCTAAATTAAAACTTTATAATACATTCAGACCATTAATTAAGAAAATTAAAAAAAAAAAGGCTCTTCTATGAGATTTTGTAATAATTATAGGGACTATTTCGAGATTAACCCCTTTTATCTGATATTTTGAGAAGTGAATACTAAGAAATACCTGAGTTCTGGGTAATATACTCCTACAAATAACACAGATTGAAGATGGAGCAGTAAATCCGAACTAGTTGCAGTTAATCAAAGTAAGAAGCCTCAGTTTTATTCTCCAGTAAATCTTCACGTCTCTTTAAATCTTCCATGGTTCTTTGAATTTCTGTGCTTGCTTAATTTGGGAGACAGAAACCGAAACATAAATTTTGATTTAATACAAGTAATTTATGTCCAAACTGACACGAGGWGGACGTGGCTTTTGGTTTCTAGATTAATCTTGATTTTATCTCCTTAACTGTTATGATTCACAATATTTAGGCGAGGAAAAACATTGAAGTTAATTTTGTGAATTACAGCACCAATTGTTTAACCCCACCACCTTCTTGAAGTTATTCTCACATGTTATGAAGATGGAAATTGAATTGATTTAATCTTGATTTATGAACTAATGATGCTACAGTTGACAATGGAGATTAGATTCGTGTGTTCTCATATATCTTCTTCATAAATTTATTCAGATGTTAACTTTTGTATCTGGGGCTGGCTAGTCATATAATAATGGCTGGAACGTCAAATGTGCATGGCTTAAGTGATGATGAAAGCGGTACTGATGATGAAAGCTTTGAAAGTTTCGCGGAAAATGGATGCTGAGAAGATGCTACACTGTTGCAAAATTGCAGCAGGCGATGTATTTTGAATGATGAATTGGTATTTCTAGAACCGTCGATCAGCAGTCCAGCTGTGGAGAATTTCGAACCATTTACTGGAATGGCCTTTTCATCATTGGAAAAAAACAAGGGCTTTCTACATTGGATACTCCAAACGTACAGGTTTCATGATAATGTCAAATAGACTCGGACATTCACTAAAGAACATGGCTATAATAGTTACGGACTCTGTATGCTCAAGAGAGGAATTTCGTGCTACAAAACATACCCTCAGAAAAGATATGTTCTCCCTCCTAAGCCAATTACAAGAGAAGGATGCAAAGCAATGATCCGGTTAGCTGCAAGAGAAAAAGGTAAATGGATTGTTACCAAATTTGTATGGGAAGACGAGCATAAACTCATGACAAATTGTAGAAGGCCTGGAGACCTGCCAATTGTTGACATTTTCAGTGAGGTATATTCCAGATCGTGTAAATGTTACAGATATTTCAATGTCAGTCTTTTTCCTGGTAGACTAGGTATGTGGCAGCACGACCATTTTATTAGTTCAATAGTTGTATTACACTCTAGTTTAATTTAAGATCTAAATTTGTTTTTTGTATATTTGAGCATATAGTTGTAGCAATTCTTTAATCTTGTAATTCAGTACTTTAATATTGACGTTTTCAGAGGAAATCTCTTGTTCTGCTCTTTTTTCTTCCCGTCCCCGCCCCTGAAAGAAAACAATACTGTCCCATATAAATATTGTACGCTTTTGGTGACAGTTATTACTAAAATAAAGCATGTATTGGCTTAGCTAATTTYTACCTAGCTTCAGTGATGACACTAAAATGTTGTTTTAGTAAGAAGTTAGGAGACAAAAATTATCAGACTATTTTATTTTTGGCCTTAAGAGTTCCTGTTATTATCAATGTTCTTTAAGGAACTTGATGATTTTCATCTTAGGCTGGTATTCTTTAAGTGAAACTATATGTTCTCTGCATTCCGTGAATACGGCCATAATTTTAAGAAGGCTGCTAGATTTATTGCGGCAGATGGTCAGTGTTATCAAAACCCTTTTTTCTCCTTTATTCTTTTGTACTTGTGTAGCAATATTATTGATATTTGAACTTACTGGAAATGTGTGGCTCATGTATGCATGAGTTACAGAAAGGTCTACCAGAGTTATTCACTGCTTCAATATGCAGGCATTTTCTTAGGCCAGCACGAAGAAACTAGTTAATCCTTTAAATTAACATCTTGTAGCCTGTAGAATACAAAATAGAGCTACAATATGCATCTCTTGTGAGCATGGCTATTAGCATGAATTCCTATTTAACTAAATTGGGATCCTCCATAATCTATTTTTAACTGAAACAATTGCAAAATGTGCAAGCTACACATGCCATGAGCTTGCAACGTTTACACAAGCTTGTCAAATTTAACTGATGCAGAATGAGTTCTTAGAAAATACTCTTCGGTATATTATGGTGGCCTCAAAGGTATTGAATGGCGGCATTTTGTGGTTGAAGTTAAGGGGAAAATGAAAAAATTATTTGACTGTATTTACATTTGAAATGGAAAATTTTCAGTAGAAGGTGGTGCACAAAGTCTAAGTAAATAAAATGATCGTTCATAGACCATGATATTTTTTATGCTCGGGAATGGATGCGTAAATATTAGAATATTTTTCAGAAATTTGTCTAGAATACTGAAAATAATAGATCTTCTCACAGGAAAAAGGACTGCAGATGACAGAGAAGATTTAGAAGCACACTGATTGCTGTTTCTAGATGTAGTTGGGGTGGAAATTAATTGAACTCTTTATCAGGCTTCGAGATGCTTTGTAAACCTTCCTGGTGTTTTGGTTGTTTTAAAAGAGTTAAACGTAATAAACAAAAAATAAATAGATGATAGAGTCAAAGTTGGTCAACAGCACGTGAAAATCATGTGCATATATCTACTTTCATCGATAATCATTAAAAAATCATAAATGAAACAAAATACCAAGTAAACATGGCGCATTTGAAAAGCAGTTACATTTGTCAACCGTTGATTTCACATTGTACATTAAAAAAATGGCGCAGGTACCAACGAACTGAGAAGACGTCACTGCAAGCGATTGCTTTGGAAAAGAAAAGGAAAAGGAAATGCCACTATAGAAACGACACCGTCACCGGTTCGTTCGAGGATTCTCGTTGAAACTTCTCCACGCGTTCTCGTATAGTCTACGGCGTGCTCTCTCTCTCTCTCTCTCACATTGTAAMGCTGATTTCTGTTGAATTGTATTCCATCTGTATGTAAGACTTTTCTTAGCTRTTCATTCCATTTTATGCTGTATGTGATTTTCTGAACGTAACGGTGTGTTTTATGAATGAATTATGTGTTTGTGGATTTCTTGTCTGTTTACGTGGAATTTTCGGTAATTCCCTTTTTTTTTTGAATTTGCGGTAGTTTCTTTTGTACTTTTGATGTCTTTAAATTTAGCTATTTCTTTTGAGGAGAACTTGTGATTTCCCATTTGATGAGGATTCATAAACATGGGACATTTCGAGAATTCTCGGATTTCATTTTTCGAARGCAATTATGTCGGTAGCTGTGATGGATAATCTTCTTTTTTAATTTCTTTTGTTTAGCGGGAGTGCTGGTTTGGGGATGCGGTCTTAGCATAACCTGGCCATGCTTCAGTTATAAGTTTTGAATTGTTACTCTTTTTTTTAGTTTTTATACCATAGGAAATTAATTGAGCAAGGAATGAAAAAAGGAAGAGGTTCATGGAAGCGTGGGGAAAAGGAAGGGAAGGGGTCAGACAGACTCAATGTCAAAACTTGTTTAGTTCCCTTCCGCAAATAAAGTTCTCTCTTTGATAACGGGGCCTCTTGGCTTTGTTACTTATTGAATGATGCCTGGACTGTTACTGGAAGTTGCTCTTTATTGATGCTGGCTATCTTATGGCCCCTTACTTTGTATATTTCCGTTTTTCATTTATTTGTTTATATTTTGTTTTGGGTGTTTCGCATTCAACTTTAATGGATGGAGCATGTTGAAGTATATTGTTTCTGTTTCTGAACTCATTCTAGCCTATTCCCTTTTAGATAGGCAGTAACTAAATGATTTTAGAAATAAGACAACTTTCTTTTCATTAGTTGTCATTTTCATTGTAAATGGGACTTTGCAAGGTTAAAGAAATAAAAAATTATGATGGTTTCATCTAGCTTAGTAGTAATACAAACAAGTTTTGATAGTTGAAGGCTCTCCCTGGAGTTATTAAACAGGAGATATGTTGTTGTTCATTTACAAGCACATGTATAGGTCCTTGTATGAATCCAACCTTAAGAGAATTGAGTATGATTTAGTTTCTGTCTGTCTTTCAAGCTTCAAGCTTCAATCTAACCCTCTGAATTGATTTACCTAGTAGCGACATGAACAGTCCTTCCCTTATCGAGAGATTTTCTGATTCTACAAGAACTAATGGGAAAGAAGGCATGGCAGTTGACATCTTCTATATCATAGCCTWAGCRATTTTTTATGGAACAATGGCTTTCTTATGGAATCGAATTAACAGAATACTATGATTATATATGCTTACCATTCCTAATGTCAAAGCTGTACCTTAACGCATTGTTTGAGTCTGTTTGCTGCAGAATCTGACACTCTAAAATTGCCTTTTCTCTTTCTTCTTGGTGAAAATTAGATATCTTGTCTTACTTGACTCAACTTACAATAAAGCTGCATCAAATGGGCTGGGGAAACATCTATAAGAGGCGTGTGAGAGTTTTCAGTTTGGCGCTTGTAATATACCTGGATTATAAGGTATATTACCAATTTATTAATATCTGTAGATTTTGGTGGTGGATTCTTAGGTAAAAATAAGAATTGAATTTTTTTTTTTTTTCCAGCTTCTCTTAATCTTCTATATGAACCTGAAAATAGTTTTATACACAATCTGCACCATAGGCTTTACAGCAGAGAGAGAAATGGACAACAAAGTCAAAGCAAGCGGCTTTGTGGAGGAAAGCTCATGAACGTAATGCTAAGCGTGTTCTTAATGCAATGGTGGAGCTGGAAGGGTTGTGGGTAAAACTTGGGCAGTATCTCTCCACTCGTGCTGATGTGCTTCCCCAGGCCTACATTTCTCTTTTGAAGCAGTTRCAAGATTCTCTTCCTCCCCGGCCCTTGGAAGAGGTGGTATTATGGTCGTTTCGTTGYTGTATAATATGGATAAATCAAACTAGCACTAGTTTTCTRCTGCAATCTTTTAATGTATGCGGAAAAATGGATTTGAGCTGGTATATCTTTTGATGGGAAGTGCCATATGCTTTCAGTAAAACATTCATGTACTTACCTACCTTCTCTAAAACGCTTCTTTCAGTGACATATAACTGGCCTTCATTTATATATTCGTTAATGAAAAGAAGGCTTCACAAAAGATACAATTAGAATATTACTTTCAGTTAAAAAAAGTGTTGGTTCTTTTAAGGAAGCATGTGTACTAGGAACTTCTGTCCCTATTCAAATTATTGAGGTCTAGAATGATCTAGTCAGAAAGAGGAACTTCTTTGTCACCATGAAATGTGTCTACTTGCTATTCCAAGTTGTGCTAGTCTCAAATCAGTGGATAAGTATATCATTAAAGATCTTCATTGCTCTTTACTTTTGTCAGATTGGAATGTGATTATTATATCATTAGAGTCCTTAATTGCTCTTTACTTTTGTCAGATTGGAATGTGATTATTATATCATTAGAGTCCTTCCATTGGGGAAATTATTTACCTTAATTTTTTATATTATTTTTGCACAGGTTTGCCACACTATTGAGGAAGAGTTGGGGAAATCCATGGAAGACCTTTTCTTGAATTTTGACAGAGAACCCCTAGCGACAGCATCGGTAAGATTCTCCAAAATTAAGTACCATCGAATGAAGACATGCAGTGGTAACTTAGATAATGCCATCCTTAATACTAATGCTGAGACTCCTAAACATGTAATCGTAAAAATCAACCTGGTGAAACTCTATGCAATAGTTTCAGATAGAGGAAGTATGGTGTTTATGCAGATGGATAAGATTCAAGAGATGGTATGTGACCTAGCACCTACACAGGAATCCTTGAACTTCATCTCTTGAGTATATATTTCTTCTTTCCTCTATTTCTGTTTGAYGCTGGAGATTATGCTTTTGTTTATTCTCTTGCAAGATTTGTTAGGAGATTTCACTCTTTCTACCATCTTTAGTAGATTAGCAATGCCTCTATAGACTATCCGATCTTCATCAACCGCCAGTAGTCTTTTCTTTTGTTTGCTTGTTTCTTCTCCTCAGCTGGACGTTCTCTTTCTTCAGAACTTTAAAACAGAATGGAGCAAAAGAGGGTGAGGACAAAGAAATTGTAGATTTGTAAAAAAAGTGAAATCTAAACCCAAAAGGACATATATTATAATGACTTAATAATAGTACAGCATATATCAGAAATCTGTCTACAAAGGGTTGCAGCATAGAAGTTCCTTATGTTGTTTTGAAGTAACTTGGTTAATTTAACAGTACTAATTACTATTAGMAATAGACAAKTKTTTGTAAAAGTAAGTAGTTCATTGATTTAATCCATACTGGATGAGTTATGCTGTACAGTTCTTGAACATACCAAACCATGATTATCTTAATACTGCTTCCTCAATACACTGCATTGAGCATTTGTAACATTGTTCTCAAATTTTCTGGAAGTTCTCATGGGTTTCCAATAATTTTCTTTACACAGATAGCACAGGTTCATCGTGCAACTCTGTATGACGGACAGAATGTTGTTGTCAAAGTTCAACATGATGGTATCAAGGCGATAATATTGGAGGTTGTATAATCTTGGCTTTTGTATTTGACATAAAGTAACAATAGTGATTTTGGAATAATATATGATTATCAGGTGTGCCCTTCCTTCTACAGGACCTGAAGAATGCAAAGTCAATAGTTGATTGGATAGCCTGGGCAGAACCACAGTATGACTTCAATCCAATGATAGATGAATGGTGTAAAGAAGCACCAAAGGAATTGGACTTTAACCATGAGGCTGGTAGCTTTGAAATCATCTGATAAGCTGATATAATCTTTGTGATTCAGATTCCGTCCTTCATTTAATCCATTAATGATGCTTTTCTTCTTTCTCTCTAGGAAACATTCGTAAAGTTTCCGCAAATCTGGGCAGAAAAAGTGAGGATGATGAAAACGAGTCAGCCAATCATGTGGATGTGTTGATTCCAGAAGTTATACAGGTAGCTTGTCTTTTTCTTTATCTTCCTATCTAATACTCCTTGAGTATGCCCAATGCTTCTGATAGGAAATCTGAGTGAAGGTTTGCCTCTCATGTAAACCAAAGGAAGGTGCTTCTTTAAAATTGGTCTCAACTACTTACTCTTTTGTCGGCACTATGGTGGTCTTGAAGCCTAAAACGGTGACACATTTCATAGCCAAGATGTAATTTTTTACCTCAGCTGAGGTTGTTTATTTGCCTTGGAATTGATGAGTGTGGCCATATCATTCCTCTCTATCCTACTAAATCTTTTCTATGATGATTCCCAAGTTTCAATTTTTGGAGTTGGCCAATACTCAGTTCTATTCTCTGCTACATCAATTTCTGTGGCACTGAGTTTATTTATTTTGGTGATGTGTTGTTTTGTGGTCACTATGCCAGAATATTAAAGCTTCTGACTTTGTCTATTTAACTTAGTCTGTTGATAGGAAACAGGGAATAAGTATCTTGTCTGGAAAATAAAAGAACCAAGACTTGCATATGGATGGAAGGGTTGAATCTAGAAATAATTCATAACCCTTAGAAAATTAAACCAGCATCTAGAGACTTTGACCTCCACCTCCTTTCCCTTACTACTGATTTGGGTGGGACATGTCTGAGTTACTGCAGATTATGAACTGCTACTTATTTTGCATATTCTTGCCATTCGTTCACCATAGAAAGATCTCACCCTAGAAACACCATCAAATTCAAGGGTTTTAGATCTATCCTATATCAAAGAATGTGGAATTTGCACGATTCTTAAATCTATAGATATTGGATGGATAAAATCCTACGTTTTTCATATCTTTCCATGTAATTATTGCTTGTGTAGGACCAGATAGCAATTGGAACCAAGTGGTTGAGTATTAGTTTGCAATTAGGTTGACTGTGGTGGTCTTTTGCTACTCTGATACTTTCTTCCCCTTTGAACTTCATTAGCAAGTTTTATTTATTTATTAGATCTAGTAATATGAGGAACATATTATTTTGATAGCTTTCTAGAACTTGAACAACTAGTATTCATAACTTCAATAAATTTATTTATATTTGTTTTGTTGTTTGTAATGCCAGTCAACTGAAAAGGTCCTCATCTTGGAATACATGGATGGCRTTCGTTTAAATGACATAGAATCACTGGAAGCTTTGGGTGTTGACAAACAAAAGCTTGTTGAAGAAATCACACGGGCATATGCCCACCAAATCTATGTGGATGGATTTTTCAATGGTGACCCTCACCCTGGTATAATATCCCTGGTTATATTTCACCCTTTTCGGCTTATTTATTTAATTAATTATATACAATATATGGGCACATAGAAACATGATTAGTCACATACCCGCACCAAGCATGCATGTGTCTTGACATGGATATGCGTTTAGATTTTTAAATAYGAGTCTGGATATCAACTGCCTTACATTCTTCAGTGATGAATGTATGTTGATCTGTTTATTTTCTTTGTTTTCCTAGGAAATTTTCTGGTGAGCAAGGAACCTCCATATCGTCCGATTCTGCTTGATTTTGGGCTTACGAAGTCCCTATCAAGTTCAATGAAACAGGCTCTAGCAAAAATGTTTCTTGCATCTGCAGAGGTTAGTATGGTTTTTTAATACTTTATGATCATCAAAGGTTGGAAAGAATTTACCGTACATTCGCAAGCAAAAGTTTACTGATTTCGTCTACCATTTGACTGGGCCTGCGAACTTGAATTGTCATATCTTTTATCAGTTCTATATATCTATGTACAGATTTTTGATTAGTGAACATCTAGTGAAATAGAAGAAGCACATACATACTGCGTGAAACAATTTGCTTCAATAATCAGATCATAAACCTATTTATAGCATGGGGAATGGATCTTCCTATCCTCTCCACCACCCTTCCCMCCATCCCCAGAAAAAAGAAAAACAAAAGAGGGAGAAACAAAAACAGAAAAGGACAAAGATACATTATCTGGTAACCTGTACAAAAAGAGTTCTGCTCGTCTGAAAAGCTGTTGTATTCGTCTCTCTCCATGGCATCCTCATAATAATCAAGGATTCAGATTCTACAAGTTCCTTTTTTGACACCTTCTCATCTCCATCTTGTGGAAATATATACCTAATGTATCTTAGAAATGCTAATACATAAGTACCAGTATTATTGAATCACCGATCAATGTCGCATTGGATGTTTATAGTTCCCTGACTGCTTACTACTGCTGCATTTCTCAAGTTTTCAGCAGCTTAAAATAATTCCTGGGCAGCACACTGTGCAGAAAACTTCTCGTTTAATAAATAATTACTCAAATTTTTAAAAATAAAAATTTTGTTTTATTTTTTAAGGCACTTTAATTTTCAAAATAGCTTCCTGTGGATATTCTTTCCTTGTCAGAAACTGAAATTAGGACTTCACTGACAAGGATTCAGTATGCTGTTTCTTCACTCAGTAATTACCTAGAATACATGTCTCTGAAGCTTTATAATTAATTTGGTTAGTTGATCTCTGTTTGGACTGTTAAATGTTTATGTACTGATCAAACCAAGTTGTTATTGGAGACTAACTGGTAAATGGAACAGTAATGGTTTTGTGGCATTTTGGATGTTTAAGCTCTTCGGTTAGAGTCCTCTTTGGACAAGCTATCTTATCAAGCAGTAWGAAAGTTTTCTAGATTTGCCTATTGGCTTGCTATCATATATATGTTGTCATACCTTATACTCTCTCTTAGCACATGCTTATACATGTTTCTTAGATGTTTCACTATCTATATTCTTTGATGGGGTATGGATAAATTGGAAAGCAGAAGAAACAAAATGAAAATGTTCTCTCTCTGATGCAGTGTCCGAGGGCATCAAACAGGGAACTTTTTAATCCAAATAGTGATGTTTCAGTGGAAACTTTAACTTAACATTCCTTATAATCCCCTAATGATCAGATTGACAAAATGGAAATGCTAAAATATCAGCATAAGCAGAGGAGGTGTACTTGTCTCCCATTCTTGGCAAGTTGGCATGTAAAGTAGAAACAAGTATTATATAAGATGCTAAAATCTTACCTTAGAAAGTGTACCTGTACTTCTATCCCATGCTTGGACACAAATTTGTCATGTAAAGTAAAAAACAAGTATCAAATGAATGCTAAAATCTTACATTAGAAGGCGTACCTGTACATCTCACCCAAGCTTGGACATAAGTTGGTACATAAAGTAAAAACAAGCACGAGTTTAACATCTACAGTGTATTCTTGAAGCCAGTGCCCAGCTCAAGCAAAAGAACTTCGGTATGTTCACATTCCTTGAGGAATTCTTCACCGAAAAGTAATGAGGATTAATTGAAAACTTTTATGGTTTTGTTTATAGTCAAGATTCATATATAGTCTTGCATATCTAAATAAACTTCTACGCATGGAAATGTTTCCGTATTGTTGCATACAACTTGTRGGAGCGTGAATGCAGTTAGATATTATGGGCATGATAACAAGATGTAATCACTGCCTYTCATATTACATGATGTAGTATTTTGGGCCCAGGTCTTGGAATTTGATGTTAGATTGAGTTATTGATTATAACTGAACACTGCTCAAGAGACCACGTTCTTGGTGCAGGCTACCATTAGTCATGTATGAGATAGTGGTGAAATAAATATGATGTAAAATAATGGTGGTCTAATTATTTAAGAGCTAAACCCTGTAGTTTCTACCAATGATTCAYGGAACATAAATTCTGRAAAGAGTGCAAATTTTCTGGCATGACATGTGGATACAGCAGGAGGAGTCACTCGTGAATTGTAGCTTGATTTGCAAGAAATATCTGCTCTGGAGTACCTTGACGCTCCTTCTGCCATTTATTCGGATTATACCTTAAAACTTCATCCACACTGTTCAATGTGTAAATTGCATTACTGTCTAATAGATTAAGSTTTTAAATGAGGTGGAAATTCAACTTGTTATCGTTGAAATCCCTCTGTCACCCTTTGACTAGAAAAAAAATAGTAATAAAAGGAAGTGCAGAAACTTGTATAAATGTTGGTTTGGTGAGTAAAAATGTTCAGCCCCCATGTAAGAAGTGTGTTAAATATATATAAGTTACGCTCATTTCTAGTCGCTTAATTTTTAGATAAGTACCATTTTGCTGTCCTTTGTTTTGGTGGTTTCATATTCTGCCTGCTCACAAATAATTGTGGGGGGACTTCTTCCAGGGTGACCATGTGGCACTACTATCTGCCTTCACGGAAATGGGACTCAAGTTGCGATTGGACATGCCAGAGCAGGCAATGGAGATAGCAAGTCTSTTCTTTCGTTCCTCAACACCCGCAAATGAAGCTCATGTGAGAATGTAGACATTGGTCTTTTCTTACTTATCCTACACTACTTACACTAAACTGATTTCCCTCTTTGCCCTAGGAGATTGTGATATCTGTTGCCGAGCAAAGGCCTACACTACTTATACTAAACTGATTTCCCTCTTTGCCCTAGGAAAATATGAAATCTCTTGCTGAGCAAAGGAGCAGAAATATAAAGGCCCTGCAAGAAAAGATGAACCTTAAGGAAAAAGAAGTAAAACGTTTCAATCCAGTAAGTTCATTTATTATCTTAAATGTTTGGATCCAATTGACATGCTCATTTTTTGTTGCTGAATCCAAAGAAGCTGATAACATGTTCTTCAGGTTGATGCTTTCCCTGGTGATATTGTAATATTTTCAAGAGTCATTAATCTTCTTAGAGGTAYTGAATCAATCTCTTCCAAATTACTGTGCCTAATGGCGTTCCCATAAGTAAAATTATTGAATTATCATCACATCCTCAGGCTTAGGCTAATGCAACAGATTGTGCCTATTCTGATAGATTATTGAGTTTGCACTTCATCTCAACGCATAATTTCAGATCAGTATATGTTATTAGTAAAAGATTTTGACAGAATAATTTTGAATACATTGTTTCAGGACTTTCATCAACAATGAATACTCGAATAGCTTATATTGATATCATGAGACCTTTTGCTGAATCTGTTCTGCAGTGGTAAGTTTGTAATGCATTATGGTTAATCATAATCCTTAGATTTAACATCATATATATTGGTCAATCTTCTTCAGCAACGTAAGCAAAGGGCCAACTCTGAACACACAATGGATCTTTGATACCCCTGTCCATTCTGATGTTGAAGCCAAGCTAAGGAATCTCCTAATTGAGCTGGGAAATGCCAACAAAATACTTGGAATTCAGGTGAATGGTTTATGTCAAATATATGACTTTCTTATTACTAGACTTGTTCATGATTACTTTTAAACAATAGTAACTGAGGAAGTTTATAAACAGATAATGAATCTATTATTTGTCTGAGCGATGACATGCATAAGGTTTTTTGGTGTTTGAAGTATTCTGCTGACTTCATTTAAGAATTTCAATAGAGGGAGGTGAAGAAAGGAAGCCTGCATCCACAAACCCCTTCAATGGGGCCGGTCTCTCCTGATATTTCCTTAGGAGTCCCTTATACTCAATAGTACRATATATTTTACTGAGATAAAAGGAATTCCCAGAGAGAGAAAGTAAGAAAACTAAATGTTGCATGACCCACAATTTTATTAAGGACCTTTTGTATTTGCTAGACCGTTGATTGATTCTATCTGAAGCAAAACCGGAAGTGATTGAACCTATGTCTCCGAAATTTCTCCTGAACCATTGCCAAGTAGATGTGCTACATAAGGCCCCTAAGGATGAACTGTAGTTTTAGATTTCCTCATTTTAAAGTATCAGTAATACCAGATTATATGAATACAATACACTTTTTAGTTAGTACGGTTAAGCTGAAATAACTTGATTGTGTCTGTTGATGTTTGTTAGTCAGTAAATATTTTGAACTCAAATAAGAATGTCTTTTGTAGAAAGTTTTGAGGTCCAGAAATTTGAGGGAAAATATTACCATCAAGCATTACTCTTTTGCATGTTGGCTCTATGCCTATGTTGTATACACTATAATGGAAACCTTAGGATGCGTTCTCTTTGTTGTTTTGAGTTTTGAGTTTTGAGTTGTGAGTTTGAGTATATTCTGAGTTTTTGAAAATGCGTTGTCTTTGTCATTTCAAAAAATTGTTTTTGAAAACAGAAAACTGAAAATTTTGTTTACTTTGAATGTTTTGGAAAATGCATTTTTATAATATTTTATGCAATAAATTTTATTTTGAAAATATATTTTTTCATTTTCATTGTACAATTTTAAATAATTTATACATTTTGAAATTGATGATCTTGCACYAACTTTTCTGTTATTTCAAACAAGTATATACCCACACAGTTACACAATTAATTGTCAATGGAAATTATCTACTTTCCAATAAACTGTTCTTTGTAAGTCTGTGACAAGCAGGCAACCAACCTAATATTCAAGCCCATGTAAGATAATAAAATGTCAATAGGAGGTGAGATAATGTTCATAGCGTAATGTCATATGTAAAATGAAATTTATTTCATAAAATCATGTACGCCCCTTGACTAGTCATTCAACATTTAGCGTAGCAAGTTGATCTCTGACTTGTCCCCTTCAAGCTGTTTAACTAGCATTAAAAGGGCTGATATCTGGTGACTCTGGCACACCTTCAAATACCATATGCTCTTGTCGATACGTAAACAATGAGAAACATTCTAAGTTTTAAAGTAAAATGTAAGATTTTTATTTATTTATTTTTTTATTTTTTTGTCCTAATCATTTATCAAACGTGAAGAATGCGAAACCAATCAATATTCTTTTTAACTAGTAGTAACAAAATACTTGTGTGGTTGTGCCTTATTATAGTGGCATAGTTGTCTGGTTCCTTTAAAATACTGCACAGATGCTTCCTGGAATGGCGTCTTTTCTATGTACTCGAAAATGGTCAACAATTAGCTGTATGTCTAGCGTTTTCTGCGTTTTGGGAGTTCCCCAGAACAAGTTGGAAAATGCTCAAAACAACATTTTCTTGTTTTGAGTTTTCTATTCATTGTTGTTTTTGTTTTGAAAATGCATTTTGTATAACGGGTGAAGAGAACAAGTTTTGTATGTTTTCAAAACAGAAAACAGAAAACAGCCTCAAAACACCCAAGAGAACAGCCCCTTAATATTCTTTTTTTTTTTTTTTTTTAATGTGCGTTTCAGCAGTTTCAGCACATAGAGCAAACAAAAAATGTGATCATTCACAAATTTGTGTCTCTATCAACATATGTTATGTAATGGGCATTTTATATGTCTTCTTTCCTTGATGTGATAATTTTGGCTAAGTGAGATTCTTTTGCTTTTGGCCTTATGTTTAGTATTGATTTCCTTTTCAAGGTATGTGCCTACAAAGATGGAGAAGTGATCATTGATACTGCTGCTGGCAGTCTTGGAAGATATGATCCTCGACCAGTTCAGCCTGATAGTTTATTTCCTGTTTTCTCTGTAACAAAAGGAATAACAGCTGGGATGTTACATTGGCTAGTTGATAATGGGTATGCAACATTTACTGTAATGTGGGCATAAATTGAATGAGATAATGTTGGAATATGATCTATTTATGCCTATTCTGTTTACATGTGTTCATAAGAGATAAGAAGCTCAGTTTTCAAAAAACAAAAGAGAAGTTTCAATAGTAATTCTTTAACTCAGGTCATAATTGATTATACTCTGGACACAGATGGTGTTTCTCCATGTTGTCGGTAAACACTGTCATTAATGCTTATGCTCTAAATGTGAATGGCATCTTTACGATTATAAAACTTTCAATACTSAGATTCAGCGTACATTTTCAAGCTGCATTAATTTACTACCATTCTCTTTTTGCATAGCAGAAAATGTGGAAAATTGTCATTCTCCTTCTCCATTTGCTAGTTCTTTCCTTTACACTTATAGCTATCTTTTCCTCTCAGATTGTCTTAATATGGTGCAGCCTCCTGTCAAATCATTTTACTTAGTTTCTTGTCGGTTGATGGACATGTACTCAGGATCTTATCCATCCACCAAAAAGATCTTATCGCGGTTGGGGCTCGTAACTCATTTATACAATTCCCCCTCTCTTTATACCCTCCCATAGGAGCAAGAGGCAGGAAGCGAACTCGCATCCTTCCACAAGTTGAACCTAGGCTCTGATACCAATCCATCCACTGAAAAGATCTTATTGGGATTGAGGCTCATAACCCATTTATACAATTAACTTAGTTTATTGTTGGTTGACGAACCTGTATCCAGCATTCTTCAAGATGCATTAATTTACTGCCATTCTCTTTTCGTGTAGCAGAAAATGTGGAAAATTTTCATTCTCCTTCTCCATTTACTAGTTCTTTCCTTTACACTTATAGCTATCTTTTCCTCTCAGATTGTCTTAATATGGTGCAGCCTCCTGTCAAATCATTTKACTTAGTTTCTTGTTGGTTGATGGACCTGTATACAGGATCTACTTAGTTTTTTGTTGGTTGAAGAACCTGTATCCAGCATTCTTCTATGGAAACCCGAAGTATAACTTGGAAAGGTTTAACAGGGTAGAAAATTACTAATTGAAGATAAATTCCTTCATATTCCCCATTTTTAGTACATTGTAACTTATACATTTCCTTGATTTGATGATTTCCTTCTTTATATCAAACAAAAGAGTGAGACACAAATTATTTATGGTTGGATTCATGTTTATTTTTAAGTAAGCAAATTTATATGTTCTGGTATTTTTATCATCTGGGACAGCTAGGAATAGATCATGACTTTGCTATTGAAAGATAATCTGTTCAATTTTGATTTTTTCATTCTCATACATGAGAAGCAGAAAAGATGAGCTCTTGAATCTTGTCTTTGAACAAATCAGATGGTAGATACTTGAAGCAGGAATTAATTGAGAGTTGGCCAAGATCATGCAAATGAATCTACGTAGTGGCAATAATAAACTGGATTTGTAATAAGAAGCTCAAGTCCAGTATAATATCTATGTTTCTGTCCAGACAAAGACAAGAACTCTTTGTATAGCTTGTGCAGTGTTTTGGCAAAGCTATGTGGTATACTGTTGAAGGCAGAATAAACCTTCACCTATGTTGCATTTATGCGAAATGAGAGCTGAATAATCTTACCTACTTATGCATATTGATTTTACAAACATGCTCTATTTATTATTATTAATATTTTTTTTTTGTGTATCTGGCATTTACTTTTGTAGGTATGCACAACAGTTTTCATAATTTGGACATACGGAGAAAAGCCTAATTTCGATCTCTAGTAGTCCAAGATATTATGCTCTTTGTTTCGTGGTGTTCTTTCTTAGTGAACAGTGCTTGAGACTGTGACCAGAAATTGTAATGATTACTTTGATGCCTTTGTATACCAGGAAATTGATGCTTGATGAAGACATTGTAAACATTTGGCCAGAATTTGGATCTAATGGGAAAGATCGAATAAAGGTGTAAGCTTGTCCTCCATTTTCGAACAGATTTTATCTCATTGCTTTGAAAATTGTCAATCCTTCATTTTTTTCCTTTTATCTTTTGTGTTTGAAAGATAAAAGAAGTATGAAAGTCGAAGTTCTCAATTCATTTGTTCTCCAGAAGGAACCCGTTACTTCAATGGAACGATTCTATTTCTTATAAAAGGAAGAATCTGTGTGCGTTTGTGTACCGGTCTATCTGAACATGGATGCTAAAACTTTTTGCACTACCCAGATTGCCCAGTTGAACATGTCATGATCCCATGGGTTCATCATGGATGCTACGCACCACCCAGATTTTCTCACTTGGCTGTATGTTCTCTCTAACCAAATTCTTTCCTTATAGGTTCATCATGTGCTTAACCACACATCTGGCCTCCACAATGCACTTGCCATGCTTACTCGGGAAAACCCCTTACTGATGACCAACTGGGATGAATGTTTGAAGTCCATAGCTATGGCAGCTACTGAGACTGAACCTGGCCGTGAGCAGTTGTACCATTATTTATCTTTTGGCTGGCTCTGTGGAGGCATTATTGAGGTAACATTCTTATACTATCTGTGATGAGGAAACTGTTAAGTCAAGTTGCTTGATCCTTCATTTTTTAATTTAGGACATGAAGGCATTCAAAAGGGCATGAGGACATACATCAAACGATCTTCACTTTTTCCAACTAACATAATTTGTTTATTTAGATTATTCTCCATCATTAAATGTTCAGCATAACAATTCCTCCCCTCGCGGCACACCCTTCCGCACCCGCCCAAAAAAAAAAAAAAAAATGGAAAAAAAAGCATATGCTGAGAGAGATCTTGGACCCTTAATTAAGTACACAGCTTTTTCGATCTCTAGTTGCACTTTTATCTCTAATTACGAATCTGAGTAGGCCCAGTATGATTTACAAAAAGACTAAATTTACTCCATTAATAGTTTAGGTATCCTATATACATACTGTGTACGCGCTCTTGTTTACCAAAGTCTGAAATACTTGCACCGTCATTTGCAGACATGTTTATTTGAATTGGCTAGGAATCTCTTATGTAGTCCTAAGCTTGCCACATTATATTTATAAGTATATCATGAAGGTGTACCAGAGATGGAGTTGATATGCAGCTAGTTGATTCTATTGATGCTAATTGAATTCCATAGGCAATGAGCAATAATCTCTTCTATGTTTCCATTTTGGTGCTATGGATGCATATGGAATAGAAGCAAGTTATGATTGCTAATCCCTGTAGCATCTCTTAAAAAGGACATTAAAAATGTTTTTGCAAAAACCATAAATTTAGGATCCTAAGAAAATCTTGAAAGATACCATCTGCTGATGGACACTGCTCAGCAATGCACTGGTACCTTGAAAAGATAGATAAGAGATTGTCCAAATCTTAAAAGATACCTGCCAGCATGAAGTGTGTTTTGTTCTTGTATACCCTAGTTCTTATATATGTCTTTTGAGGAGTTAAGTTGAAAGGATGCTCTTTGAACCCRAAAATCCTATGAGATGCTTCTGACTGCTAAGCACATCAAGCTCATTGAACATATCTATCCGTTGTACTCAAATCTCTCTACTGGTCTATGGATTTCACCGGCTAACAAGYGCTTCTTGAACAGCATGCATCAGGGAAAAAGTTCCAGGAAATTCTCGAGGAAGCTTTTGTTCGTCCTCTTAAGATTGAAGGTGAACTGTATGTTGGAATTCCTCCAGGTAATACTCCAATTATTTTATTTTGGTTTCCTTGTGTGACTTTGTTAAATTGCGTATACATGTACTCTTCGAAGATGATATCTATTCATGATCTGGTGCCTTAAGTTAGATCAACATGAATATYGGCTTTGATGCAAAACTCTGACATCAATGCTTTTATCTGCAACTTGGATTTAAAAATATGTTTACTCTTTGCCCAATTTATTTGAGTTTCTGAAAAATCAGATGTGGACTTTTATTTCRTTATTCTCGTCCTTAAGCTTAGCAGTCCTTTTTGATTATATTATTTCCTTTTTTTTATTTTTTGGGTASTAATGTACATGGAAGGGAGTTAGATAAAAGATGATGATAGAAAAGGAGAGCTGCTGTATGAGGAGTTTGAAGCTGTAAAAGGGTGTTATTGTATCCCTTCTTCTGCTTTCATATGTYGTGTAAAATGAATTGTTCCTTTTCAGGTGTGGAATCCCGTCTTGCTACGCTGACAGTAGACATGGATGATCTGAACATGCTCTCTACGATCAGCAGCCGTACGGACCTCCCTTCCACCTTCCAGCCACAGGATATCATGCAGCTTGTCACTACCCTTCCTGCTATATTCAACTCACTTCAAGCTCGCCGTTCCATCATACCTGCTGCTAATGGACACTGCTCAGCTCGTGCACTTGCTCGCTACTATGCAGCACTTGTTGATGGTGGGGTGATTCCACCACCGCATTCTACTCTGTCTAAGCCTCCACTAGGAAGCCATCCACACGTTCCTGAATTTTCTTTAGAGAAACCCCCTAAGAAGAATAAAGCTTCAAATATTAGAGGCCTAATAATGGGGGTTAAAAAAACTGGTGAATTTCAACAAACACAAAATCCTGATAGTTCTAGTGATTGTGTTCCTGGTAGTTGCTACACCAGAATTCCCAACGACAGCTGCGATGAACCTAGTACCTCTGCTCTCCAACCACATGCTACGAAACTTTTTAAGAATGCAAAAATTCATGACGCATTCCTGGGTGTTGGTGAATATGGAAATCTGGCACTTCCAAATGGACAGTTTGGACTTGGTTTCAAGAGATCTTACTCAAAGGATGATGCTCTTATTGGCTTTGGGCACTCAGGTATGGGTGGCTCGACTGGTTTCTGTGACATTAAAAACAGATTCGCCATAGCTGTGACCCTTAACAAGATGTCACTTGGGACTGTAACTGGAAAAGTACTTCATTTAGTTTGCTCGGAACTTGACATCCCATTGCCGAAAGAATTGCTCAGGTTTGCCGAGGGATCACCAGATAACCATTTAAATGCAGCAAGACCTTTAATTAATTGAGGATGATTCTTTATATCCTCATTTATTRTTGTCAAATGTAGAATATGGGGCAMATTAGAGCCTAMATTTTTGTTTCCAGATTATTGTTGAAGTGCCAGACTGATACATCTAAACCAAGATGGCTTCTCAGACTAAGTTACCTTTATACAGAACAATTAATATAGTGGTTCTTGAACCAGCAAATATAAATCGCGTGGCAAGAAACAATTATGTAGTGAATAATTTTGTTTCCAATACCTTGATCAATTCTAGAGGCAAACAAACAATAAGGCAGCCTATTTACGTTGCCGTTATTAGTTATCAAAAGAATATATAGTTCTTTGTACAAAGTTTGGTACTAAACCACCATGTCTGTTTCCCCACTATCTTCATCTTCTTGCTATGAGAAGACAGCTTGAAGGATCAACCAGGCCAGAAGCTCTACCTATGGCATTAGTGCATAAGGCTTTGGCAGTTCGATTTTTGTAAGTAAGGCTAACATCTTCCAACTTTATGCTGCTGCATGGATTTTCAGTACTACACTCAAATTTCAAAGCGACTTCAGATGTTGATGTTCCATGGATATCCTGGTACGTAATATCTCTAATTTTTATACCTGAAGCCTGCAGTTAGAAAAGACAAAGACAAAGACAAAGACGACATAAGAAATAGATCGGCATAAACAGGAGAAGGTAGCTAGGGAGCAGTTCCATTTGTTCCTAAACCTTTCCAGGACAATTGTAGTGATGTGGGCAGTAATTTTGGTCGATTATTATGGGATTGTGAACATGGACCATGCGGACATGCTGAAAAAGAACATCTCTAACAAAGCCAGTGCTTGGCCTTCCCCATGTTTTGATCCTCACACCGTTGGTTGTATTCACAAAAGTTGCACCTCTCACAGTCACATTTTGCACTCCTGCTTCTTCAAATTCCTTTGCCAGACTCCCAATGCTGCGATACACCACATGCCCATCAGCACAAAAATTAGCCCCAGTGGAATAGCCGGGTCTTGAAAATTATTCTACATATTTTCATAGAGTTGAATCTTAAACAATAGAATAAGTTTCTTTTTGAAAGGAGTAATAGTAATTTCCTGAAGGAAAAAAATATTGTAAGAATATGCAGATGGTAGTACGAGTATTATTAGTTACAAACGTCAAATACTATGGACCTAAGTGATATGAAAGAATTATTTCGTATACTTTTAATAAAAAGAGATGTATAGTAACTATTTATTTTTTTATCATTTTCTTCATGGGAAGAAAAAAGGAGGTAATCCTTATCGTTCCAATATTAAAAACATTACTTATTSAATAAAAAGCTGGTAAATATGCTTAGMAAATAATAGAAAAGTTAGAATCTGGCAATATGTTCACCTTATACCATGGCCAGGGCCACAAACAACATTTTCAATCCACAAATTAGTAGTGCCTGGACCAATTGAAACACAATCATCTCCAGTGCTGAACTTTGAATTCAAAATTGTGACCTCTGAAGACTTTTGAACATGAATTCCATCTGTATTGGGGCTAAACCCAGAGGCCAAAATTTTCAGTCCTTGAAGCTTCACATTTTGGCAGTCACTGATAGATATGTGATATATTTGACTGTTTACTGAAGTCAAGCCTGCGATGATAATGTTCCTTGAATTGGTGAACCCCAGATTCTGCAGGCAAACATCCATTATGATGATGGAATATGGAAAGAAAAGTTCAAATCAAGAGAAAATTGATAAAAGAATATTACTCATGTAACATCAAGTTTCGAATGGTTTATGTGACTTTTCAGAATCTGGAAACTTGGCTTTACTTTACTGCATTGATGGGAATGTAGTGGCAAGACAGTTCAGCTCTCATGGTTAAGACATAGTTCTTATTAAAAGAATTTCTTTAAATTACTTCTACTTTATACCACATCCTGTTTGAGTGAAAGAATTTAAATGAGAAGTGAAAAGAGATAGGGTTTGGGATGATCAGTCGGTTGTTTGAGCAAGCGAAAAGTGGCACTAACTTTCAGTTATCCCCTACTAAGCTCCTGGTGTTTAGAAGTTGGTTAAGTTAGGAGCTTTCCATGCATTAACGGTCATCACTGAGACAAAAGACGAGTAGAAGATCATTACCGTGGCACCTTTAGGGCAACTCGTGTTCGAGACAGCCTTGCAAGCCCACAAACCAGTGCCGCGACCATCAAGAAAACCTCCACGGATGGAAACTCCGGTGACACGAGTGAACTGAATCCAGTACGTAGAATTCGCAGTGGYACCGTAATCGGTGGGGGCGACGAGGGTGCCATATATTTGAATTGAGATAGCTTTATTTTTGCATGGACCGGTAAACATTGTCGTATGCTGCAACAGATACCTCCCTCGAGGAATAAAGATTTTTGTAGGCACAGGAGAGGCACAAGCAGAACTCCATGCAGATAAGAAAGACTTGCATGAGTCAGTTACTCCATCAGGCCTTGCTCCAAAGTCCAATATATTGTATGTTACGAAAGTTGCAAGTGATTGATTAAAGAAGATGAAAAGAATAGCTACAGGTATAAAGCTGTTCGCCATTTTCTTTACTTTTTCCTGTGAGATGATCAGAAAGAGATGGCAGCAGAAGAGAAGAGCGGGATCAGGGATTTGAACTGAATGATGAAGTTGAAGCACTCTGGATATTTATATACAGAAAGAATATCCAAAGCGTCATGTTGTGAACCTTGGAAACTGGGAAAGAATGTTAGAAGCTGCTTAGTATTGAATGAATCAAAAGCAAGCAAGCTGCCAATGTCAAGATTACGAGTCTGTTTGCTTGATAATTAGCCTGCTTCTAAGCAATTCAATTAGTAAGAGAAATAACTAGCTAGTCATGAAGTTTTATTTTCAACTAAGGTTTGAAGAGATTGTATACACTATAAGTTTAATCCCTTATTTAAAAGAAAATGACGAATATGAAACCATTATTATGTAAGAGATCAAATGTGAACATGAATATTCAATTACGATGGAAAGACTATAAATATGTGGTTGGGCTAAAATCATGTAACTTTGAACTTAAAAAACTTGAATGTCAAGTAAATATTTGTACTTTGTGCATCGAGGGCAGGAAACTTATGAATAGGTCAAAACTAGGGTGAACGATGAACATTAGCAGTCTTGCGTCTTTCATTTTCTCGTGGAGATTGCAAGCAACTTCACAATTGGAGAAGAGCCGTCATTTGGTTGCTCCATTAGGACGACATTCAGAGTGAACAGCAAAATCGCCAAAAGAACATCTCCCCTYGACTTCTTTAACGTTCTTCTAAGATGTTCCTGTTCTTTTCGGTCCCGTTAAGCACAATCAAAGGTTTTTAGATGGGAAATGTGTGTATTTCCAATTCYGAACAGATGGAATAATCGTTTATTTSAGGTATTTATCTTGTTAAATTGCTTGTTCATGTCTAYACTTCTCTTTACAAATCTTAYATCTTCYCTTTAACCCCAATGTAGAACAGAAAYTGAGTGGAATACAAAAGATCGATCCCAATACAGATGGTTTTTGGCAGATATGCTTTGGGGAAGCAACTGCCCGAAGCCAATTCAAGCATGAGAACCTAGAAACGCCAATCTACATAATTCACTCATATTTGGTCATCTACCACATGGCCTTTAACGTGATTACAGATATAAAATCAAATCAAACATTAAAAACCAAAAATGGAACCTCGAAGAGCATATGAGATGGGAGATAAATTACTCTATTTCATTCACTGGGATTGTTTTCCCAGATTTTGAGTGTGACAATAGCATATAACAAGTTAACTATTTGATTATGGCGCAAGTCTTTGTGGATCACGCGGAAAGAGTGACGTTTTGCGGATGTTGTTAAGCGCACAAAAGAGCATCACCACCCGCTCCTTTCCCACTCCAAAACCACCATGAGGTGGTGCACCGTACCTGTGGAAGTCACCCATTTTCATCATATTAGCACAAGTACATAAAGGATGCTTCAGAACAATTCAATACCAATATGAATATATGTACAATATTTATTTGATGGTGAGAAAAAACAACCTAAAATGAATATACCTTAAGAAATGTTTCAATTCCACATTATCTCCTATCACAAAAAATTGTTGAAAATATACATTGAATRATTCTGGAGCCAGTATCAATCCAGTAGGCATWATATGATTTTTCCAATTCACTTCAGCAACTAAATATTCTTCAAACCAAAGTTTGACAAAAAATCCACCCTACTAGTAATAGGAACAAATTTTAAAAAAAAAATGAAATAAAATAAAGTTTACCTGAATGAATCAATATAAGTGGATATTGTGCGGACATCAATTCCACAAGCTGATGCACGTTCCGCCAAGAAATCAGGAACATGAATACGCTGAGCTCCTGAAATAATTTCTTCACCTAAAAGGAAAATGTGTAGAAGCAGAGTCAAGACAAAAGAACAAAACAGAACAAAAATAGAAAATGTTAAGAGAAAAATAGACATAGAGTTAGTCGTATAAGAAATTATAGGCTTTTCTTTCCTAAAGAAATAGTGAAATCATACAGTAGATAGTAGAATGCCAACCATAGTCATTTACAAAATAATATCTTAAATTCAATCTCAATGAGGCCCATTTTCTAAGGGTGGGACAAGCCTGTCAAAAAATGGACTAGCACGTTTGGTGGCTCTCTCGAGACCCCTGAATTCTAGCCATGCAAACATCCTACTATCAGTTACAAGATTCACTGCTCATGATACCATCTCGTCATTGTATTCTATATCTTGAACTTTCTGCTCAAACTAGTATCATATCCCAAATCCAGCTAACACAATGTGACTCACTGTATGGACTGATCCAGTCCAAGACAACTCTTCAAATAACTTATGTTGCATGTTCCAGATATAACAAACCATAAGGCTTAAGAGGTAGCCAGAGTGGGAAGTTGAGAGCATCCATGGTCGGAAACCCTTAAACACCAAATATAATATGCTCTACTAAACTTTGTGATAAACTAACTGCAGTACTATATTTATAGAATTTTAACTAACATTTTATATTTAAAGCTGAAAATGATCCGTGTTTACTGCTAAGTTCAACTGCAGGAGTTATTAAAGTAGCAAAACTGTTTCTTGTGAAGACTTTTAAGTGTCAAAATAGAGCAAAATTATTTCTGACTCCACCAAAATGTCCGTGAACAATGCAGCACCAATTAACAACGCACTGATTGACTTAACAAAATGAAGACTCGAGATCCTAAAACGGAAAAATTTTAAAAAGAAGAAAATGAGGCACAACTTCACAACAAATAACTCTATTTCATATTCACGATAGAGCTAAAGGCTGAAATCTTTGTTCAAGAAAGGCTACTAAGCAGCTAAAACATCATGAGCTAGAGGACATAAGAACAGGTGATTTTACTGCTAAGTACAAAATGACAAAGACACTAAAATCCTAGAGACCTACGCTTACAAGACAAAATATGAATTAGAAAACAACTACAAAGTCTTCAACTCTAGTATCACGTGCAATTTACATCAGTGAAATTGAGGCAAACTTCGCATTCAATAATGGATTTGCTCAGGGCAGTCTAAAGATCAATTTCAGTTATTTGTTTGATCATGGCCATGAACTAGGCTATGGAAATTTCAGACTAACAGAACCTAGGATGTTATGCAAGTAAATCAGTGTCAAAAAATCCTCAGTACAATATTATCACCTTTTTTACCTCAGTAACCAGAAATTGGAAGCCATGCCAAGCTAACACAATCAATACAGTACATGTTAAATTACTAAAGCCAAGGGCATTTACCCCAAAAAAATACCCAGCTGAAAATCCAGAAACTAATTCAGTTGATTTCATGGGAAAAAGATGATAATAAAGTCCCCAAGGATAAAGACAATACAGCAGCCAGCACTAGACCAATTAGCCATTAGAAATTAAGAGCTTTTTTTAGGACAAAATCAGCAAGTGCAAGCTTCATTACTTCTTTTTAATTTCAAGAAACTATAAAAGGGTCAAAATTAAATGAGCAACATATGACAATATCCAAAGATAAATTGCTTCGTGGCTCACTGTATGCATATATGATCTCAGCCTCTTRGTAAATTGAAGGTTGAGAACCAATGAGACAAATACACAAAATAATTGATCGCATTCATCAATCATTTAAGTTACTTAACTAGAATAATAATTCCAATCAGAAAAATATACAAAATGCAAATTAAGCGCAAGAAGATATTAGTATCACCTCGTATGAAAACATCAAAAGAATTACTGTAGTTAGGATTATCGTAACATGGCATCGTATAGAATGGCCGAACAGCTGCGGGGTAACGATGAAGTATGTAGAACTCTGTATCATACCTACAAATTACGAAAGAAAAATATGTTTAAAATCTGTCGATCTCATTCATCAGAATATTAAATAAATTGTTTAACTAAAAGAAAAGGAAGAAGCACAGAATGCAAAAGGGCCCCTGAAATTTGCATACTTCTCCAAAACAAGCTGACCCAGCTTTCTTTCTGATTCTGTGTTCAGGTCTCCAAGAGGGTCAACCTCAACACCAGCTTCCTGCAAATATGGAAGTGATTAATTACAATCAAGTAATATTTGCAGTTTAGAKTTTTTTTTTTCTTTTATTAAATCGTCTCCTACATAGGTAAATGTCTTCAACAATAATCATGTCACAAATTTTGTCTCAAGCTATACTCCCGGACTGGAATAGCGTTCTTTAACTTTATAGACAAGGAATTGCTGAGTGGTTGACTGAGAATACTGGGCCACCAAAAAAAGTCACCAGTAACAATAAAAATGAATCTGCATAAGACTATAAAAATAAGACAACACAAAAAATAATATATTCTATGGCCCCGAGGACCATATCCAAGATTAATGGCAAGAAAAATGTTGAGAAATACTGAAGCGTAATAGCCCACACACCAATAAATGTCATACCCAACATTTTCACTTGGAAACATAGAGCTACTTCCCACTGCAAAACATTTTTGCCAAGGAAGAAGCAATGACACTTAGTATTGGAATAAAGCTACATTTGATATACATATTGCCAAAATTTATTTTGTGTTAGGTGTTGCCATAATTAGGCATTTCTTTTGCAAAGTAAACAACATCTAGTTCTATACAACTCGTAACTAACTCCTAGAGTAAATTAGACAGAATCATTTGGTTACCAGAGAAATAGCTGTTTAACCCAATATTATTACAGGTGGCACTGAAGGATGCAAACACGACGAAAGAGATCTGTAAATATGACGAAAGGGAAAAAAATCCAAATCCATCCCAAGCATTTTAATGGAGACAAAACTTAACATGTGTTCTTAGTGGTTTTCAAATACWTCATGGATGGAAAGCATTTGAAGTCCATTGTYATTTTAACTACTTTTAGAACCCTGTATTTGAAGTGCTCTATCAAATCCTCTTAAAACTTAATTATTTCAAAACTTATTGATATCAAATTTATAATTATTCCTCATACCAAAAATATCCATTCAACCTAATCATAGCATAACTACCACCAAGTAGTATATGACATATTGAATCCACATGTTCTTTCTTTTTTCTAAGATGAACCATTCGTGCAAAAATAAACTCAAAGAGACCATGAGCTCAGGTTGGATTAATTATTTTCTCATTTTTTCAGAGGTGGGAAACTTGAAACTGAAAGATAACTTTCCGTTCTTTAGATATTGACACATTATCAGTACATAAAACCCTCTATTTGTTAGCAATATAAATACTATTTCTCCTTCCTTTTCAGCTAATGATTCATTTCTACAGTTTCTGCAATAATTATGTTGAAGCTAGGAACTTCCCTCACAGTTATATTCAASCCTATAATTGTGAGAAAGTAGAAGAAAAGATTTAAGCACAGATAAAAAATGTCTTGAATACCAAAATTTGGAAGTAAAAGGGTCAATTTAAATTTGAAAGAGAWTTTTATCCTTGCATAACAATACGGAAAAAAGAAAAAGAAAAGAAAAAACAAAGGCYATTTAATTTCAATATCCATAATCTAAATTTTTGCACCTCCACKACTTTTAAATCGAAGTGCTTCACCAGAACAGACCACTAAAGAAAGCAAAAGACTAGTTCTAGGTCTTTCTTAGCCAATAGATTTTCACCAGAAACTCCACAAGGTTAGCCACTATGTACTAATGCAAATGTTGGGTCACAATAATGATAGCTAGGACTGCTAAACATCCAAGACTTGTGTCTTCTGGAGTAGGTTGGTAAGGAGGAAAATCAGAATTTTGTGACATGAGGTACTGTGTGCATAGTGCACAGGAATTTATATTTTCATTTTTTATTTCCTCATCTTTCTCCCAATAGTTATATTTGCACCAGCAAACAGATGCAGACAATTTCTTTTAATGGACAATCCAAGAGAAAAGAACATTTGTCCAAATACCTTCAGCATTTGAATTCCTTCTTCAAATGTAAGGCGTAACGTCTTTCGCAAGTACTGCACAAGTCAGCAACATGCAGTTAGTACCAACTTGGAATCAATTCATGACAAAATATGACAATGGATCAGCTATGCTTGACAGAGGCATGATAAATAAAAACAACATAGGCAAAAATAGCTTATGGACCATGCTGATGAATCTCATCTTGAAAGCAACTAAAATCAGTAGAGTTTACCTTCAAAGGCTGAAAAGGATATTGTCTACCAATAGCTTCTAGCTCCTTTTGACAATGCTCATTTATGCTATCAAAGATCATCACAAATAAGCGGTCAACAATATCCATCACCTGCATCAATAAGCACATATGTTACAAGCAGCCACCTTCAAGCTTCATAACCAAAATAGTGTTAGTACCTCTGAGTAATGTTCCTTTATTTCCATTTCAACATCAAGTCCTACAAATTCACACAAATGTCTGTGGGTAAAAGAATCCTCTGCTCTGAACACAGGACCAATCTCGAAAACACGGCGAAAATTCCCACAAATTGCCATCTGTTTGTGGAGCTGGGGCGACTGTGCCAGACATGCAGGTTGCCCTTTGTATTCCAGTCTAAATACAGCAGAACCTCCCTCACTAGAACCAGCCATCAATTTTGGTGTGTTGATTTGAATAAAACCTTCGGATAGCAGAAATTGCCTAAATGTCTGCAGAGCAAGGGCCAGTCTACTTCAGTAATTTTACCATCAAATATACAAAGTTCGTTATTGAAATTAAAAGTCTCAGCACTTATACACAGTACCAGACATGCCTATCAAACATTTTCTTTAATAACAAGCCGATAGCTCTTAACATATGACCATACATAAGCAGCTGTAGAAAGCATCTGAAAAAACTTCCAGATCCAAATCTTAAAATTAAATGAATGTATATCATCTAAACATTGATACAGCTCAAGAAAAATTAAAAGGATACATAATAAGGAATTCCCTCATATGATAACAAATACAATCTAAAGAACCATTTGGAACGATAATACTGCAACCAAAATAAATAGCTTTTGTAGGAACATAAATGAGTTGTCCTACAAAGATAGGACAAGAAAATAGAACAAGAGAGCACATAATCAAATGACAACTGAAAACAAGGATAGATGCAAACTTACTGTTTCAACTTGACAAGCAATGCGGAAAATCCCTTGATTAGCAGGTGTTCGCAGGTCAAGAACTCTATTGTTTAAACGAGTGTCCTGATTTACACGAACAAGTTTTTCTCCAGCCTGCACTTCTTCGAATACTAAATTAGCTGAGTTCATTGAGTGAGAAATTATGCTAAATTAGTTACATGTTACCTAGACCAATCAAGGTATGGGAGCCCTTGAACCGGGATTTAAAAAAGAATCAATTTTATTCTTAACTAAATACACTTCAAATATTTTATAAGACTTTTAAATATGAGCCAAATATACACCATGAATTTCTACCTGCTCAGCTTTTTCTATTTCAGCATCACTTCTTGCAGCATCTTCAATATTTATAGGCAGTATGGGAATAGCCTTGCTAACGCAATAAAGTTTCCTCACTTGAACTTCCACCTGCAAAAAAAAAAAATAAAAAATAAAAAATAGAGGATCGAATCCAAGTTCTTCAAATAAGGAGATAGACACCTACAAAACAGCCTTTATGAGACTAATCATCAAAACGTAGATGTCAGTATTGCTCCTATTCCAATATTAACTTCTTATTTTTATACTCTATTCCCTAGAAAGAGTCTATGGATCAAACAAGCTCTTTCCCCAAAGATCTGAACACAAAAAATGTTATATCTGGATTCAGTCTGTGTTTTCATTTATATGCTGGAGATGGGGACATCTCTTTTTAAAAAATCATGTCACGCCAAGTTCTGAAGAAGAAGTTTTGGGAGTGAATCATTTCTAGAGAACTCAATTGGACAAGTTTCGTTCTATATTCTATATCTGCAAAACATCAACAGAGCAGTCTACTTGATAAATTTCTGGCATGTAACTAAAAAACCGAAAGAAAAATTAAAGACTTATGCAGAACAAAAACGAGAACAGCAAAAAAATAAAAATAAAAAAAGATTCTTGCGCAATATTAATTGATTCAGTGGGAGAGTTTGGCCAAACTATGTACCAATTACTGGCTTGCCTCAGATCTTATTCATATATTTTTGCCCAATGTCAGGGAGGTAAGAACAAGATTCAAGCTCAAAAAAGCCAAAGTGGTCACAGCAAATTTTGAAAAATTCTGATTTGACAGTAAACCACCTTATCTGTTTTATATCCATCACATATTCAAAGTGGAAAGCTGTGAGACTTCGGTAAAACACATATTCGAAACTCAATGTGAAAARTAACTGTTTTTCTATTTGGAATCCAATACGAAGGTGCGGAAGTTTCCTAAATTGTAACAGGTAAACTTTTTTCTTTTTAATAATTTAAAACATGATTTGCAGTTTCTTTTATCAAAACATCGTAACTAATTTCAAAACAGATAAAAACGCACAATAACTATCAGTACTTTTAAMATATAAGGTATACACCTCTTCTCCCGTTCTGCTTATCCCATTAGATTCTTTGCAAAGAATGGATAGAAAAAATCAAACAAATGACGGTCAGTTTAGAATAAAAATTTTATAAAAGATAATCTCTCGTAATAGAAATTTGCACCTAATTCCGCCACAAATTTTAGAAATACATATATTAAACTACATAAAAAATTATACCTGTTGAGTGGCGCCTTTGATAGGGACACCAGGCACCGAAACAACACCTTCAACATCAACAATGGATTCTCTGCTCAAACCGTTCGCGTACTTGACCATCTGCTGGCTAACAACTTCTGGCGTCACAGTCAATACACACTGCACTGTGAAGCCCATCTCTCTAACCACAAGAAAGGCCATCTTTTTACCCACTGCTCGGATGGTCTGGGCGTTACCTCGGATGAGAACAACCTGATCCTTCAAATCCTCACCCAAAGCGCTTACCTCTGTCCACTCACGCCCAGTAACTGGCTTTGATTGGAGATCGACGAGTGGAACATCGCCGTAATTGGAAGACAACGGATCTTCAGCGTCAATGGAGACTGCCGAAACAGCAGCCGCCGCATGCTCAAGGCGCTTACGCTGCCGCTCGAGCTTGGCGGCTTCCTTTTTTGAGGCTTTCTTGCTTTGGCTCGGATTTGTGTTGTTACTTCCTTCTTCTTCTTGCTCCATTGGAGCAGCGTCGCTTATGGCCGGTCCCGAAGACATTGTTTAGGGTTTTGAGAGGTCGAATAGAAAATGAGAATTACTAGAATGGGAAGAGGCGACCAAGATTCATATACGTCATGTAGAAAAAATGTGTGATACGGGGGTTGCTGCTTTAAATCCTGCTCCTATGGGAGACTAGAAAAGGACATTTTTTTTTTTTTTTTTCATATTCCTTAACTACTTGCTAAATTATATCCTTGGACACATTTACATTGGTAATTTTGTAATTACTTCACCACATATCTCTAATTAAATATTAATATTTCTAAAATATATAAATATATTTTCTTTTATTTGTAAAAACATGAATTTTATAATTCTTAAATTTAATTCCAATGAAAAGCCATGCTAAACGCGTGTGAAAACTCTTTTAGGATTAATGACTAGTGGGACATGCGTCGAGAGAGGGTTGTTGGGTTTGGACCTCCTATTTGGAGGAGTCCAAATATGTTTTGATTGGTTTAGTATTAGGCCCATTTGGTCGTAATATATAAACACAAAAAAACACATCAATCTAAGGTAAGAGAGTCAAAAAAATTAAAAAACAAGAGAGAAAAACGGAATACATTTTTCTCTATTTTTAAGTTCGACCAGTTGCAGTCTATTGAGGTTTTCTCACAATTCACCCATTGGATCGCCTTTGAGTTTTGATATGTTGTTCATGGGTTCAAGACGAACATTCTGAACGGTGAATCTTGCATTTGAGCTTGCTAAAGAGGTATTTCGTAACAAAATTGAAATTGGTGTAGTGATTATGTTCTTGAGTATTTGTGTTGATATTTACTCTCTTAYGCTAGTATTTGTGCCAAGGTTATTGTTATGATCTTGATGAATAATCTTGTATACCTCTAAGCTTTGCTAGAGAGAACTTTTGTATCCATTTGATGATAGTGGATGTGATTTAAGYGGCTACGAGTCCCGCGAYTTTTACTTCTTCGTTTGAGGAGGTTTTTCACGCTAACATTGTTTGTGTACTCTTTGGTTTTACTTATTTATGCTTGCTATTTTTATATAAGTTATTTGGGAGAATATCGATTGTCATTTAAAGGTTTCTGCTGTGGAGTATTTTCTCTCATCAAGTGGTATTAAAGCCGAAGGTTGTGTTTCGGTGTAAAAATGGAAGCTAACACAAGTAGAATGGTGAGCTTGAATGGTTCTTCAAACTATCATGTTTGGAAGGGTAAGACGAAAGATTTGCTTTATGTGAAAAGCTTGCACTTGCCAGTGTTATGTAGTGAGACCGAAACGCATAAAGGAGGAAGATTGGACTTTATTGCATAGACAAGTGTGTGGCTATATCCGGCATTGGGTTGATGAAAATGTGTCGAATCATATAATTGATGTGAATCATGCTCGTACTCTTTGGACCAAACTCGAAGAATTTTATGATAGGAAGATAGGAMATAACGAGTTGTAYYTTTTCAAGCAATTGATGTACTTGAAGTATCAAGATGGTTCATCGACGACTRACCACTTGGGTAAATTTCAAGGATTGATAAATCAATTGGCAGCAATAAATCTCAGTTTTGATGATGAGATACTGGGATTGTGGCTACTTGGTACTTTGCTAGATTTGTGGGAGAATTTCAAAATGACATTGTCTAACTCTACTCCAGATGATATCATTTCGATGTGTGCAGTTAAGAATTGTGTGTTGAATAAAGACATGAGACATAAGAATCAAGGTTCTTCACTACATTCTGAGGTGTTGGTTACATAATCAAGGGGGAAAAGTCAAATTCGAGGTCCAAGTAAGCATTGTATATCCTGTGGAGTCTCCAACAAATGGTCAAATGGTCATATAGCCATATGCCATCATTGTGGGTTAAAAGGTCATATCAAGAAGTATTGAAGGAAGCTGAAAAGAGAGAACAAAAGAAGTATAGAGGTAACAACCACAACACCAATGACAACAGAGAAAGTACCAATAATGAAAACTTTATTCTTATTGAAGATAGTCTTTCTATTAGTGATGATGTTGAAAATATTAACTTGTCTTGTGATGAGAATGATTGGGTTGTTAATAGTGGTGCTACTACTCATATTACCTCTAGAAGAGATCTGTTTTCTACTTGTAAGGCACGTGATTTTGGCATCGTTCGAATGCGCAACAGTGGCCAATTAAAGATTGTTGAAATAGGAGGTGTTTATGTTGAAATTAGTAATGGCAGCATGCTAGTTCTTAGAAAGTTAAGTACATTCCTGACATGCTGATAAATATATTATCAGTGATAAGGTTATGTGATAATGACTATGATAGTGCCTTTACAAAAGGTAAATGGAAGTTTACAAAGGGCTCGATGATCATACCAAAAAGAGAAAGGCAATCRAATTTTTATATTACTCGATTTGCAATTTCCAAGTGTCACAATAATACTTATGAAGATGATAGTTCGTCTAAGTTGTGACATAAACGTTTGGCGCATATTAGTGAGAAAGGGTTGGCAATTTTGGCCAAGAAAAATGCGTTGTCTGGGGTTCATGATACAAAGTTGAAGAAATGCTCTCATTGTCTTGCCGGTAAACAAAGTCAAGTTTCTTTCAAGTTATCTGCACCAACAATGAAGCCAAAATTGCTAGACTTAGCACATTCTGATGTGTGTGGACCAATAAAGACTATGTCAATGGGTGGTGCTTATTACTTTGTAACTTTTATCGATGATCATTCTCGGAAGATATGGGCTTATACTTTAAAGACAAAAGACAAGTGTTAGATACCTTCAAATTGTTTCAGGCATCGGTCGAGAGAGAAATTGGGAAGAAGTTGAAGTGSATTTGCATAGATAATGGAGGAGAGTATATTACACTGTTTGATGCATACTGTAGAAATTAAGGTATCTGCCATAAAAAAACGCCTCAAAAAATGCCACAGCTAAATGGTTTGGCTAAAATGATGAACAAAAAATTGGTGGAAAGAGTGAGGTGGATATTTCTCAAGCAAAGTTACTTTGATACTTCTGGGGTGAAGCATTGAATATTGTTGTACATGTGCTAAACCTCATTCCATTTGTTCCTTTGAATTTTGATGTCTCGAATCGTGTTTGGAGTGATAAAGATTTTTCATATGACCATCTTAGAGTTTTTGGATGCATGACGTTTGTGCACATTCGCAAAGATAAAAGGTCAAAATTAAATGTCAAGAGCAAGAAGTGTGTATTTTTAGGATATGCCCTGAATGAGTTTGGATACCAGTTCTATGATCCTATTGATAGGAAAATTATTCAGACTCGAGATGTTGTATTTATGGAAGATTATACCATTGAAGACATCGATAAGGTTGAACAAGTTATTGCTACTCCAAAAAATTAAGGCATGATTGATCCTATTTCAATTGATAATCCTGCACCAGTGGTTACTAATGATGTTCCAACTGAAAACCAAGGTATGGATTTAAATTTTGGTGATCCTAATGATTCTGTTAATATTGAATTTAGCATCGAAGCTAATATTGAGCATGAGAATGAAAATGTGGAAGCACATGTTGTTCCTCAAGAGTTGAGAAGATTTGCTCGTGATGGACATCCTTCCATTTGATATCCGCCAAGTRAGTACCTTTTTTTCACTGACGGGAGAGAGCCTGAAAGTTTTGAAGAGGCAATAGAAGATGAAAACAAGAATAAGTGGATGGAAGCCATGGAGGATGAAATGCAATCTTTTTGTGAGAATAAGCCATGAAAGCTAGTGAATTTGCCAAGGGCAAGAAAGTATGAAGAATTGATGGGTATATCRTGTGAAGCAAGATGAACATACTTCACAACCTCGATACAAGACTCGATTGGTGGTGAAAGGGTTTATCCAAAGAAAGGGCATTGACTTTGKAGAGATATTTGCTCCTGTAGTGAAGATGCAATCCATTCGGTTTGTACTTGGATTAGCAGCCAGCCTAGATTTAGAGGTTGAGCAAATGGATGTGAAGACGGCTTTCGTTCATGATGATTTACAAGAAAAGATTTACATGGAGCAACCAGAAAGTTTTCAAGAGAAGATAAAAGAGGGTTATGTTTGCAGATTGGTAAAGAGTCTGTATGGTTTGAAACAAATGCCTCGACAATGGTATCAAAAATTTAATTCGGTGATGATTAAATATGGATATGAAATGACCAAGTCCAATCATTGTGTCTTCATGAGAAAGTTCTCTGATGGTGATTTTATTATTCTTTTACTCTATGTTGATAATATGCTAATTGTTGGCAAGAATAAGTCAAGAATTAGTGAGTTGAAGAAAACCTTGAGCGAGTCATTTTCTATGAAAGATTTGGAACCAGCACAACAAATCCTTGGCATTCAAATTACCCGTACTCGAAATGCTAAGAAGATACACTTATCTCAAGAGAAGTACGTTGATAAAGTTCTTCAACGTTTTGGGATGGACAAAGCTAAAGCGGTCAATGTTCCTTTAGCTTCTCACTTCAGATTTAGTCAATTGTAATGTCCAACTACAGATGAAGCAAGATCAAGTATGAAGAATGTTCCATACTCTTCGGTGGTTGGGAGTTTGATRTATGAGATGGTTTGTACAAGGCTAGACATTGCACGTGCTATAGGGATTATAAGTCGTTATCTGTCAAATCAGGGAAAATAACATTGGGAAGCTATGAAGTGGATTATGAGATACCTTCGAGGAACAACAAATCTTAGACTAACTTTGGTATGTGAGAATTCTACTTTGGTTGGTTATACAAATTCTGATTTGGCCGAATGTTTGGATGGTCGAAAATCTACTTCTGGGTACATGGTGACTTTTGCTGGGGGAGCTATTGCTTAGCAATCTAAATTGCAAAAGTGTGTTGCACTTTCTACTACTGAAGCCAAGTATATAGTCACTGTGTAAGCAACAAAAGATATTTTATGGGTGCGAAAGTTAACAATAAAGTTTGGGATCAAACAAGAATGGTATGTTCTTTACTGTGATAATCAGAGTGCCATTCATTTRGCAAAGAATTCTTCCTTCCATTCARAGTCAAAACATATAGATATTCATTATCATTGGATTCATGATGTGTTAGATGCTAAGTTGTTAGCACTTGAGAAATTCATACAGATGATAATGGTTCAGATATGTGAACTAAGATACTGCCAAGAGCAAAGTTTGAATTTTGTTGTAATGTTGCCGGTTTGACTTTGCCCTCCAACTAGTCGGTCGGGGGAATTTCTTCGATTTGGACCTCTTATTTGGAGGAGTTCAAATATGTTTTGAGTGGTTTAGTATTAGGCCCATTTGGCCATAAGATATAAACACAAAAAACATATGGTAAGAGAATCAGAAGAATTAAAAAAATAAGAGAAAAAATAGAACACATTTTTTTCTATTTTTCAAGTTCGAYCAGCTGCGATCTATTTGRGTTTTCTCACAATTCAGCCGTTGGATTGCCTTCAAATTTTGCTATGAATGAGTTCAAGAATAATATTTTGAACGGTGGATCTTGTATTTGRAGCTTTCTGGAGAGGTGTTTCGTGATAAAATTGAAACTAGTGTAGTGAATATGTTCTTAAGTATTTGTATTGATATTACTCTCTTATGCCAAGATTATTGTTGTGATCTTGATGAATAATCTTGTATACCTTTAAACTTTGCTAGAGACAACGTTTGTACCCATTTGATGATAGAGAATGTGATTTAAGCAGCTTATGAGTCCCATAATTTTTACTCTTTCATTTGAGAAGGTTTTCTGCTAAAATTGTTTGTGTTCTCTTTGATTTCACTTGTTTATGCTTACCTTTTCACATAAATTATTTGAGAAAATATCRATTGCTATTTAAAGATTTCTACTATGAAGTATTTTCTTTCAGATAAAAAAATTAAATGTTTTAAATGTAAACTAATTATTTCTTAAAAAATATATATTTAAATTAATTGAATGGAATGCTATATTCAACCCGAGAGATCTTACGAAAAAAATTTTAAATTAATTTTCAAAATTTTATTCAAAATTTTAAATTAGAAATTTTAAGGAGAGAAACACCTCATAATATGAAATAATTTTAATTTACATACAAAATTATAATAAGAATTTCATCTTATTACGACCATTACCATATAATTTTAATCTATATATAAAAGATTAATTCAGCTGCTCAGATTAATTCAGCAACTTAAGTAAATAGAAACGGACCATGGACTCGAAACGAGTTCGCAATGCAAATCATTCGAATTACTCTTAAATGTGAAACGCAATAGAAGAAAAGAAATTATGATAATAATAGCACTTTTATTATGTTGAAATTAAATAATTTTTGACATCTAAAATCACTATTCATTTGAAATCGCTAAAAAAAGTTGAACTAGAGAAAAAAAAATTATTCATTTGTTTATATTTAGTTAAGAATTATATTTTTAATATCCGTATTGGTTGCAAATTAATCTAAATCAATAGATAAAAAATATCAAAATGAAAAATGATGAAATGAGCATTCACACACAAAATGCAGAACTAGTATGAAATATTCAGAACTTGCTTAAGGGCATTTCAGCTTCAAATATTTTAAGTTTAAAGTTTAGGAAAACAACCCTTAAAATTACATCGATAATGCAATATTCTAATCATACGAAACTACATAATGCAACATTTTGACAAGTTATCGATATTAACCTCCAATGATCAATTTAACCATACAAAATGGAAACTTTTCAACTATCGATGATCAATAACACAATCTCAATAATGAACTCCTGGATATGATTTTGAAGAAAGCTATGAAATATGATGAGCAGCAGAGTCTTACACCGTCGGTATCTATGAAAGTTACCCATTCTCATTTAAGTGAGAGATGGGGAATAAAGATGGCCATGATAGCCAAGTACTGTTACGCAACGGATGCATAAGAAAGAAAGTTCAGAAGGGCTTAATAATTTCTTCCAAGAAATAGATATCTTCAGTTTCTGATCCCAAATATGTCAGAAAATTAATTCTAGATACCTTATGGAAGACCCCTTTGCAAAAACTCGAGACCCTCTTAGCCCTCTTGGCTCCTCATAATCAAGCCTTGTCTCTTATTCATTAAATCAAGATCCTTTCGTCTAGCAGATTTTATCTAGTTTTAGTTTCAAATACTAAGGTAATATATATAGATATATATCTATCTATATATATACAAATTATTTTCATAAATGATTTCTATAATCAGATCTCATTCGAAGGCATGCGGCGGCGAATTCTTAAGTATCCAAACTTCCCTGCACCTGGTGATGAACCCTCAAAAATTATTGGCAGATATCCAGTAGCAGCTCTATACCTTTGTTGAATCTGCAAATTCAAGCCTCAGTTTAGCAGACATAATAACAATAAATTTCAGTGTGTGATACCAACATTCTTATACTATAAGTAAGGCCAATATCTGTGCACAGACAGTTCCATCTAAGGGTGGCTACAGTTCAGAAACCGCTGGTTCTGGTTCTGAACTGACTGTTCCCAATAACGAGGAACCTCACCGGCCCAGGGGCTGCTGATTCTTGACAGTCCCTGTGACCGAGCCATTCCCGACTCAATACCCAGCAATTCCCAGTTTCTAGCCCCAACATAATCCAAATTTTGTTTTGGACATGTCCTGTTCATTTCTGATGCTTCGCATGTAGTGCTTAATTCATTTGTATTAATGAACTCATAATCTCTTCATTATACTCAAAAGACTACCCTTTCACTTTGGTGAAGCCACGTGGAAGTGAATTCAAATTTTTGTAAAAATAAAATTTCAAAAAAGGAATTGCCAGTTTGAACTATCAATTCGCTGTTCAAGAAATCGAGGAACATAACCCAATCGCCTACAGGTGGTCACAGTTACTGTTGATCACAGTTCTGAAACCAGCAGTTCTCCAGTTCCAAATGTACCGCTGTTGGTCTAGTTCCATCAGTGGGAATGGGATTACTAAAACCTTACCTCAAGAATTTGTTCACTGCTTCTTAGGCAATTCTTGCCGATGACGCACACTGTTCCCCCAGATCCACCACCAGTAATTTTCGCACCATGCAGAGTTCCTTCTGCCGACTTTGATATTTTACTATGCTGCATTTCTTGCACTAACTGGACAAGTCTATCTGTACCGTCTGAGCCGAGTCCACAAGCACTGTAACTATAATGGCACTGCAAAGTAAAATAACACAATAGAGGACTTTTAATCATATACTGACAATCAACTGATCTCTAGAAATGCAGCAAAAGTAATGCTTCATTTTGATGTATGATTCCATAGGGTGCATTTTCAACTGCAATTATATATGGAAAATAAATCAAGTTATAATTCTGAAAACTAGGATGTGATCCCTCCATTTATTGCTACACATATCAGAGACTATTAACTTATTCTTCAAATAGAGACATCTTTCATTTGTGAAGTTGATAAAAACTTCATCCGAAACACAAATACCTGATACATTAGCTCCCCAAGAGATATGAGTTGCTCGTCTGAAGCTGTGGATGTTAGTAGTGATTTGAAGGCCTGCAGATTGACGAACATTCATAAGCAGTTTGTTCACACTTTATTTTCTTTTTCTTATTATTATCTTTTGTTCATTATCTCAAGATTCTTCCCCGGCTTTTCCAAAATTAATAAAATCTGAAAACCAGCTATGTATGCCCAAAAGAATGACAGCACGAGAGGTAACTTAGAGATCTCTCAATATTGGCAGGTAAAAGTATTTCAAACTCAGCAATACCATCAATAGCGTTTCATAGTATCTTTTCTTACTGTCTTCTTAGGCATAAATAATTCTTGATCCGAGTCTTAAACCCCCACCCCCTTCTCTTTCCCCAAAAGGAAAATACCAGGATCCCTCGACTTCAATCACTCACAAGCTCCTAAATTTCCTTATTCATGAGGATGATGAACTATTAATATTCATGAACATGTGATTACAAAGTAATTGTGCTGCTGTCAAGAGAACCAATTAAGGTTCAATAATTTGGTTACTGAGACAAAGAAGGGGCCCCAAAAAAAAAAAAAAAAAAAAAGTCTGAACTTGGTCATATTTGTAATAGCTTATTTATTCACTGAAAAATGCACATTTATAGAAACCAACCCCTTTTATTAAAAAATGTCTAAAAACACAATATTCAAATATAAGAATCTAAATCTATCATACAACACATATTATACATGGAATTAATGAATAATAGTTTTATGCTCCAAAAGAGCAGACAAAAGAGAATACAACAGTTTTTTATCAACAATCCTAATTGTTTTCCTCTTTCTAATGGAATTCTAAGTACACAATTCCAAGCCTGGCAAAAAATCTTATACAACTTAGGTATTCTTATCCTCATACTCAATTATATCTATTAATCTTTACTATGAGTTTCAATTAAAATGCCACTGATGAACAATTTTATTTTACTGTTTCAATAAAGAGTGACAAACTAAATTCTTCTGGGATAGTATCACAAACCTCCCCTGAGGTTTCTAATAATATCACTAACCTTCTTTATTACCTATTCATTTAATATTTATTGAAATATAAAGGCATAAAGATCCTAAATCCTGTGAATTTAAGGCCCAAAATAGTATCTCCAAGTGAAATGACTAACCTAACCTAAAACTTTTGGGCCTCAACTGCTAATATATATGCTTCAGTTTAGATTTATAATTCAACGTGATTCCATCATGTAGGCTTAGCTTATACTGCAGTAATTTATGATTTTTTTTTTTTTTAATGAATCACAAAATTATATATATATGCTTACCATCCTCAATCTAGTGGTCAAGTGGAGATTTCCGATGGAGAAATTAAGAGGATTTTGGAAAAGGTCGTTAACCCCAATAGGAAGAACTGGTCCATTAAGTTGGATGATGTTGTGTGGGCTTATAGGACTGCCTCTTAAGAAACCTTTGGGAATGTCTCCGTACATGCTAGTTCTTGGTAAAGCATGCCACCTTCCTTTGATACATTATAGATCTCAGTTTTGCCATGAATATTAGTGGCTCAGACATAAATGTTTAGACTGAAATAGTCATTTTATTAGTAGATAGCTTCTTCTTCATTAATTCATGGGAAATCCTAAATTTCTAGAGGATATCTATGTCTTCAAATTGAAGAATAAATTTACAAATAATTAGGATATAAGGGAGGTCAGTGATACTTTTGAAACCTGAGGGTGGGTGAGTAGGGATGTCCGTGATATTGTCCCAATTCTTTTACCAGAAAATTTATGTATTCAACCAGGAATAATGGAAAGAATACTTTTAACATTCCATCTTGTTAACTTCTATGTTTATGGAAAGCTCTATGGAAAACAAGCTCAGCGGTTTCCTGCCAGAAGGAATTTACTATAGAAATCAAACCYTTAAAAGAAGAAAATCATGAAGATGAAAAAATCAATATCTTATTAGAAAACAAGATAAGAAAAATAACGCTTATATCAATTAAAAATTTGTTACTTGAAGACAAATTAATTACTAAAATTGTATTATTTTCTAAAAGTTGATGCCATAATAATGGGTGCAAGAACTATTTCTATGACATTCTATTCATGTAAGAATTCAATGGTACAAAGTTGAGACAGAAAAACTAACCTTGGCTCGGAAATTTTCATATATAGGATGCCTTGCAGCTGCTCTCAGTCCATAATTTCGCTTATTATCTATCACTGTAACTGGGTCATTGTGGTCAGCATATTTCTCCAAAAAGGTCTCACCTAGCATAGATTCAGGAAGCATCCTGGCATAAAGAGCTTCATATCTAGAAAAGCAGAAACAACGATGTGAATCCCACAGCTACATGAATCATACAGTAAATGGAACATAGTTCAGATGCCTAAAACTGAAACATGAACTGTTTGACTGGGCCAAAAGAACAAGAAAAGGCATTCCAGTGGTTTGCTCATAGAAGTGATTCTGGATTTCTCCTTTTTCCACGGGAAAACTTAATAATAATAAAAGATTAAACACATGCAAAACATATATACAAGCTAGTCTGTGCAGGATGAAAGGGAAAAAAGGGCAAGGCAACAGTACTCCATTAAGTTGATAGCCTTTCTTATGATACCTAAAAGTTGTCATTTCTGTTACCTGTGTGGTGACAGGTTACAAAGATAATCTAGTGAAGCTTCTGCTTCAAGTAGCTCAACACCATCTTCTTCAGAATCATCTGATGTTATCCCGTTAGCTGACTGGGATGACAATTCTGAAGCAACAGATTTGATGATCTTTCGACCCATAAAGGCTCCTACACGTACAGATCCATAATCTGCACCACCAACACTACAAAACAGTTTCTCTGTTTRTCAATATTAGATCATTTCTGTGAAACTAATAATGCAAACTATCTGCTTCAGCTTCTTTCACTTAGCCGTTTTGTCCATGAAAAAGATAACAGTCTAGGTCAGATTAAGCTAGGATTTCTACACTAAAGATAGGTTAAATTAGAAAAGAAAAAGTTTCACAAACTTCATACAGTTCTGCAAATGCTCAATAGCCGTATTAAATATAGGCCTCCAGTAGCCTACCTGTTGGATCAACAAAGAAAACATAAAACAAGATTCGCCTTTCCTCATGATTTGCGAACCTGGAAATTTAAAAATGGAATATTTTTCTTGCCATCCAATTATTTCGCCCAACTAAATGCTATTCTATTTGCTGGTAACGCAAGAGCAATATAGTTCAGGGGGCCGATCAAAACACTGAGCTAATAAGTTCTTCTACTTTGCCTCTTTAGCATACGATCTTTTCACCATTTAGCCTCGTGCAGAATTAACATTCAATAGTCCCTCGAGATCTCACCAAGAAAACAAAGTGATAGCACATTGAAAGACCACATACCTGTGTCGTATTCCTGAATCAATTCCCCAAACTCTTATATGACTAGGTATATCCACAAGACCCAATACCTCAGCAGGCTGCGAAAAGTATAGAGATATAAACCCAAACACGTTAATCCAAAGCTATTCAGCAAATTCTTTCCTCCTCAACAGTGTCACCTACCTGGCAAACCATAGCAAGAAGTTTGTTGGCTTCACCACATGCAGAAGTCATTTGGTCCATTACACCACACGGAGCTCCAACAACACGATTCTCTACCTAAGGATGATAACAGAGAACAGTATGAGAAAATAAGAGTCAGATGGAGAAAAGAGTATACTTCAGAAGACATTTGTGACGTCAAACCTTTTGGCAGAGTAATGCAAGCTCTCTCGGGTTGATATTCAGACCTGCAGAGCATATATGTTACACGATTTAGCTGTGAATATTGACTTTGAAACAACATTCAGAGTGATAGGCAAAAAAAACGATCACAGCTGACATAAATCAGACATATTTTCCCTTAAAAGTAAACTCAAGATCATAACCCAGAATTCATTCTCTCGGACATATAGGACACGAATTCTTAGAAATTCCTCCTCATATCAACTGCTAGACCAAACTCTTACAGCTTCCACTTTAAGCACGAATCATTCCATTTGTTTAAGTCTGAATCCTATAGACAGCAACAAATCACCGCCTTACCAAACTCCTACAGCTTCCACTTTAAGCACGAATCATTCCATTTGTTTAAGTCTGAATCCTATAGACAGCAACAAATCACCGCCTTACCAAACTCTTACAGCTTCCACTTTAAGCACGAATCATTCCATTTGTTTAAGTCTGAATCCTTTAGACAGCAACAAATCACTGCCTTCTCACAAACCCACAGCATCAGAACAAACAATGCAGCTTGTGATGTTTGAAGCTAAGCATTTTATAAAAATTTGATAGAACTCGAAACCAATTGTTCCATAGCAACAATGCCTCCATGAGTAAAACACCACATTTCCACCAGATGGAGCATCAAAACACCAATGCAGCTCGTGAAGTTCGAAGCTATAGCATTTGTTTGATAGGTTCAACCAACTCAACCACAAAATATTGTGTAGACCAGTTCATAGGCAATCTATAAATGATTTAAATACTTGCAAGGAACTAAAACTCCACCACTCTTTTAAAATATGCAATACAATAACCAGAAGTGCAAAGGTTTGACACAATGAGGTAAATTTGTTTACCATGAGCAGCGGCAATTGCGGACATGCTGGCAACTTCAACAGATGCAGAAGAAGATACACCTTTACCTTCTGGAACAGCAGATGAAACCTGCAGCGAATATGAGAAAATTACAGCTGGTCTTTGGAGTTGTAGTCTTTAACCAAATAGAACTCAAGCATTATTTAGTAAATAGAAAGAAGAATGAATCAACATGACGAAGGGCCTGTTGCCATTTGCTTTAGCATTTTTTAAGTTACTGAAGAAAAATTGTTGAAAAATCTCATTGTATTGAGAGAATTAACAAGAAAAGTTATTCAGGATGCTTTTCAGGCCACTTCTTCAAAGTGAACAAAAAGACCTTTGGAAGAACACCGTGAGAAGCTSTTGTAATTCAAAAGAAATATAAATCAAACAGGAAGAAAGGAACAGTTTATACAGCAAATGAGAACATGGACAAAACAGATTACTGGTGATTTATCCCAATCCATAACTAACAGTGAAAAATAACACGAATACTCTGACAAAATAAGTGGTAAGTACCAGCATGCTGATACTGTTTTCAAAACATACTCCCAATTCTTTCATCAAAACCAGAATTGTCCCTGCAACATATGCAGCCCATCTGAGCAGAAATGACATTAGTATATAGCATACTCAAATCACACTTAAAAAAAATCAGAAAAAATGGATTCAAACAAGTTATTAACCTTTGGGATGGATCTTGTGCAAAATATTTTCTTGCCTTTTCATATGATATTGGCTGCTCTCCATCCATAAAATCTGACAAATCCATGTCAAAGGTTGGGCCACGATTGCTTAGTTCTGAACCATAGGATACCTGCTAAGCCCGAATGTCAGAAAATGGTAATACAATTGAAAAACCAGTTACAAGAGGAACACTAATTTGATTTCGAGAACTCTTTGTTCCAAAAGATAGATTATCTCTCTTGACTATGAGATACATTGGAACAGGAGTTCCCTCCAAAAGTACCACATAGTGCTAGAATTCTCATGGGTGAGCGTGAAGTAATGGAAGTCAAAGAATGATTTTTCTTTTAGGAGAAGGACGTCTTCAGGAACTCCATGTGTTACATCAGTATAACTAACCAAATCTGAAAGTTGAATATCCAAATTCATTTAGGTAGGCTTCAGGTGAAGCAAAAATGTTACTAGTGTGAAACCATAACATGACCCGTATAATCATAGTTATTGCATGTGATCCTCCTATTGTCTCCAAAATTCTAGATTCCTCTCGGTGGTAACATCACAAAATAAAAGAAATTAAGTGTAAATTGGAGAACAAAGTTTTTGTACTAGTGTTGAAAAAAGCAGCTAGTAAGGAACAGTTATAACATAGAATAGAAGCCACCATTCTTCATTCAAATTGATCCTAATCACAGACCAAAGAGGTATATACCAAATTCAGATTCATTGCTGAAGAAACTTTCCTCCTTCTCAACCAATCAGGAGGGGTTATCACCCAACAGTGTAAACAATTGCAAATAAAATTAGATCAAGGTTTTGTAGACTACATACAATTTGTATTACAGGAGTTGCTTGTCCTTTTGCAAGCTGCCGAGCCTGAGCATGTTTCCATAGCCTCTGTTTACTTGGATGAATCTTTTGCAGAGCAACGTGGCAAGCTTCTCTGATTGGCATCTGTAGGTGATTCCAAGAAAATTATACCGAAACAACCATATCTGCCACAATCTAATCTCCGCCTCTGCATATCCCCTCCACCCCCAGCCCCCGGCACACACACATACGGAGAGAAGGACAAGTCTTCTCTCTGTCTGATTAGTAAAATTTCGACCATAAAAACTTCTAATGCTTCATTTTTTTTCTTTTCTTTTTCTAAGATAACCTTGCTGGCTACTTCACGGACTTCAGTGAAGGTGGATAAATGGTGAGCCAAATTTCTTAGTAAGAGTGAATGGGTTAGCCTGAAGATCATCAAGTCCTTATAAACATCCACAAAACAAAAGGGAAAAAATGTTAAATGATRCAGATGAAATTTTATTAGCCCTACCAGTTAACCCACAAGTTTCCCAAGGGAAGTCGCATATGCATCAGTATRAATAGAAGGCATTTAACTTAGACATCTTGGAGATGATATCAATTTGTTTCAGAAGTAGCTATGAACAGAAGGCTAATCCCTTGAGGACTTCAAAGTGAAATGTCAACACAACTCCAGCCTTATGCTATTCTCATTCAATTTATATATGATTATTGGGCCCCTAATATCAAGACAAGGTAACAAGTTCAGATCTAATACTCAATTACTTAAAAGCCGAATTGTATTCACCATTACATGTGTAAGCTAAGCTTCAAAACAAATTTTTTAGCTCACCAGCTACACAAGCTAAGTTGACCAGGCCTTACTCTATTCAATTATATCAACCCATTTTAAGACCAAGCATAACACTGATACACTGCACATATAGCACACTAAAAGAGAACCAAGAAAAGAGGACGATGGGGAACAAGGACAATGAGAAATACCTGCAAAACAAGGCTTCCTGAGTAGTCAGCTATGCCACCCATGACATCTAACCTTCCAGGTGCTCTTGCCACAAATATATCTTCCTATAGGAATTGAATACAAGGGGAAATTTTCCTGAAACTACTTAGCATCTTAATTAAGTAAAATTTTGGGGCATCACAAATATTCAGAGCATTTGGGGAGAATGTCACAAATATTTTATGTAATGCAAATTTTAGTTAAGTATGACATCAAATCTGGAATCGATACTAAACATGTTCAACCTGTGCATGCAAATATGAAAGAAAGTATGTGTTAATTTAATAATGTCACAAAAACCATAGAAAAATCATACAACCTTTGCATGCTTATTGCAAAGTTAGGATGCCTGCAAAGATGCTCAACAACATCTCTTTACCAACAAAGCGACCTAATAGCACCCACTCTGAATAGATTAGAAATGCAGGCATTCCAACAATATAGCAATGGCATGATAAAATACTTCTTAACTTCAAGGTACATATGAAGACACAATCAAAACCAAGATACATCTTTTTTTAGCAGAGGGATAATTCATTTCTTAAATTAGTCACCCTTTTTTTGATTTAATTTTGTAATATAAAGTTAACTCATGGTTTCTTTCATGATGAAAACAGCTTCAGTCTAACTTTCAACATTGATTTAGTTCCAGGCTGTGTTAATGAAGCCAGCCCAATACTAGAATGTGCAGGAAGATATCATTTGAAACATAAATTATCATTCACAGAACGTATTAATATTACAATCCCAAAAAAATTCAAAATGTCTTTGAGCTAAAATGAAAACCTGCCAATTGAAGAGCGCAGAAGCAGCCTTCCTTTCCCTCACCCGGCGTTTCTCAGTAGGCTTTCCACAATCATCTAGAGCATCTAGTTCCACCAAGCTTTTCAAGAAACTGACAGTATCTGGTAGACCCAAAAGCTCTCCATGAAGAATTTCGAAGTCCTCCTGGCATCTGAAATTAACAGTAAGGAGATGTTCATACAAGCAAGTATTTTTGGCAGTTGTAGGGTAAAACAACCTCGCCAGGAGCCTGTTGGTCAAAGAAACTCACGAGTCCATGGAGAAACTATTATCATTCATCTCGCCGGTTGGTGATCCTGTACGAAGTCCTAGCTCATTTTCTGCATTTGCATACCAATCAGGAATGCAGAGATCTCTTCCAGGCATTCTTTGTAGTTGATACCCGAGAACGATGGCATCACGCAATCTTCTGGCACCACTTAGCTGAATCGAGACACAGGTAATGCATGAATTGATTAGTAGCTGAATATATATAAAATTATGTATTGACATAGTAAACTCTACATCATTCAAATTCAAATTCAAAGTTTTATACACATCCATTACATATTCCACCAGGAAACCAGATTTTTTGTAGACGAAAGGTTCAATAAAGCAGCTCCTCCAGAAAAGTAGACGTTAAATGGCGAGGGTTTAATAGCAGTAATTACTAGGATTCAACAWATAACAAGACATCTGAATAAACTTAACAGACCACTAACAGGTTCTTATATGTAGTTAGGCAGTATTCACGAATGAAACTTAAAAATAGGCTAATGGATAGTTTGTGACTAGCTTTTATCTCTGTAAGTTGTCTGATACATGTGAAACCATAGCCTACAATTGTTGTTTAGACCAACAAAATTATACAAACAGATAAAGAGAACAGATCTTAGTTAACCTTGACTGATGTGCAGTTTTTACCAGCAGCAGTATCTTGCAAAATCCGAGCTGCAACCTGAAAGATTGACAATGATCATTATGAATCCTATCTCAAGATGTGTATGCAGTACAACTCCATAGAGGCCTCTAAGAGCAAGAGCATCATGCTTTAGCAAACTACGGCGCCTAAAATAAAGAAAGGAACAATAAAGTATTGGAACTGTATGCCTGACTTGAACCTTAATCAATTGGAAACACAAAGAAACATCTCACTGAAAAGAAAAATGGCTTGCAACACAACAGATCAAGTAGAGGATGGTCGGTTGCTAACAAAATTAAATTATTTCATATGATCCTAGCCTTTCTTGATAAGCAAGTAATCTATACAAACCCACCCGTAATATGCATCATATAACACATCTAGATCTATCTGATGCAGTAATGATTTATTGGTCAAAGTATGATGTCACTCGAAAGTAAATTATGATGGAGGTAAGAGAATAATGAAGCTTTCCTGCATCAAAGGTATAAATTAGGTTGAATTTTCAATGCGACCGTTAATTTACAGTTCCAACTCCTACTAAATCTCTTTAAAGTGCATTACTCCAACATAACCATTTGGCTCTAGTATTCCGTAAATCACCTTACTAAGATCAATGTCTCTATCCCAAGCAAGCTCCTTACTCTCAACCACTTTGTTATGTTCATTTGGAGTAAGCAGCCTTTTAATTCTACAGTAATAACAACGAAAGCAATTGAAATAATAAAATAGACTACTGCTCCTTTTGGTCTTTAACTTTTAGGAAGAAAATATTTGTATAAGCTCTGTAATGATATCTGAGTTTAGGATCCATGCTCATAAGTTGTCTTGCCCCAACAAAGTCCTATAATTCATGAATATCAGTTCCATCCATCAAACTCTCTGGAATAAGTGCCATTTTCAAAAGTTTCCAGAGTACTTATAAAAACACCTTCATCAGGGCCTTCGTTCAAAGACCCATCTTAGTTTCATTAGGTTACTTCAACTCTTGATTCATCCCCTAACCACTATTCACAAGTCTTTCATAATCCACTATGGTCATTGAGCACTTGTTCACCATCCAAGTGAAGAAGCTTATACGATAGAACAGTTAATCGCATTGTGTATTAGACTTTCTATTTTTAAAGTAACTTGATGTTGATAATGAAAAATCTGTCTTAAACAAGCCCTTGATTTTTGATCGGTGAATTAATGCACCTTAGACTAAAGTACTAGCCATTTAACTTTGGAACTATCACAAAAAGGAAAAAAAGGAATTATGAGATAAATGATCGACCGATATTTGCTCTAATATTTCTTTAAAAAATTCCAAATCTGAAGCCAGAATTACAAAGAGAAACAAATCAAGGATTTGCTTTATTGTTGGGAAAAGGAGAAACAGACCTTCATTGTATTAAATGGCTCATATTTTGTATCTACCTTACACCTTTTCTCATTAAACTTATTCTCCAGTTAGAAGAGATATTTAATTAAAGTGCTCAACAACGAGGAAACTAGATTAAATTCTTCAAAGTAACAATAATTGAATTATTATACTAGTTTAAACTTGAAATTCCCCCAGAAAAGTTCGACACAGAAAGGAGAGAAATGGTACCTCACCACCATTGGTTCCTCCCTCATAACTTGGCCTCAAAGTAATTGCACGTTCAAGGTACGGTATCCAGTGTCCAGTAAGTAAATCTCTTCTAATCATTTCAACACCACTTTGATAATGCTGATAATACCAATAAGCAAATTAAAAAGGCCACTCAGACAAACAAGAAAGGATTAGTAAAGTAAAAGTAAAGAAATAGTAAACAAATAAAAAACCCAACAAGTTCTACCTCAAGCATGTTTCTTAAAAATGGCTCTTCATTGAAGTAATCTCTACGCACAAAAACAAAAGGTAACTTGTATGCCAGTGCCTCACTGACTGTCCCATATCCAATTTTTCCTGAAATACTGAAAAATCAATACGACTGCCATGGAAACTGAGTTCCTACTACTATCATTCAGATTTAAAAAATCAAAGCAGAGAAAAACAAACTTCAACTGACCAAGCATGCAATCAGATGCAACCATTGCATCAGGAGTATAAGCATCTTTTGCAAGCTTTATAAAATTTGGAGGAAGTTCCTGTCTTTCAGAAGCACCACAAACCTGAATAAAACAAATGAAAATGATAATTCTTAAATCTTAATGGTTTCAAGACCTAAACAGATCGTGCAGGGACCCATGATCCAATCCAAATGCATATGTAGCATACCAGACAAAGCCAACCAGAAGGTAAGTATTCCTCCTTCAGCTTCCAACCTGCTGGCTACATGTAGTGAAACACAAAAGTGCAGAATTAAGCAACCAAGAAATATTACTGAAAGGAAGACCGTAGTTAGTACAGGAAAAAGAGAAATTTATACATAGGCAAAAGATCATTTGAAGACACAAAGGAATAAAAATTAGAGCATTAACACTTTTAGCATAGTCAGGTCACAGGGACAAGCATACGATCTCATTTTCGCTATAGAAGTACCTTAATCACTAGTTTTGCAGGAAATATTGGATACTTCTTGCCTATACCCAACTACCAATAGGAGAGAAATGATTGAGTAAGTGGATACACTCCCCCCATCCCCCACCACACCAAACACACCATACTGATATATATATCATGGGTGAAGGGGAATTAGTTGATATCTCGCATCAAATAAATCATATGATGATGAGAAAATGGCTATGGATTAAGAGGCTCTCTATCTTCATAATAACCTGTTCTATATTTCGCCCAAATACCCGAAAATAACTCACCCAAAAGAATACATCTAGAGGAGGATTCTTTTGGTCCATTAGGTTTTCTTTGCATCCAAAAAAGTTTTGATTCTTGGATCAATAGGCTGTACAAACAGACAGTCCCCTCAAACTAATATGATTAATTGACCGAACTGGATAAGTGTACCCTTTGCAGGACCTGAAATCCTCCTAATACGAAATATTAATGATCATATGCCAGCTAGAATAGTATTACCTGCTGGTACAAGTAATTTATCAGGCACTGAGAACCTCAATTTTGTCGAATAATTGAAGACTGTAATCACTTGGAATATTCTAAAACTTTGGAAATATAGCAACACAAATTCACCTCTGACCATCAAATGAAAAGTGAAAACTCATCCTCCTCTCGTTGAAAGAAGGGAGCACCTTTCAGTTTTGTCAGTGATGAAAACAACTTTTACTTCTCCATGTTACTAAATCTCTACATAATCTCTACCCTCYAAACATGGATAAATAAATAATGGAATAAACACTACTAATTAGCCTTTAGCCTTATACTCAATCAAGTATTAGCTTTATTTTAACTAGTCAAGCTCATACATTGCCCTTGCTGTTACAATCATCACAATTATTCCCATGCCAATACTAGCAAGAACAGAGTTTGGAAAATTTTGTGCATTAAAATAGCAGAATCCAAATACAAAATATGCACAAATACAGAAAGCACCACGTGCACAGAGAATTATCAGCTTTACTACTGTACCATAGACAAGTTAATCTTGCACATAGAAAATTATCAGCTCTGCTAGTGCAMCACAGACAAATTAAATTCACATGCAGAAGTATCAGTTTTACTATTGTATCATAGACAAGTTAAATTACACCATGAAAGATGCGAAGAGGTGAATAGACTTGAAATAAAAAGCAGCTCATCATTAGTTACACACCTGTCCACCAAAGTTGAGAATAACAACCTTCACATCTTCACCAATTCCAAGCTCTTTTCTCACCTGGATCAAATGAAAATGGATATTATAATAACTGTATATCAACTGAACCAAAGCAGTAAACGCATATCTCATCTACCTGCTCCCGAGACTTGTGCAACCTTCTTACGACCAAAGGTACATCAATAACATCACGGAATGCAGGCACTTTAAGGTTTCATTTTCATATTCAGGAGACAAAGAGACTGTCATTAGAATATCAGCATTGATCTATAGAGAAAATGCTCCAAATAAAACTGCAAAATAACGTACTTGGACAGTATCCTGGAAGACGGATAAGGAATTCACAGTGTGAATAATCCTCGGCAATCTGTATCAATTGTCAAAAACTAATGCTTCAGTTGGATATCAGAAGTACCAGAAAAAACAAATATTACAGAAACAATAGAAAAAGCTAGGATAGAATTTCTAAACAAGCAGGAAAGGAAAATTGAATGAATGGACATCATGTAAAATAATTCATTATCGAAATAAATATTCTCCCAAGAAGGAGAATTCTGAYAGGCTTCAAATATGAATGCTGAGAAATATCATGCTAAACAATTTATATCCACCTAGTCATATTTGAAGAAATAAAGTGTAATATTAAACACAAGTGATAGCACAAAGAAAGTGCATCTCCAATCTGGCGAGATAATCGATCTTCATCAAGCCTGCAACCATGCAGTGCTACAGTGGTTTCATATAATAGTCCAGTTGTTAGAAAATCTCTTAGCAAACTAACATGGAGCTTCATCTCATATGTATAAGTAGAAAATTGCATCAATCTCTCCTAAGAGTTGGGCATGTTGTTATAAAACCCCCTAAGACGAGTCATGATGCCACAAGAAGACCTAAGATTTAGAAAATATCATTTACTTCCAGGACAAAGGACATGGAGAACACTGAAATATGATGCTAAATACAGCCTCATAGAAAGCCTTAAAATTAAATAATTTTCAAATATCAGAACATTGATGGGCTAAATAACTGGAAGGACTAATGTAAACAATAACGGAAGATTACCAAAGCTCCAATTAAAGTAAGAATTGTAAATGAGAAGAAAGCACTGATTCTATCCTGRGCATCACGAATGCTTACAAGCTTCTGYATCATCAGAAACTTTCTGGTATTCCTTCTGTGGTTCCCTAAGGTTAATACCCTCATAAGCATTCATTGTATCATTCTGTTTTAAGTCCAAAATATTCCAAAACTTGCCCATGTCTAACACTTATAGTGGAAAWGAATCATGAGAGGCAAGGGAATGAGTGCTCCCACTTGTCCCGGGTGATCAGTAATATAAGCATGTGGTTTACAAAAAGCTCAGTATGATCTTAAAGAATTTCATTCCCTCCTCTGGTCTTCTTTTCAGAGTTTTTATCAATAAGCTCCTGGAAGTTCAATAACTCTCCAGATCACAGTTACCCAGCATTCTACTAATAGAATTTGCAGTAATTCACAGGCTACAACATCTTTGCTCCCTTAAGTACAAAAACAAGCACATCCATTCCCGAGGCATTCATAAGACACTCCATCATAATGCATGTACAGTTTATATAGCTTCAAATAACTTGGTCCTGCTACATCACATTCAGAAAAAATGGTCACTCTATCTTCTCTTAATTCAGAATTAAGCTTTAATCATTTAGAAAGAAAGTTCATTCCTAAAAGTTGCATCTTTGGTAACTTTAAGATACCTATATTCATGAAATCTCAAATTGCCCAAAGGACATCAGAACTAAGCATTTTGTTAATCACTTAGAACGTTTGTTCTCTTATAGTTCTTTGTTTGGTAACTTTAAGACGCCATATTTATTGTTTGGTAATAGCCATGATAAGCAAAACTTCACTGAATTTGAGATGTGGTCACCTGCCAAACTATTGATCTATAATGAATCCCTGTATCCATCACATATTCTGCATAGATGAAATCCCAACTGCAAAGAGAATTCATGGCAGTGAACAATTTTCTATTAGGATGATGAAGTACAGTTGCAATAGGAATCGAGAATATAAGACAGGAGACTAGGAAAATCAGATTGAGAGAGCCAAAGGAAAAAAGATAGATTACCTGAAATTGGTGACACAGACAGAGCGAATTCCAGCATCAGCTGCAGCACGACAAGCGACTGGCACAACATCAGACACCTGCTCCCATACAATTCTATCTTTAAGGTTCATGTTTTTTTACCTTGAGAAACTCCATTTTCTAAAAGGCAAGTCCAGGTTCTTAACGTGCATATCAAGTAAGGCAGTGGGAGTGGGGGGAAGAGAGAGAGAGAGAGAGAGAGAGAGAATTTGGAGCATTCTTCCTCCTTCAACAAGAAAGATGAGAGAAAAAGAGAGACTTAAAACTTTTTGCATTTGAGATTGACAAATTCCAAGCAACAGCATTGGGAAAGTTTGACAAACAATTTCTTTTTCTCTCCCCTATAGTCACTAGCCGATTTGAAGCAGATGAAGAAAGTAAAATTACTTTCATCCACTATACTCAAATCTGAAGAAACAAATATTGATGTCCCCTGTCTAGCCTTTCTTCCCCCGCCCCCCCCTCCTTCCCCCTTCACTTTTTTTTCTCAGCTCCGAAACAAGTTTAGAAAGTAAGGAAGATATGAAAGGGTAYATGCCAAAATATTGGAAGGAATTGCCTGGAAACAAGTAAACTGTCACACAAAACAACAACCACCAGCATTATTTCCATAAACACTAGTTAAGAGGAAGATTGAAGAAAAAACTTACCACTAAGTCCGCCTTAATGGAATTCAACCACTCCACTTCGGTTGCTAGAATAGAATCACGAGGCACTACAGCAGTATCTGAGTACTAAATCGACCAATGCAAAGAAAATGTTAACAAAGCCCATCCTGACATATCAAATTTATACATCAGAGTACATCAAATAAATAATTGATACAGATCAAGAAAGATCTGGCATTGTTTATCAGAAATCGAGTACACCTTCTGTAATGAAGCAAGACGGTCCACTGTCAGAGCATCTGCTTGAACTGCTCCACAATCCAATAGAACCTGAGATTTCAGCGATCATACATTATTCCAAACTAACAACAAATTCTCACCTAATCAAGAATCACTTTTAGAAACTTGACTCGATTTAACAAAGAGGCAACCTTGCGGAGGAAGAGTCGAGGGGAGTGTATTTCAGTGGTAAATACAAAATCAGGTGCACCAGTTACCACATGAACATCGTGCCCTGCATTAATGAGATGCCGAACCACCTAAAACAATGTCCATAGTGCAAGTGAGGAGGCAGTAAACTGAAAGCATTATTTATGTCATTAGCAATAATACACAAGAGTACTAAAATCATCATCACCTATTACCAGCCGCCACCTCAAAAAAAAAAAAAAAAAAAAGAAGTCCATCACTATCATCACGAGTTATCTTTCGCCATATACGATAAGTAACACCACACGTCATAGTTTGTTGGATAGAGTAGAGTGAAACAGAAATAGTAATATTTAGCAAGTTAGCTTTATCAGATTATGAAACTTAAATATAAAACTATAATAATCAAATAACTGAATATGAAAGTACAAATGTATAAGCCTACAGAATCCCGGATACCCAGGAAAAGAAGTCTGAAGTGGAGGATCATAAAATGCAGAAAAAGGGGTGAACCCCACTTTCAAATGGATGTTATTCTGTGCAGATTACGCTAAATCCCCCTTTGACATCCTGCACCATGATAACGCGTATAAGCATAATCAGAAGTACTCTTTTGGTCGTATTTTGCACCACTTTCAGACCCTCCTTTTTCTTTTTTTCTTTTTTTTTTTTTTTTCTGAAGCCACTGAAACAAACAGTTTGCTGAAATGAAGCGACTTATCTATCTTCTCCAATTTAATCTCCCAAATTGTTTTTACTGAATTAATACCTATTAGATTTTCCAGCCCAACAACAACCCCTTCCAAAGAAGTCTGAAATCAACCCACTTAGTCAAAAAATACTTCATTGATTAACTATTCAAAGTTTCCCAGTCTACAACAAAACCCTTGGTTTTCCTGCACTTGCAGGCACTCTTGTGAGCCTCTTCACTCCAAGATTCCCCGAGCTGAATTTTTTGTGGAAGACTCATCAATCTTCTTATTTAGCTTCTTGACGAAAAGGTTTTTTGAGGTCTCATACTTAAAGCAATATCTCATCCAAACTGCAAAAGATAATAGAGATAAACTCACACTTAATATAAACTACCAGCAGGCTACTCTTGACTGGCAGTATCCTTGTCACCTACTCTACCCCCCAAAGATTCTCCAGCGATATCTTAGGAACTATATATAATCAACAATTTCTTTTTTTACTTTTTACAAAAGGTTATGTACCTAGGGCCTATTGTCCAAAGCTTGAAACAAGCTACTTTCAACTCCTTCTTTTAAGCCAAAAGCTATTTTGAGTTGTTCTTCATTGCTTTTCAAATAAGCTCTTAGCTTTYAAAAAGTGATTTTGGAGAAGCAACCTCTRCTTCAGCTTRTTTAAGCCAAAAAGTTATTTCGAGTTGTACTTGGTTGCTTTCCAAAATATCTCTTAGCTTAGAAAAGGTGTTTTGGAGGAGCAATGTGGAGTTGCTTCTCAGAACAGCTTTTGCTTATTGGTGCTGTTGAAAATAAAAAATATTATATTAACTTTGGAAACAGCTTTTTTCAAAATCACTTTTTTTTTAGCAACCTAAAAAGAAGCACAAGTTAGAGAACATGCCCCCTAAAAAAATTTTCCTTTATTCGATACCTCTACCCCATGAAAAATCCTCCCAAACAAGAAAAACTCGCAAATTAACCCCAATCTTGCACTCTGATCGCCTGTGAACCATGCCAGGGATTGACTGCTTTGCCCCCTCTTCTATCTCGTTCTCGTTCTGCATCTCCATCTTCAAATGCCAAAGGAAGTAAAGATTTTTTCTCCTGATTCAGTTCCTTTTGGCGACTGTACATCTTGCCCCTCACCCTCTTCCTGAACTTCCTTGACTACAGAACATCCAAACCCCACCTTCGTCTGCTTTCTGGGGCATAGAAAAGAAAAGAGAGAGACTTGCAAGGTGAAAAGAAAGAGAATTGCAACATACCCACACAATGCATAAGGTGGATTAATATGCTTGATTTGTCCTACAAACTCAATCTAACAAAAACTTACATATAAAGGATTCTTAAGAATAACCAAACTACATATAGATGGAAACGGAATTGCACCCGAACAGTTCAATCAATAATTGATAATGCCCAATAATTTGTTCAATCAATAATCACATAGTTGAATTCTCACCAAGAAGACGTTAATTTACATGATCAACAACTAGCATCATCAAAACTGTCGAGTCTTTCCCATGCAAGAGGCCGACGAATCCGGGAGGAGCCAACCGGGACAGGGGCGCCTCCCAAATTCTTGAAAACCCTCTATTTTCCTTAAAAGATTAAGACTTTCCAGAATTTCCTTAGGAAAGAAGGTTAATGGAGTCACGTACCTCAACAACACGAGTAGCATGACCGAATCCATGGCCAGTGACATAATAAGCAAAGACCAGTGGTTTCATCCTCTGCTCTTCAGCTCCCATCTCTTGCTTCTCAGTTCTCCTCCTCCTCTTTCTGCACCGTTGGAGTGTTTGGAGACTCCTGAATGATTTCAGTTTTTAGACTTCCAAGAGAGGAGAGTGATACTTATAMGGCAGTTACTTCTGAAACAGAAAGTTGCCAAGGGAGGCACAAATTTGTCAGTTATTGAAGAGGGGGAGTAATCAATCGAGTGTCAACTGAGGTGTCATCCTTACCCCCATATCCGTTTTGTCGTCATCTTTACGTACATTTGAAGCTAAATTCACTTCCCTCTCTCCCGCCTTCGACATATAAATGGTGCTGTTATGTTTTTTATTTTACCCCTTAAGAAAAATTATTATGAAAAAATAGTTCTTTTATATGTTTGACATTAATCGATCCTTGACTGTTAATTATGAGTCAAGCCGTATTAGTTTGGTTTGAAATTAAATCGAATCTATATATAACTCTGATCAAYTATCGATTATTTCTTGTATGTCAAACATTGCCTCAGTTTAGTTTGGGAATAGAGTCAAACTTAAATGAAACTTTTGTTAATCATCAACTAAAAACAGCTGACTAGTTGCTTTGTATAAAATTTATGGAAAGAATATATTAATATATAATACTCCTCAGTACGAAATTATGTATCAATTTATATGAATAATAATCGCATAATAAAGGAGATTCTTCTTTGTACAAATAGTACTTCAAACTTATGATGAATATGAAGAAATTGACAATACTCTTTTATTTGTTGAGCTATTTTATTGGATAAGTCGCTTTTGAGACTTCTGATATCTAATTGGATCTAATGGAAAAAAATGGGATCGGAGGAGCTCATTGTACATAGGGCTATCAATTGAGTTGGGTGAGCCGGGCTTGCCTCAGCCCCAACCCAGCCTAAAATTTTTTCTTGAGCTCAAGTCCGAACCCAACTCGAAAACATTTAAGAGAGCTCAATCTGAATTCAATGTGTGAGTTGGGCTGAGATCGGGCTCAGCTTGAATTATCCCCAAAAAAATCACTTTGTCTTATAATAGTGCATAATTCAAAATTTTACATAACCAAAATAATCCAAATTATGCATAACCAACCTGTTTTGAAAGTGTTACAAATCTTTAATCTCTCATGATCAAAGATTATTAACCAAAATGGAATATCAAAACAAATAAAAAAGGGAAAAAACTAGTGCAAAAGCAAACTATTATTATTTATCTACCAAATCTTAGTCACAGATGACTCCCTGTTATAGAACGACATTTCTGAAATGCAAGAAATGAAAAGCAAGCTAGGTTTTCGAAGTTTCKTTTTAAGTTTAAATTATAATCAAATAAAATATATTTTTTAAAAAATATATATTATTTCAGGTTCGGGTTAWGCGGGCTTGAACATCTGTAGGCCCAAGTTCAGCCCGAATAAGATTTGAGCTTAGAAATTGAGCCCAAACTCAGGCCAGCCCATACTCACATTAGGCTCGGCCCGAAAATTTCTGGTTGCGGGGGCTGGTTTCGGACTTTAACACTCTTGGTTGTACATTTAGCAATTTCAAATGCTTCATTTGATTGATGGGAAGTTGTACTCAATATCTGATTACTTTGAATCAAATATCAGAAAAGTAAATCCTTAACTATTCAAGTATTTGATTGGAAGCTATAAAAATTTCAATCAGAAAAATAATAAGTATTCCACTGCAAGTATTTGATGTAAATTGTGTAATCAAGAAGCATAATGTAAGTTCTTAAGTATTCATTACATTGTTTGGAAGGTATAAGAATTTGAACAAGGAATATAATAAATATTTCCTTGCAATTGTTGGGTGTATCAAATTGTCCATATTAGCCCATCAATAGATGTAATAAGATATGAATAAGCAAGGCTTGAAGCGAAGTAATATTGAATCGTTTTTTGATATATCACTAAAATATGATGAAATAAACATAACTTCATTATATAAAATAAAATAATCTAAATAATTAATTTACACTACATCAAATGTCATAATTCGATTACACAATAAGGAAATTTTAAAAAAATAAAGATGTCATTTATTAATTCAAAATATTAGCCATCCCAAAATAATCAAATCATTTTTTTATTTTTCATCAATTACAATCAGAGCCACATTTGATGAAAATTACAATATTTAACCATTAAGAAAATAAACATAACTTTATTGAACCCCTGACCTCTTGTTTGGGGCCCTCGACACTTACTATTAGAGTAAGGCGTCGTTGGCAAAGTAACTAAATCATTATTCAAATAGAAAAAAATACAAAGTCATCTTTCATATGATCAATATCTTAATATTAAAAAAATAAATGAAACTCGCGGATCTGACATAATTCAAAGATGAAATTTCATCTATTTCAGTGTCCATCCTCCTTCTCTTTTTTTTTTTTTTTGGGCTAAATCAATAGATGTTTAGGTTTTAATTTTCTTTGTTGCCCATTTTAGGATATAAGATTGTTACGGTTAGATAAAACTCTAATTGCACTGTATATATGTTAATTTATATTTATTTCTCATGTTATTTCAAAAAATGAGGAGAGAAGAAAAAAATGAGGAAAAAAAATGTTATGATTTTGATAAAAGTATTCATTTTCTCATGATTGTGCAACTATTTTCCTCTTTATGTTAGGAAATCATGTTTTTTATCCAAATCGAAATAACTTATCAATGAGGCCTTATTCGAGTGGCAATTGCTGAAGTTCTCCAACCTTCAAGTCATGTTAAATGCAGGCTAACATATATTTCTTTCTCAAGTGCATAATCTTTAGTAATCAAACGAGTGGTATATCGTGGCTTTAGTGAAGGATAGGAGTTATGAATTATCATTCCTTGAAACAAGGATGGTGGGTTTGGATTAAAGTTATGAGATAAATACGGATAAATCATGGAAGAAGGATAGATTTAATTAAGACATTTAAAATAATTCTCAAATTTATTAAAAGTTAAGATGTCGAACGAAAGAAATAGTAATTCTATAATATAAAATAATATAGATTAGTTAAAAAAACATGTCATGAATGCAATAATTATTCATTATTTTGATCATTTGAATGAAAATAACGATTCAAGAAAYTCATCCTTTCTTGCCCAAGAACCAGTTACTCTGTCCCCAAGGGCATAAACCAATTAGTTCCATTGGAGGAGTTAAGTTTGAAGCGACTTTCCCCTTTCAGGTTAGTCAGTTACTGGGACTCCCGTTGGAATGGGTCATGCGATGCACATTCCTGATTTACATCTTCTATAATGGTCCTGGACAGGTGTAGCAGGGGCACTGTGGGCGACTGATATGGGTTAAAACCCGTTGAACTTACTAGTATTTATGTACCTATTTTCACCCTTTTTAATACGTTAAAAGACTAATTTGTGCTATTTTGCCTTAAACATTATTTGAATTCAATTGAGTAACTTTATTTTAGCCAAATTATAAATTATGAGCCTATTTGAAGTAAAATACTTTATTTTGTAGGGAAATTACTTTACATGCAAATTAGGGAGTTATTTGATGAAGAAGTAAGAAAAGTTATAAGTTTGGTTATTGTTGCAGCATTTGGACTTAAAAGAAAGAGCAATTGACGTATCAGAAGAAAGAATGAGATCTCACCATGAGAGAAGAAATATCTTTGAAAGGAAAAAGGCAAAAAGCATAAAGAATGAAAAAAAAGGTATAAAGGTCAAGTGGATTTCAGTGTGGAACATAATCTGGACAAGTATCCTTGCTTTTTGGAGCTACTTTTCACCAAAGCTTCCAAGAGAAGCATTGTAAAAAGGGAACAAATTTGGACTTTTAGGATGTGAAATGAGAACATCTAGAGGCAGCCGCAGAAGAGGAAAAAGTGAGAGAAAGAAGACAAAAAGGTAAAAAAGCTTGGAATACTAAAGGAAGAAGAAGAAGTACTCGAAAGGATTTCACTTTAGAGCTTCATCAACACCTCTTTAGATTTTGTTTCTCCATCTTTTGATTATATTTTAAGATGTTGAATTTGAACTATTTGTATTTTCTTACTTTTAAGATCATGAATTAACTTTCTAGAAGTTTGGGCTTTGATGAAGTAATGTACTAATTGCTTTAAATCATTTAAACAGGGTTTTCTATTTATTAAAATTCTATTCAAGTGTATTTATGGTTATGCAATCACTATTTCTTGGCCATTAATGGTGTTCTGATAACTATTTGAAGCCCGAAAGAAGTTAAAGTAGTGAAAATCTTGAACAGATATGGATTTTTGATGTTTTAGGACATGCCATTAATAAATACTATAGACATATATGTTTAACTTAGAAAACCAATAGAGACTTGAACATTTATTTAGGTTTCTTATACTAAGCAATTCTGAAGGTAGATCAACTTATAAAATAGGAACAAGGATCAAAAAATTGAAAAGGTGAGGTCATTGTACGTCTCGATTTATATTTGTTGTTGCTGCCAAACCTTTGTTTTACGTAATGTTGCAACATATTGTTGAGCATTGTTGTGAGTGTTTCTGGAACATTAGTATTGTAGAGATTTTTAACTCTAACTCATCTTTTAACTCTCAAATCATTTCGTGTGAAGATTGCCTTGATCTTTTAGCAATTAAATAACTTTGGTTTATTCTAATTTACTTTTTTGACATTTCCCAAATCAACAATTAATTTTATTGAAAATTTAAACCACTACTTTTAAACCATTGATCCTTGTGGGATCGATACTTTACTTTTTCCATATTACTTTAAGACCACATATACTTGTGCTTTGTATCAATTTTCTAATTGAGATTTTATTTATCAACTACCGTATTTCACCTTTGAAGAACCAACCACTCCTTTGGGTGAACTCAACAACGACAAGTGATTTGATTGCAATGTTGACGTTTGAAAAAGGTTTGTTTATCACACTATTCCTAAGCCACAATCGTAGTCTCCCCTTGCTTTTGTCCATTATAATATGTGAAGAAGAACGTGATCATTGTTCTTAGAGACATAGCGGAGTGCCAAAAGTCAAAGGGTAAAGACCGTGCTGAACCTTCAGTTCGCGGGTTTGACTCTTATTGGTAGCATATTATGCTTTGACAGAAAACAGTCCTGTACCAATCTTTGAAGGAGGATCCAAAAGTCATGAGAAACCCATTGAATTTGCGTATACTAGATTGCCCAAAATAACATGATACAGAAATCCAAATCAGCACCCAAAATTAAATCCAGGAAATAGATGAGATAAGAAGATACTTCAGAACAAGAAGCCATCCCTCTACATGTTTGGGGAAAGGATACACCCGCCTATCTGTGGACCTTTTTTTGCATATGAACAAACAAAAACTAAATGGTAATCCATCTCAAGAACCTGAGTACAGAAGGAACAATGCACCAGTGGAATAAACAAGCATTTACTCAGCCTAGTACATGTAATACCCATGATTTTTAGAAAATGGAGAAAAGTAAATAAATAAATAAAGAGGGTTAGTCAGTAAATAAGTTATAATTAATTTATAAGTTATTCTAGGGTTTGTTTTTAGGGTTTTATTCAGGTTATTATATATAGTCGTTTTCTTTTCTCATGCCTCTATATTCTGGATATTAGGAGGCAGAGGGTTAGCATCAGAATGTGGGACTGAGAGGAAAGCGCCGTTTGACACCACGCTAGATGTAGAGAAAGACTATCTAAGTTAGAGATTTAGCCGGTCATCCTAAGGTAAGTGGAATGACCTTCTTTATCTGATTTTCTGTCAAATCCATTGTTAATTTTATATAAAAGTTAGATTGAACTTATGCGTATGAAAGTTATGATTACGTACGCCTATGATATATATATAAGGTTATGAAAATTGACTTTTTGTCCGGGGATATTATCTGATCTAAGCTTTTGAGGAACATGTTCCACCTACATATAACTATCCATATACCATGGAAAACAAGCYAAACATAATATGTTTGGCCRACCTAGGGTGAGTGCTAGGATCAAACTCAATAGCTTAGCTCGATTTTATTCCAGGCATCTAAATTGGATTCGACTATGTATGAAATATGATTTATTTAAATAATAAACTTTCTACCTTGTTCCTACTGCTTTGTTCTTGTTATTGAAAATTATAGTGTGGCATCCTCTTTTTTTCCTCTCTCTCTCTCTCTCTCCCCTGTTCATGATGACTTCTCTTACCTTTTTCGTTGTTATTATTTTTCTTATCCTTCATGTTCTCTCATTCCTCCCATCTATTACACTGTGAAGAAAATCTCTTCATTTGTTTTCTTTTATGTATAATCATGTTTCTATTTATTTTTTGCCCTCTATATGCTTCTCTCTAGTAATGAGTTTTATATAAAAGCATAAAGGTCAGACTTGTTCGGTCCTAATTAAAGGGGATTTTTCCACTTACTGAGGAAAGTTACTTATTTCACCCAATTTCYTCTTTCTAAACAGAAAACCTCCATRTATAAGTTCAAAGATGACRTCTRGAATGAGCAAATTAGAATTCAAGATCRAAGACTTGATAGGAGTTATTTACATTTTTTATTTTATTTTTAGTTTTACATTAAACTTGGTATTTCTATTTAAGTTTTAGTGATTATGGATGATAACACTAAATGTCTATGAGGAAATAAATAATATTTATTTTTTGGTTTGTTATGAACTCAAAGTGTTAGAGAATTTGATATGTAAGAAGGTCTTATATTCTTTAGGAAAAACCTTAGAGAATACGATCGTGCCACATCTCATATATAGGTTTAGATTCGATTTCGAAGCGTGACATTTAGTGGTATCAGAGCTTAGGTTTTTAATCCTTTAGATAAAATTAAGGTATAGAAACTTAGATATGAGAAGTAAGTTACAAAAAACCTAGGTTTTGGATAGGTGGGTTATGACTTAAAAAGTGAATAGGTAAGTATTTCTTGTACTAGTGTTATTTTGTTTAAAGAATTTATTTTTTTCTTTTTCTTTTCCATTTACAAAATTAGTTATCTAATTTATTTCTTTACTATGATGTCAATATAATAGGAACAATATATTACAATAGGCTTTACCAATTCTTTTATTTGTACAACCCCAAAGGTTTTGTTTGGGGCAACATATTTGGGCCCATTCAATGTTAAAGGACTTGATCAAACGGATTTTTTAGAGCTTGCTACCTATCTTTCTAAGTCATTTGATCAATATGGTTGTTGGTCTGGATCGACTATTAGTTCACCTTAGAAAAATTGAATAGTACTCATATTAGGTTGTTACTTGATTATTACCTCATTTGAATATAGAATAATAAYACCCTTCTGGATGCGAATACTTTAGAAAGACCTAGTTATTGTCTAATTGTTTTATTATTTTAGAGAATTATTAAGGTTTAGATCATATTTAAGTTCGACTTTTCTTATCGAATATATTTATATAGTACCTATTTTTTGTGTTTCTTCTGTCTATTTAAAGTTTTTCCTACTTTGCCTTACTGCTTGAGTATGGACACATTCATTCCTTACAAAAGGTAAATTGTTGATTAGACGACCGGCCAAGTTAGAGAAAATGACGCTTCGAGAAATGAGTGAGTACACTTCAAGAAATGAGTGAGTCCACATATAGCCCATTGGGCTAAGGCACCAAGAACAAGGATGCCTTGAGTGAACCACGAGGGGATGTCGCGCCTCCAACCTCCTCAAGAAGCAGAAGCTAATCCACTAGAACTATCCACGACTCAAGCTTCCCTTAATATGYTRCCAGATATGGTAACTGTATTCCAAATTAAGACACAAGSTCTTAAAGACAAAGAGAAAGTCCACATCAACATCACATCTTTCTATGAAAGAAAGAGGAAGGCAAATATGCCCACTTTTAGTGGCGAAACAAATTCAGAAGCAGCGGACAAATGGTTAAGAGACATTGAGCGAAACTTTAGGATTTTCAAGGTGCTATAAACTCTCAAATGAGAGATAGTTGTACCTTTTTTAGTGGGAGATGAAGAAGTTTGGTGGGAAGGCGCTACATCAGGCAACCTTTCTGATGGAAAACCTGATACAGGTAAAAATTCATTGATTTTACTAGTAATTATGTGCACATCTTTACCCATTTTAATATGATAAAGTACTATTTTGTACTATTTTGTCTTGAACATTGCTTAAATTCGATCAAGTGACTTTATTTACACAATATTATAAAATTATAGAATTCATGTACTATTACTAAGGGAAAATTCCTTATTTTGTAAGAAAAATGATTCCATAAATAAAACAGAAGATTACTTGATGAAGAAGTAAAAAGTTGTTCAATGCTATAAAAATGAAATGCTACAACAGTGGAGACTRGACAGGAGCAATACGACAACTAAGAAGCTAAAGGCAAAGAAGCTAACTCTGTTAGAAATTGAAAAGTCCTAGAAACCTTAAATTAAGAGAATTTTGTTGGGAAAAAAAGGCATAAAATATGAGACAAAAAGTCATGTAGTACTAGTGGGCCTTTAATCCATTTAAAGCTTGATAAGTAGCTAACTACTTTTGGCTAAGCTTCCCAAGGAAGCTTCAGATGACAAAAGGAGAGAAAAGAGAGTACAGAGTGCACATTTGTTGAAGAATAGAACAGACACATAGGAGAAAATAAGCTAAAAATAGGAGAGAGAAATGGAGCAAAAAGAGGCGAAGCTTAGGAGAAGAAGAAAAAGAAGAAGAAGAACTTAAGGAGRACTTCACCATTGGGTTTCATCACAACCTTTTTAAGATTTGTTTCTCTTTCTCTTAGTGATTATTTTGAGATATTAAGCTTTCGCATTATGTATTTTTTTACATCTAAAAGCATGAACTAACTTCTTAGAAGTTAGAATCGTGATGAACTAATGGACTTAATATTTTATTGAATGATTTGAGCAATGTTTTCCCTTTATAATTGCTTTACTTAAGGTTGTTAATTATTTATATTCACTGTCTTGTGGCCACGAATAGTATTTGTGTGAGCTTCTTAAACTTCGGAAAGTAGTGAAGGAAGTGACAAATTTGGGTAGATATGGGTTTGGATATCTTAGGATAATGTTTAATATCTTAGAAAGTGCCATTGAATACTAGCGACATCTATATTCAATCCACAAAATCATATGAGACTTGAGCATCTATTTGTGTTCCTTAAGCTAAGTAACTTCAACAGGTAGAACAACTTAGTGAAATAGGAACAAGGACAAATAAACTGAAAGGGTGAGGTCGTTTTTTGTCTTGATTCATGTTTTTCTTATAGCTAAGCCTTTGTTACGTCATTGCTRTAGGGTTGATTCTGCAGCATTGATATTTTGACCTCTTGGTCATTAGTAYATTGAGGATTCTTGACTCTAACTGATTTTCAAGCTCTTATTAATCTCGTGTGTGCGATTGCTGTGATTTGTTTTCAAATCTTTATGATTAGATAATTTTAGATTATTTTACTTTATTTTCGTGACAATCATCAACAACTATTTAAATTTATTAGGAATTTAAATCATCACTTTTGAACCAACAATGCTTGTGAGAYGATACTCTTTTTTACTATATATTGCTTGTAGACCATTTATACTTGCATGAGTAAAGCTTTATTACATATGTGATTTTGTCTATCAGAACGCTAACCTGGAATAGTTTCAAGAAAATGTTTTTGGAGCACTACTTCCCCAGTTCTTTATGAATGGAAAAAAAAATTATTCAACCTTAAGTAATCTAGAGGGATGTTAGTTGCAGAATATGCCCACAAGTTCAACTCATTAGGAAAATTTGTGCCTAAGTTAATGGGCAACGACCCTTTAAAGAGGATGAAATTTGAGGAAAGATTAATGATTAGATTTCAGGCTAGGTTATCTACAGTAGCTTCACGAGATTATTCTGATGCATATCAAAGGAGCGTTAGAATCGAAGCGAACATTAAGAAGATAGATATGAAAAGAGGAATCATGAAGCTCGATCATTTGACGACCATAGTCAAGGACACAATTCAAGTGCATTAATCGAAGGGTGGTCAAATTAGGAACCATGAATGGTTAAAAGGTTTGTACTCCCGCCTTTCTAATCCAAACGAACCTTGCAGGACGTACGTGAGAGTGCACCCTGGCGAGTGCCAATAGAAAATAGAAGCTTGCTTCAGTTGTGGAAAGTTTGGATATAAATAGCATATGGCCCTACACAAGATCAACCCAAGACAAGACCAACAGAACAAAGACAAAAAATACTACAACCGCGACAACAGTCTCAGCCACAACGAAAGAGAACTAATGCAAGGGTCTTTTCTTTAACTCTGGAGAATTGAGATGCATTAGAGGATGATATGCCATGTACAATTTACATGAACGCCTTTTCACTCACATTTATTTGATATTAAGGCCACTTTTAGTTTTGTGAGCAAAGATTTACTAAGACTCTATGACTAAGTTTTGATTAGGTATAGGATATTCATTATTTGCCACACTTAGAGAAAACATTTCATTTCGAATTGGTGTTCAAGAATTGCAAGTCAGGCGTTGAGGAGTTGGAAGAGCAAACGAGGTGTCGATATCTCCACATAATTAAAGAACTTGAATCGCCAAGTTTCGAGGCCAAAACTTCTTATAAGGGGGGAGGATGTAATACCCGTGATTTTTAGAGAATAGAGAAATGAAAATATATAACTAAAGAGGGTTAATTAGTAATAAGTTATATAGGGATATTAACAGATAATTAATTTATAAGTTATTCTAGGGTTTGTTTTCAGGATTTTATTGGAGTTAGTATATATAGTATTTTTCGTTTCTAATGCCCCTATATTCTAGACATCAGGAGGCAGAGGGTTAGCATYAGAATCCGAAATGAGAGGGGAGCGCCGTTTGACACCACGCTACACGCAAAGAGAGATTATCTAAGTTAGACATTTAGCCGATCGTCCTAAGGTAAGTGGAATGACCCTCTTTATTTGATTTTCTAGTCAAATCCGTTGTTAATTTCATATAAAAGCTGGATTGAACTTATGTGTATGAAAGTTATGATTATGTATATCTATATATATAAGGTTATGAAAATTGATTGTTTGTTCGAGGATATTATCTGATCTAAGCTTTTGGGGAACATGTTCCACCTATATCTGATTATCCATATAGCATGAAAAAAAAAAAGAAAAAGCTAAACCTAATATGTTTGGCCAACCTAGCGGGAGTACAACTAGAATTGAATTCAGGATCAAACCCAATAGCTTAGCTCAATTTTGTTCCAAGCATCTAAATTGGATTCGACTATGTCTTAAATRTGATTTATTTAAATGATAAATTTTCATACCTAGTTCCTATTGCTTCGTTCTTGTTATTGAAAATTATAGTGTGGCATCATATTTTTTTCCTCTCTCTCTCTCTCTTGTTCATGATGACTTCTCTTACCTCTTTCATTGTTATTATTTTCCTTATYGTTCATGTTCTCTCATTCCTCCCATTTATTACACTATGAAGAAAATCTCTTCATTTGTTTACTTTTATGTGTAATCATTTTTTATTTATTTTTTCCCTCTGGTATGCTTCTCTGTTTTATTGGTTTTAAATAAAAACATAAAGGTCGAACTTGTTCAATCCTAATTAAAGGGGATTGTTCCACTTACTGAGTAAAGTTACTCATTGCGCCCAATTTCCTCTTTCAAAACAGGGAACCTCCATATATGAGTTCGAAGATGACTTTGGGAATGAGCACTTAGAATTTGGGATTGAATATTAGATAGAATTATTTATATTTCTGATTTTATTTTTAATTTTACATTAAACTTGGTATTTCTGTTTAAGATTTGGTGATTATGAATGTATAACATTAAACGTCTATGAGAAAATAAATGATATTTATTTTTTATTTTGTTATGGACTTAAAGTGTTATAAAACTCGATATGTGAGGAGGCCTTGTATTCTTTAGGAAAAACTTTAGAGAATACAGTTGTGCCATGTCTCAGACATGGGTTTAGACCCAGTTCCCATGCATGACAGCACGTGTGGTTAGTATATCTTGCATAGCACGCCATAACCAAACTTTTTATCTTTGGCGGTATCCTAAGATTCCAAAGTTTCACACAAAATGATTTAATTCGCTTGGAATTGATGAGGCTTGGGAATCCCATGCAATTCAGATGCTTTAAYGGCATATCACTTCTGAAGATCCCACTATTGGATTTTTGWGTTAAAACTATGCTTTCCTCTTTTTGTATAAAATCAGTTACTCATAAATTGGGTTCTAATAGTGGCATTTTTGTACCCAGTAGGGGTAGGAGTGGTGGTCTTGCTATGCTGTAGAAATCTAAATGGATCGTAATTTAGCAAACTTTTTCTTCCAATCATATTGATGTAAAAATTGTTAACTCTCATGCTTCTTCCTTTTGGTTTTTTATGGATTTTTACAGTCGTCTCGATAGGAGTCAGAGAGCAACCACTTTGGGCTATCTTGAAACGTATTGGCAAGGGCACAATTCTTTTTAACTTTCCTGTTTTTTATTTTAATCAATTTCTATTATCCTTTTAACAATAGGGTTTGAGTGATCAGAGTTTTAGTCAAATTTCAGCTTTCCATGAAGTTTACCATGGTCTATGTTTGTGTGATTTAAGCTTCCAGGGGCTTCTTTTACCCTAAACCCTAAACCCTATGCGGGATGCGTCGTGCACAGGTGTGGGCGCGCCTTGATCGTGYTTTGGGTAATATAGTTGGTCATCTATGTTTCCTTCCATTGTTGTTTAGCATTTGCTGCCATACCTATCAGACCATACTCCTTTTTGTGTTACTACACATGGGGCTCTCTTGATAACTTCTTTTCTAAATGCTTTTCCTCATAGTGGGTGTCCATTTTGCTTTGAGCCGTATTGGCTTTGGGATGCATATTTTTGATAGGTGGTAAGCACATCATGGAATGAAAATCAGTCTGTTGTACAACAATTCACACAACTCCAACATACTTTATCCTCTTGGAGTTTGCACAATTATGGGTACCTTYCTAGATTCGAAACATACAACATTGGTTGCAACGCTTTTTTAATTCTCAATCTTCTCAGGGGGCCATTTGAAAGACTAGATAATGCCTTGACTATTTTCTACATCTTTAGGAAGTTTATTGACACTCTCGGGCTCGTGCAAATTGGTTGAAGTTTGGTGATCAAAACACCGATTATTTTGATCATCATGCTGGCCTATGGCGACGATGAAACCGTATTGCAAGCTTGATGGATGATTTCGGTGTTGTTCATTCTGACTCTGAGGTTACACAATAGCATGTACTCACCTACTTTGACAGTTCATTTTATATTACCTAAGATACTCGTCATTTTGATGCCATTTTCTCTAAGGCTAATTTTCAGCCTTTGAACCCCATTGTTTATGAGCATTTAGTTGCACTTTTTACACGAGAAGAGCTGTTAACATCTCTCCATTTGGCTGGCCCAATGAAAGCCCATGGTATGGCTATCACGCAGCCTTTTTTCAACAATATTGGTTTATTTTGGAGGAACTAGGTTGCTTCTTATGTGCTTCAGATCCTCAATGCAGGTACTTTTGTGGAAAGACATTAATCATACCTATATTGTTCTTATTCCGAAGATAACTAATCCTATTAAGGTTGCTAATTTTTGGCCAATTTGTCTTTGTAATGTTATCTATAAACTGATTTCTAAGACATTAATTGAAGAGTTGTCTATCACCAAATTATTAGTCTTGAGCAGAGTGCGTTTGTGTTYGGTTGCCTAATCACAGATAACAGTGTTGTAGCTTTTGATGTTTTCCATTGGTTGAAGAGGTCGAGTGGTCCTACTTCCTTAGCCTTGAAACTAGATATTAGCAAAGCCTATGATCGTGTGGGATGGGATTATCTGGAACAATTGTAGACTTGCCTTCACTTTCCCTCTTAGTTTGTGGCGCTTATTATGAATTGTGTTCGAATTGTTTCTTTTCAGGCATTGGTTAATGGTACCTAYKGCGGGTTTCTGCCTGACCAGAGGGCTCAGATAGGGTGATCCACTTTCCCCTTTTCTTTTTGTCATCTGTACTCTAAGGGTTTATTTTTTGATTCATCGAGCAATTAACAAGGAGCTTTTACATGGTATTCGTTTTGGTCACATCGGGCCTTCTCTTACACATGTTTTTTGCGGATGCAGTCTACTGTTGTTGCAGGGTTCCTTAACTAATATTGGTGTGATGGTTGAGTACTTGGATTTTTATTGTAGGGCTTTCGAACAAATTATTAATTTCTAGAAATCTTAGGTATTTTTTAGCACTGACACAGATCAGTCACTTTGATCCTCGATTGTCTTGCACTTAGGATTCCGGAGACCGCTCCAGAGGGTAAGTACTTGGGCTTGTCTTATCTTATTGGTCGCTCCAAGAATGAGATCTTTAACTATATCAAGGTCAGGATATTGAAGAAAGTGCACGAATGGAATGTGTGTTTTCTTTTTCGGGCTACACAAGTAACATTTGTTGAGATTGTCCACCAGGCCATTCCTACTTATGCTATGTCCTGTGTCTTATTGCTTGCAACCCTACTTTCGAACATTAGATCTCTTTTAGCTCGATTTTGGTGGGGTATTGAGGATTGCCGTAGGGGCAATTATTGGCAAAAGTTAAGGGGTTGTGTTTTCTAAGAGGGATGGTTGGATGGGTTATGTAATTTGAAGGTTTTCAAATTTGCACTGCTTGCCAAATGGGATTGGCACTTATTACAATCTCCAGAGTTATTGGTTAGTAGAGTTCACAAGGCCAACAATTATTTGCATATGGAGTTTCTTCGGGCYAAGTTGGGCCAAAGGAATTCATACTTTTTGGTGGAGTTTTTGGGAAGCGGGGAGTTTATTGATTTAGGGTATCAAGTGGTGAATTGGTGACGATTCTTGTCTCTATTACCCACCATTCATGGATTCTTGTACCTTTTTCTTTCAAGCCGCTGATGTTACCGCATTGGATGTCTCCCGCAATTTCCTAGGCACCAAACCTTGCCAGACATCCTTGTATAGCACTATGAACAGTTGRAATGTTGTTCAGTTAGGTCCGATTATTATTTGGGAATGGCTTTTCTTGAACGGTGTGATTCACTTCCATCCACGGTCTCTTAATCGACCTCCACACATATTACGCTTTGGGCAATAAAATAGTATTTCTATGTGAGAAATAAAACATGTCACATTATATAATATAGATACTCTGTTAATTCTTTTCTTAATAGATAGATACATATTATAATTTATGTGACAAAAAAGATATGAATAATAAATAGATAAGATACAAAGTAATGATAGATTAAAAGATTAAGAGTGTATTTGGATCGGAGTTTAAAATGAAAAAGGTGATTCTCTTYTGAAAAAAATTTTTAAAATAAAAAGTCAGGAGAATTGTAGAATTTGAAATTCAAATTTGTGGTTGAAATGAATAAGGTTTTATTTCGAAAAATCATTTGTATTGGATAGATAAAAAAAATTATTTTGAAAACTCATTTGAATTGGAAATTTTGAAAAGATGATAAACAAAAGCTTTCATAAAGAATCAATCGAGATAGATAAAAATGACTTTATGAACTTGAATAGCGGGTATTGTTGGGTTAATACTCGAGTCTTCATCCATCAAAATTCAATTAATTTTGCTTCAATATCCGTGTTTTCATTTGCCAAAATTAATATTTTGCTTAAATATCCAAGTATTGTTTGGGATTAATTTATGCATTCTTCAACATAAATCAATCATTATTATTTGAATATCCGAATAATGTTTATGTATTGTTCGATTATTAATTTTTCAAATTCATCGYTCAAATAAAAATTTGATTTTTTTTATAAAAAGATGTACTGTAAATAATTATTTGTTTGAAAATCTTTTTCTTTTGAAAATCAAAATTAAAAAGATTTCAAAATGAATCAAAATTCTGTTTATATTTTAAAAAACAAAACAAATAAAATTTTAAAATGAATCAGAATTCGGATTTTGTTTTTAAAAACAAAATAAATAAGATTTAGTGGAAAACAACAAAAAAAGATCATTTAAATAACCAATCCAAATGCACCTAAAATGATGAATCGATCCTCAATGAAAGGGGCATAGGGAATTTCAATTTCACCTCACCATCGCCTAACCAATCAAAAGAACAAATAGGAAATTACTGTTGAATAGGTGGGGGCCTGGCATCAGCTTCATTACCGCAGATAACGAAAGACAGGCACACTCTCTCTCTCTCTCTCTSCATCCAAAGGTACAGATTTTCCTCCCAGAAAATGAAATTCCTCCCTCCCAGAAAATGAAATTATGTGCTTAATTTCTCTTCATACCACTGTAATCTTACCTATGTACTTTGCYACTGTGTCTTCCTTTCTGCAGACTATTTGCTGCATATAATTTTGCTTGAATTATGGCTCCGACGGTGTTAAATTCACCTTGCAATATGGGAACAGCCAAGTTTGAATATGTGGGTTTAAAACCAGAAATCGTCAGAGCTAATTGCAATTTCTTGTCTTTTAAACCTTCATCAATCACAAAAAGAAGATCTAGTGTCAGAGCATGTGAAACACATCCTGATGGTGGTTCCATTCAGAAGATAGGTTTGACTGATGCAGAATGTGAAGCACTAGTTGTCGCTGGGAAGGCGCCAGAGGCACCCCCTGTCCCGCCAAAACCTGCTTCCCCTCCGGATACCCCTGTGGTGCCATCCCTCGTAAGTTCTGAATTTATTAKGTTCTTGGGAGATGATATATTTGACTTGGTGGTGAGAGTGTTAATATGATATGTTAACTTAGTCTTTTGTTAGGTGGTCTTGGTATATTGATTTTTGTTGAAATGGAAGATGGAGAATGCCTGTTTCATTAATTGTTGAAAGTGTATTCAGAATTTTGAGAACAGTCAAATGTTAATGAGTTTAAAGAATGGATGAGCTGGGTATTGGGACAGTTATTTGGAGAAAAAGTTCATCTAAGATGCTAAAAATCTTGAATCTTGTTTACTCAATTTGTAGTTTGCTCTCCACACTTGCTAATATATGTTACATTTAACTTGTTCAATATTGGAAGCAATTTCATCACAAAATTCTCAAAGGAAGCTTGAGTAAAGCTTTAAAAATATGAGTTGTGTGCTGGAACCAAAAAAGAAAGTAAAAGGAAACATGAAAAAGACGTCTTATAGTTAATGCATTTTTGGAGATTTCAATGATGACTCATGACAGTATCTTGGGAGTTCATTTAGTGATTAATAGTCACTCTTGATGCTGTGGATGCTATGCTGCATGAGTAATTTTAGGTATCCATCCGAGAAAATCTGGCCATTTCGTTATAGCTAATATATGCAGAAAAGGAGTGTTATTTTCATAGGCTTTGTTACAGGGTATGAACTTAGACACTTTGTTTAAGAGTTTCTCATGAAAANTTATAGCTAATATATGCAGAAAAGGAGTGTTATTTTCATAGGCTTTGTTACAGGGTATGAACTTCGACAGTTTGTTTAAGAGTTTCTCATGAAAATGTTTAGCAGGCGTCACAATATCAACTTTCATACTTAAAGGGAGGAGAAAATGTCTAGTCGAGGTCTTCCTTCCTTGCTTTTTGGGGTCTGAGTTGGTGCATCAGGTGGTATCCATCCGAGAAAATCTGGCCATTTCCTTATAGCTAATATATGCAGAAAAGGAGTGTTATTTTCATAGGCTTTGTTACAGGGTATGAACTTNCAGAAAAGGAGTGTTATTTTCATAGGCTTTGTTACAGGGTATGAACTTAGACACTTTGTTTAAGAGTTTCTCATGAAAATGTTTAGCAGGCATCACAATATCAACTGTCATATTAAAGGGAGGAGAAAATATCTGGTCGAGGTCTTCCTTACTTGCTTTTTGGGGTCTTAGTTGGTGCATCAGGTGGTAAACATGATGAAAACAGTGGATATCTCTGGGAACTTGTTGTTGATCACATGTTTTCTTCACCAACTAAACGACATTAAAACTTAATGACTAGCACCCTGGATTGTAACTCTTGAATTGACCAAGATTAATACCCATAATAATGTTTGGATATAATGATGCACTTCCTTCGTAAAAGATGTATTAGATGATTTCGTGCAGTATTGCTTCTATATTTTATTTGTTTACAAGAATAACTTTTGGACATAAAGATGCCCTTGGTCCTTGATAAAAGACGTACTAGGTGATCCTGTGCAGTATTGACGTTTTACTTGTATGCACGAATAAGCAACTCCCATGATCCTTTCCCTCTTTACTCCTCTAGCATGCRAGTAAAGGCATTCCTTTTATCCAAATGTTATTCAGATAGTATTGCTGAGTGCAATTGGTGCATTTTACATTTTAGTAGAGGAAAAGGGAATTACTCCTTTAGATATTGATTTCTTATGTATTATGTTTTGAATGTGGTTCTATTGTTCTGAGTTCAATAAATGCGCCACAGATGTTTGTTCTTTCATAAATAGTGTTGGTATTCTGCTGCGTGCAGTAAACAAACTCTAGACTGCAGCAATGCAGAACCCATAAATTGATGATATGAAAATAATATATATTTTTTCTTGCAAATATGTTGCATAGGTTAAAGATCACATGTCTTCTGTAACTGGTTTCTCTTTCTTTCCCTTTTCATTTCRAATGTCAACCACTAACCCCTACATGGTTCTGTATTAGCAAATTTCCCGGCGTCCTCGTCGAAATCGTAGATCACCAGCATTGCGAGCTGCCTTCCAAGAAACAAGTTTGTCCCCTGCAAATTTTGTGTATCCCCTTTTCATCCACGAAGGTTGGCATTAGTTAATATATACCTTTGTATKTGCGGGTATGCATGTCTGTCTATCTGTATTAATTCACTGATAACTAGTTTTGCATATTTCTCTTTTGCTTATCTCTATCTTATATTTATCTATTGTTTTTGCATATTTCTGTTGATGTGGTGATGGATACTTTGTCTTTTTCAAAATACTTGCAGGTGAAGAGGACACTCCAATTGGAGCAATGCCTGGTTGCTATAGACTTGGTTGGAGACATGGATTAGTTGAAGAGGTTAATAAGCTCTTTCAAATTTCATTTGTTTTACAACCTTTGGGTTTTAAGATGTCAAAAACAGATGCCATTCGCGAGGAGAAAATGTATACAGTGCCTTTGCTACCAAGTAGAAAAAAGACTATTTGAAACTCCATTTTACTCCTTTAAATTTGCTGCCTGCATAACTTCGGCAAATACAGCGCGGGACAATATTTTCATATGAGTGCTAGTACTATATGGTTCTGGTGTAATTAGATGTTTAACAAATCATTCCTTTTTTCTATTATCAAAAGAAAAGGAGAGCAAAGCAGTGACAGAAAACAGCAATTTTTCCTTCCTACAAGTAATATTTTCTCTGGTTTTCTCCATGATGAACTGAATCATGCAATTTGTCTAGTCAGATCCTCTGATATTTCAAGCTGATAATTGGACAAAATAATCATTTGGTATATAATCTGATTCTTTGTGCTCTCTTTCCCTTCTAAGTAGTGAGTGTTAATACTGCCAATTGTACGATCTATGCCTTCATGTATTCACTACATGCTTTCATTCTTTGGGAGAAATGGACAAAGAGGGGAAATTTCCCTAAAAGTTTCATCACACATCGTTTGCATGGAAGGTTAGACTGTAACTTAGTTATTTGAGTTTAATGACGTTCTATACTATTAGGTTTTTGAAATTTCCKTGTGCAATTTTTGGGAACATTCTTGATCAGAGGAGAGTTTGTTTGTCGTTAGGTTTTTGACAGTTATAAGAACCTAGCAAAATGTGGGAACCGAGACACTTAATAGTATTTCTAACTAAATAAGTAGTTTTTTTGCCAATGGAAGAACATATTGGCGTTCTTTGCTGCAATATGTAAAGTAACATATTTGACAAATCATGCGATATTTATTCTCTTAATTTTTTCTTAATGCAGGTTTCAAAAGCCAGGGATGTTGGAATTAACAGTATTGTGCTCTTTCCTAAAGTTCCAGATGCTTTAAAGGTGCTTATTTCTCCACTTAAATCTCCTTCAGTGCTAGATTGATTTGATTGTTTGAGACCCTATTCTCTGAAGAGCTTAAATTATATTTACTGCCTAAATGCTTCTGTGTTATATGTTTAGTGAACTTCTATATACCTGTCCATTATTCTCTTAATATTAATGACATATAATTGAAATTTTCCTCAAGTCCCCCACTGGAGATGAGGCCTACAATGAAAATGGGCTAGTGCCTCGAGCCATTCGATTGCTTAAAGACAAATACCCAGATCTTGTAAGTTGACATTATTAATTTTCCTCTTGTTTGGTTGGCCTTCCATTATGAGGGATTGTTTGAAGAAGTTTGGTAAAATATTTCATGATTTTTTTCTGCATACTGAATAGGTTATCTACACTGATGTTGCTCTAGACCCATATTCCTCAGATGGGCATGATGGCATTGTGAGGGAAGATGGTACCTTTTTCCTTTTCTCTTACATGCCTAAAAGCTAATTTCTACATTTWTATGTTGTTACGATACCTGAAAACAGATTTACAGATGACTTTTAGAAAACTAAAGGATTTGATGAGACAAATAAAAGAGTTACTTTAAAAAAACGAACAAAAAGAGAAATGGTTTTMCTTTCTTTTGTATGCATCATTATTTGAAGCAAGAAGATTTCATCAGTATTTATTGTGTAAAAATTAAACCCATTCACCATTCACCATTCACCATTCACCATTCACCATTCACCATGATAGGTCATCATTCAAATTGATCTGGTTTGACATTACGTTGTTGAATTTCTTTCAGTGGGCTGCATGTTATTCTTATTTGAAAGCATGATGAAGCTGTTTTAAGCTTCTCTAAGAAAGGGACACCTTAAGCAATTTAGGGCTTTGATTTTATGCACTTTCACATGGAAGATAGTGTAACACAAAACTATGCCATAATTTAAGAGCTCAAAGTTTAATTCAGTATTAAAATTGTAATGCTGCGACAAAGCCTGGGAGATTAGTTGTAAATATGATTGTTGTAGAGAAACTTTTAAAACCATGCAGAAACTTTATTSATATATTTCAGTGCAAAGTCTAAATAGATTGTAATCTTTATTTTATCTATCAATTAGTTTGAAATGTGGGTAACTTTCAGCATGGTTAAACAAAAATAGTTGCTTATTCATCATAAATTTTGTTTATGTAGTGCTTAGATTTCTTCCTCCAACTCAAATATGCCACGATGAGTTTATGATGCAGGTATACCTGAGATTGAGCATATAGGACTATCATAGACAATTATTGCAAAGAGTACCTTTACAGCCAGCTCGACCATTTCTTGGTCAATGAATTCTACATCTTAGATTTTTTCCTAAAAAATTAAAGGTTGATTAACAAGAGAGATTCCTCCAAACAGCAATTTCGAATCCCTTGGAAGTAATATATATATTTTTAAAAAATTAATTTTTAAGGTTTTTTTATTTATTTTTAAAATATGTAAGCTTGCTCCTATCTATAATTGATGAAGATATGCATTTATACTTAGACTGATCTAATCCCGGTAAAGTATTTTCATTGGAGGTTTTGGAATTGTGGCATCCAAGCATACTGTAAAGGAATTACTTAGTAGTTCCACATAATGTGAACTCAAACTGTATCTAAAAGCCAAGGTTATGGTGTCATTCACTTTGCTTCATTCTCACCCTTCAAGCAACAAATTCCAGCCCCACYTTCCCGCCCTTCACCCAACACCCCCCCCCCCCTGCAACAACCAAAAAAAGAAAAAGAAAAAAGAAAAAAAAGAAAGGCTTTAGTCATTGGACAACACTCTAATGTGTCTTTAGGCTAGTCTTACAAGCTTGTGGAGTTCTAGTAAAACACCTGACCTGATTTGTTGTCACCAACTTCAACATGATACTATTCTTGCTCTTTGCTCTCAGCTACATATTAGAATTAGTTGATGTATCTAATGGACGAGGATATAATTCTTTCATATTTTGCTTAAGCTCCGAAAATCTTAATTAGTTTGAATTTCTTGGGTATTAGGAACTGACTTTGCTGAAATAACTAATTGTTAAAATTACTGCAACATTCTGCAGGAGTAATAATGAATGACGAAACTGTCCACCAGTTGTGTAAGCAGGCTGTTGCACAGGTAATTTTACACCTGATGTCAAAACTGTGGTATTGTGTCCTGAACTTGTGAATTTACAAGGAGATGCAAAATTCTTATTGAACCTTAGCTTTTCTCTTTGTTGTTTTATTTCGCATTCTAAAAGAACTCTCTAGTATTTTTACGTAAATTCGTTGGGATTGTAGGTATGTTTTCTCAAGCTTGTTTTCAAGACCAAATTCGGATTTAATTCTTAATTTGTTTCTTCTGTTTTGTAGGCCAAAGCGGGAGCGGATGTTGTTAGTCCTAGTGATATGATGGATGGTCGTGTTGGAGCCATTAGGGCAGCTCTTGATGCAGAAGGTTTTCAGCATGTCTCAATCATGTCCTACACAGCCAAGTAACTGCTTGTTTTACTTGATGTGTCATTTACCAGCTTATACTGTGCCAATTATGTTTTCTTTTTTTTTTTTTTTTTCCTTGGTTCATGTTCTTGGTAGTTGCTTGGATTTTATTATGTGAAGTTTGTGAGAGAAAGAAAGGGAGAAACTGTGGAGAAGTGTGGGAGGAATTTTTCTATCTTAATCCATTTGCCGTCAGTACATCAATATTTACATACAGAGAGTATATGGGCCTGGGCTGGCCAAGATAGTACAATGTATATACAGCTTGAGGGCAGGGATGGGGTGTTGAAATAGTATTAGTATTAGCTGTATATATATTGTACTATTTAATGATTATACTCCATCACTCTATGGTTTGAGACAGTCACTATGTACCTGGTTTGAACTCTTCATTACTATTCTTCAGGAGTTTGGTATGAGTGGATTGATTCTCATTATTCTGTCTTTATGGGCACGCATCACTGGGGAAATGTATTTATCTGGTTGTCAATGTTTGCAACATTGTTATTAYCGGCAGTGATCAAGATGGCATAATCAACTGGAGAGATTTAGTTTTAGTATATATACAAATYGTGTATATACAACTAATATAGCTAATATATTGGACTAATTGATAGTACAATATACATACAACTGGTACTAATATTATTTCAACATATTAGTTTCATATTATCAGAATAATTCTCTTCCTTTGGTCTGTAATTTCATTTTTCTTTCTCTAGTCAAACAGTTGTACATATTGTGTCTCAATGCATGTGCTGATATAGTTGTTTTTGTTTTTTTTCTTTTGTTTTTTGTTTTTTGGATCAGTTGTAGGATGAGATAGTTGTTCGATATCTTCTTAAAAGAGAGAGGAAAAAGGGGAAAAAAAAAAAAAAAGAAAAGATATTGTAACTAATGGTCTGCTGTACTGCTATTTTKTGGAATAAAACAAAGATATTATAGTTGTTAGGTTACTTCTGAAAGGAAAAATGAAGACATTATACCAGTTGGTCTGCTTTAATAATATTTTGTAGAATAAAGTGCTACCCATGTACTTACATTCTGAGTCATCCTTATTTCTCTGTAGTCTAAGAAACTACTGAATCACAGCCAGACAGAAAAACTAATCTGTTATGACGAGCATGATGTTAATCTTTCTGMTAAAAGATGTTTGCCCAGTTCTTTAGTGGCCTTTAAACCATTAATTTGAATGATGTTGCAGGTATGCAAGCTCATTTTATGGTCCTTTCCGAGAAGCATTAGACTCAAACCCTCGGTTTGGTGACAAGAAAACGTACTATACTCATGAGAGTTGACTTCTATGTGTGACCTTCTCAATTGGTTATTGCTGAATCACTTGTATATTTCCCTTTGCTTGCACTTGACAGTTATCAAATGAACCCTGCAAACTATAGAGAAGCTCTTATTGAGACCAGTGAAGATGAGGCTGAAGGAGCTGATATACTTCTGGTTGGTATTGCTTTAGTCCAGAACAACTTGGACTTCTTCTAACATTGTGCTGACTTTATGATATCTATGCTACAGGTGAAACCTGGTTTGCCTTACTTGGATATTATAAGGCTTCTCCGGGATAATTCTTCATTGCCTATTGCTGCATATCAGGTATCTCCAATTTTGCTTTCCAAATTTTTATAGTGATGTAGTGCCGCATCTAAGTGGGTTGCAAGCCATTGATTTTGTCAAATGATGGGACTGACATTATATACACCATGCTGAAGGTCAGGTTATTAACCCAGCAAATTACTGAAGCATCCCTTATATATTAAATGGGAATCATAAGTGATGATATCCCTTTATGGTTCAAATTTGGAAACATAAAGCTGGAATTACTTCAGTCTTTTAAATCTAAATGGAATCAAGGCTTTCCAATATCAACTCCCGCAAAGCATATGGAATTTTAACTGGGAAGAGAGCTAGTTTACTTTAGTGAAAAAACTCAAGTWACTTATCGTATTCCACCACATAAGTTCATAAGAATCTAATTCAGAGAAAGACATTGTATCAGAATTGAAATACTTGCATCCTGGCCAATGGCTGGATATAGCATRCAGGAAATTTGATTTCCAACTTGTGTAGACCGAATATAAATGAAAGTAACTGAAAGAACCAGATATTGACAACCTAACTTCTAAGAGATTGGGTAAAACTAAAGTSTAAGCATTCCTTTGACAGCCTAAAGTGTTTTGTTTTGTATTTAAGTGAAAAGAGCAAATTTACTGGTAGAAATACGAGACCAAGAGAACCAGGAGAGAAATCATGAGTTCTTATTAGTATCTTTCACATTTTCCCAGTGAGCACTTAGTTGGGATCATAGGATATTAGCTTGAGAGCTAGAGCTATACCTTGAATTTGAGTGGTATCCTTTGCAGAAGGTACTGATAATATGTGAATTTTCTTCTTTGAAACCAACCATATCTGAAGCTAAAGAGATTTGTTAAATTTTGGTCTGTGAAAGGAAAAGAATAGCCAAAAGTGCTGCAATCTTCAAATTTCGACAGAAAACTATGCATACATAAGATAAAAGTATTTGTAATTTATATATGTGATTCAAATTCAAATCCTTTTAAAAGCAGAGTGCATATCTTGTGTAAGTGGGCTTGCTAGATGGGAAGAGGAGACCTGAAGGTGAGGTATTAGAAAGAGAATCAACATATCGCTAACAATCTGTCAAAAGAATAGCTAGAGAGAAAGAGAAAAACAATAATCAAAGTTAAGCACCAAAAGAAAACCAGAGGAACCTGAAATGAGAATATCTAGGTTCTGGTTGGTTACAACARTAGTAAGTGTAGATTAGAAGGGAAGGTATTGGTGATTGGACACATTAACCTGATGATTGTGAAGATTWGGTTTGTATAACATGGTTTATAATTGAAAAATAATTATATTTCATGAAATACAGTTCATGAAATCCTGAAGAAAATAGAATATCTGAATTGTGTGTGCATGTTGAGAGCCAGACATTCTGAACAGATTCCTTTSGCTTGGTTCTTTGTGTTAAGAATAATYTCCTCAAGAAATTAAGAGGCAAAACAGAAAGACAGGCTTTTTTGATCTTCAGATCACTTTCATTACTTATATAAATCTCCTATTTAAGGGTTCTTATCTTCAATATTTTTCCTTTACCCAGGTTTCAGGCGAATATTCGATGATCAAGGCAGGTGGAGTTCTCAAAATGATTGATGAGGAAAGGGTCATGATGGAGTCTCTGCTGTGTCTTCGTCGAGCTGGTGCGGATGTTATCCTCACATATTTTGCTTTACAAGCTGCTAGATGTTTATGTGGGGAGAAAAGGTGAGAATGATAGGAAGTGAATTGCTTCACCAAAGATAATATGCACGTCATTTTGAACTAATGCAGCAATCAGGTTGTATCTAGAATGAAATATTTGACGTCCTTTTTGTTCTTCGATAGTTGTATGATGAGAAACTATCCTAAATGGAGGTTAGTGAAATAGGATCTCCCATTGCCATTTTAAACTGATGGATATCGGTGTAAACATTTCGGGGACTCAAATGTTTAGATATTGGGAGATGCTTGCATTCAGCTAATGAACGAACTTTTGAATGTGTCATGGTTTATGAAACAAATCAAAACCATAAATACATTTATGTCTATTTCTTATTGTTATTATTTCTGATATTCTATTAACCTTGTTGCTACACATCCTCTTTGCTCCACAAATTGAGGTTTCGGAAGATTTAAGTGTGTGTGTATATATATATATATATATGCATTAATGCCCTGATTAATGTAGTAGAGAGTATACTAGATAGCGTATTAGAAATTCTTTATCCAATATYTTAGAATGAAACTCTAGATAGTATATGAGCTGAAAATTTTTTACTATGCTTTCTTGCTTTATTCCTTGCTACACACTCTATATGCTAATTAGAGCACGATGTATATATATTTTTAATCTTGAAATACATTTTATCCTCTGACTTTGATTGATAGTAGAAAATGTATAGTCRGAGTGTATTAAAAAGTTGAGAGCTTAATATCTGCAAATTCAAAAGAATTAAAGTAAATCACTGTAAACAATTATSCCTTTTATTTGTGTTTATCTTCGCTAATAATTATTTGCTAATTTTTTGCTCATTGATTGCCTTGAATGCATTTAGTAGGATTATCAAATCAAGTTGTTGAACGTGCATTTATTGTTTCTATTAATTGACACTATCCGTAAACCCATCGAGTGGTTGACAAGTCTTTTACCCATGGTGGTGGATATCTTTCTTGAGTCTTGTTGAAAGTAAAGATTTTTATCAAGGAAATTGCTAATATTTTGGAGTCGAGGAGTCTTTATAAATACTGGTGCTTTCCTAGTATTCGGCGGAMTGTGTTAGGTGGAAACCTGGGCTTGTAAGAGAATTGGATTGTGTGTRATGTTCCCTCAATAAAATATTCAATTTGTACTGTTAAAATAGAAAGATTCCTATGCCTTTCAAAAAGGTTCAAGATTATAAAGTGTCCATCAATTTTTTATCCAAGGCAAAGTAATGTCGGGCATCACAATCCAATTATTGTACAAAATCCATATGGGTTTCATGAACTATTAGGAGGGTCACTTAACTTCATTTGCAACTCCAGAAGATGGGGACCCCAATTTTCAATCACTCGAAAGATAAAAATAAATCAATAGAACAAGAAGGAGATAACGCATCATGACAGATGAATATMGATAGTGTATATATGTCAATTGTCATCTCCAAGAAAGATCATACAAAGTCAGAATTTCCATTTTCATGATGATCCAACTTTCCCTTTGGACTATTAGTCACAATGTCAAGATTGTAAAGCACTGGAACCAAAGTGACCGAGCACAAGAAAACCAGCACTGGCCCAAAGATCCAAAGCAGCAGCGGGAGAGCAGCATAGAACAATCTGTTTCCCACTGTGTTGAGAGCAAAACCCTTTTCAAGCAGCTCAGAAACGTACTCAGAAGTGACAATTCCTATGTTATCTGGTGGACAGTTAATGAGGAAATTCACTTGGTTGATGAACCTGATTGATAGAGAATGACAAAGGAAAGAGAACAAGAAAATCACAAGGACAGATACATATTTCAAGGCCAGCATGAATTCACCATGACCACCAAAAACAGTGTCATTCAGTGGTTTCTTGATGCTGTAAGTACTGCTTACGATAGCAGCTAGACCAGAGCAGAGAAGGATTGATGTAGTGGCCATCAATGTTGATCCCATGATTGTGTTCCTCAGTGTTTGAACAGCTAGAATGTTTTTCTTCTCATTATCCTGCAATTTGAAATAAGAAGCAAAAATTAACTTTTCTTGATTTACTGCTAAAAGGGGCAAAAATGAAAAGAAGAAAGAGGTGTCAGACACTATAGATTCATCATTTCATATTGCCTTACACGATGGAGAACAGAATGGATGCCAAATTGTTATGGAAACTCATTCGCAGTTCCACAAGMATCGTTACAGAATTTCCACGGGAATATGCTCCAAATCCAATCATCAATGACATGATGACAGTCAAAATTTTTTTCCCTTTTCCTAAATATCGTGTCTCAAGTAATTACCATACTCAAATGTACTAATCATGCAGAGAATTCTATGGTCACTGTCGCTTCCATATAAAGAACCTTTTATGATTAAAATAGAACTGTCAGTACTCAGCCATAAAAACTGAGATTTAGGCAAATTTCCTTAGCAGTAAAGTGTTCATATCAGATGAATTTTCCCATATTAGTGGTTTTGGTGAGGATGAGATRTTGATTGGTAGATGTGGTTTACCATAGTCCGGTCTTATCAACTTCAAGAAAAGAAGCACTGCTGCTGAATATATACTTSTTTTACTGCCAAATTACATTCCAGAAACACAAACACTTAAATTCATTACCTAATAGTTGTGATCGAATTTAAACTGCTATAAAATGCACTATAATGGATTCTAACAACCTACATAATACTTAAGTTAATTCTCAATTGTGGTGGGTTATGACTATAAAATTAATCTCCACCGACTATGAAAAAAGAGTGAGCGACGTGAAATGCCACTACGTCAAGAAGATAACTTTTTAAAGAAACTAGAAAAAAGATCGTATTAAAATACGTTCGACTTGAAATAATAATAAATAAAAAATGAATCTTATTATTCTGAGAATAGATGTTTCGTATATTTTGAGAAACTAATCGAGTGAGGAGAACTCAATAGAGCAAACTGAGCAAGAAATATATCAGACGAGTTTGGTTTTAGGATAATGCTTCTGGTTCCTTCAGCATTATGCCTCAAGATATCGGACGTAGAGTGCATATTCTCACTATATACACATCTTTATCTTACTGCAATATATCTTTTCCCTAATATGTAACTAAACAAAGTTATTTAGAAACTTTCTCCATGCATGGTGCATAGAGAAATGGATTGTAGCTGCAAAATGAGAACTGCAAGTAGAGTATTTTGCCATATCGGGTAACCTATATTACCATCATATGGAGAATACCAAAATTTGATCTTTTCTAAAGTAGTCTTTGTGCATAAAAAAGTAAATGAACTCTCTCAAGAAAGAAGGAAAGAAAGATGGTGCAGAATGCGGTGCTCAATCAGAGATTATAAACATTACCTTCATTATTGCCGACACCCAAAACCGGCGGCCTTTGGCATTSGTCCCGATGATGGTGGTGAGGGGTTGGTTTCGAACCTTTCGCCATAGCCATAAATGATAACTCGTGCATATTAGAAATCCCAGGGGTACAAGAATAGTATCAAGATAACATTTCCTCCATTCCATCTTGTTCTTGCTCCTGCTCCTCCTCTTCTCTGTCTCGCACGAAGTTAGTGTGAATTTCTTCGTATGTTCGTCGTGAGAGGGGAACTTGCCTTGAGGTCTTTCCTCTGGTTGGTTTGCAGCTGTGTGTTGATGTGTATATATATAGTGCAAGAGAAATGAACATAGACTTGTTTGAATGCAACATCCGAGCTCGGAAGGAAAGGAGAAATAAAGGCAACTCCCACTTTCTTATTGGAATTAAATTATGGACATGTTCTAATCATGTGGGACTTTTTGCTCRTCGTTGGACTTCATGGTTGCCTCTCGTGTCCACCTTACTTACACTTTTAGGCTTTTTTWATTTTAATTTTGAAATAAATAATTATTAGTTAATRATAAAAAGTTTAATATTCATTATAYAAYGTCTCTYGAACTGAATATCRATTCAGACATTATAAATATTACTTTTTTATTGAGAATATGCACCAAATTATGAAACCGAAACCATGGTAATGACCTAATTTGAGGAATATACAAGGATGTTATTGGGAAACATTCTTATTCGGGTTTTTGGCCCGAAAGCATTAACCATCTTTACCACATCRAAATCAACACGATGGAATATGAATCATATCATGGCTAGTGACATTTACCTAGTAAGACCACATTTTTGTGTCTGGCATCAAGAAGTGATTGAAACGATAAGAATTTACAAAACGTAAATGTTAAATGGTCTAGTCTTGCCTGGCTCAATTATCATTATTAGGAAGATAAAATTAGCCTTTAGTTTTATCCGTTTCAAAAGGGAAATAATAAAAATAATTTTGCRTTTATCTTTACTTAAGAAAACGCACGCCTATGACAAGGGAGTCAATCTTATCATGTTACTCCCGTTAAGCTATCATTTTTGCTTAATGTTGAACAGTATATCACTACTTAATAAGAAAAAAAAAGTTCAAGAATTTAAAATAATTTAAAGGATAAAAATGGCAATAAACGTGTATTTTGAATTTACAAATTGTGATTTTCTTTTTAAAATTAAAAACATTTACCTATATGAGTTTCAAATACTAGAAGAAGCAATTTCCTTCACGTAATGTGGAGTAGAAGTCTTCGTGTTACATGGATTTTGAGGTTTCTTCAAGAGGCATATCGATTCAAATGATGATTTTATGATGACTTCTACTTGATTAGTAAAAAAAAATCTAGGGTTCATATCTAGGATTTGAAGAAGAAATTAGTCCTAAATAATTTTTATTCTTTTATTGAAAGAAATTAGTAATAGAGAAAATTCATATTCTTTACCTCCATTAGGCCTCCTAACTTTTATGAGCTATAAAATGGTATTCTAGAATAAGAATATGCCTATTCTTTTTTTTTTTTTTGCCCCCCTTGTCTAATATATATTCCCTCCATTCTAACTTAAACATTCACATTTATATTTTTGAAATGTTGCCTGAAAATAAATGAAATTCATAATTTGTCTCTCCTCCTAAATCATTGGTCCAGGGTCCTTGGGAACTACTTTTTGTTTGCCATTTAGCATATACTCCCTCATATTCTTTTTAAATGATGTTTTCGAAGTTGTATTTTATTTGATAATAAGTGACTTTTAATAATTAAAAAAATAATGACATTGTTTCTCTTATTTACCCCTTAATAATGAAATGAAATCTTTGAGCAGTAACTGTAGTGATTTTCCAATACTTTTTATTAATATCTACGACAAAAGCCATCAAATTTCCAATGAAGTTCTATGGGTTTCTCCCATTTAGTAAATCCATAGAACAATAAACCCTTTTCATTTATTATTTAAATGTGAAAAATAACTCCATAATGAACAATAAAGACTCTCCTCAACTTACTTCAAACCATTATGTAGACATTGCATGGATTAAAAGACACTTTATGTAAAATGGACGAAAATTAGTAATTTGAGTATTTTAGCAAGAAATAAAGCCCCAATGGTAAAGGGAGATAGTGAAATCTGAGTTGGGAGAAAATGAGAGGGGTGGGGTTGGGTTCTCCACGACATGCCTTTCGCATGGGGGTAGCCTACGTACTATTTAGTTAATGCGCAACCGTTTCGTCCCTATTTCAGCTTCAGTTACGTCTTCTCCTAATACCATTKCCCCTTTACACGACATRACAATCATATAGTGCCATACACGTGTGACTAACTTGCTCCTAGATTGCACCTCCCTTGCCTTTCGCTTACCGTGCACTCTCAATCTTCTAATATTCTTTTATCGTATTAATAATAATACGATATTTATTTTTCTATARCAAATTATACATGTTAGAGCCTTTTAGGACACGTGATCGGGAAAAAAACATTTTTTTAAAAAAATTTAAATTAAATTGTTTTAAACTATAATTTAACGTTTCTACGATATTCTACTAATGAATTTATAGAAAATTATTTATGTGAACTATATATACCTCGATTAGTGTTTTGAAGAAGATGAGGGAAAAATGAAAAAAAAAAAAGATAATGGAAAGTGATGGAAGAACAAAAAGGATTTTTTAGGAATTGATCATAAAACTCAAAAGGAAAACAAAAATTGAAAACGAAAAAGAAAGTTAATTGGGAGTGTTATAATAATGGGAGAGAAAAAGAGAGAGAAAATTCTAATTACGTTCGAGATAAGTCACGAAAGGAAGTTTCTTTTATCATGTCTAAACAAGTCAATTCAAGACTTYCAATATGATCCACATAAACCTATAAGAAGCACCCTGTCGATTTTTAGGTGGACCAGAATTTTTTGTTCAATGAACATGATGTTCTTTAAAAGGTTACGAGGTTTGGGTTTGTAAATAAACTAATTATATATAGGAAATGAAATAGAGATTCATCTGTTTGCTTCTCAGGATGTGACTTTTTTCTGGTACTTTGGTAGTGGCATAGCCGCATGTTTAATTAGTAGTTTTGGAGATTAATAATGGCTAGTTCTCTTTTTAAATAAGATTTCAAGATTAAATCTTGGGAATTGGTAAATATCGTTGGAAGAGCTTTGCTCTCTTTATACCTTCCTTCTGAATCGAACTCAAAATAAGCGAATAAAAATTATTTAATTTCGTCATTTCTTATATATCATGTCATTTTCTAAAATGCGAGCATTATAATTTAAACTTTTAGATCAAAATTGAATTGCATATTATGTATTGGCATCATCAACGTGCCCTCTACGGGTTTTCCTGTATCAAATTGGCAACATTGCTTTTCCAAGGGTGACCTTGYCCGGAAACATTAGAAGTTAAGAACCTTGAGGCTTCTCTCCCCTTCTCTAACAGTATGAATTAAGTGATTGAGTCCAAGTGGATGGAGACATTTGAAGGGGTGTATATGTACGGAAAAAGAAAAGGAGGAAACATAGTGATAATATGATGCAGTGATCCATTTATGTTCTTTAGTGAAAAGAGGGAAACAAACTGAGGAAGCAAAACTAAATGGTGTGCTGCTGGAACACAAGTCCACGTCTATAATCAACAATAGCATGCGTATAATTTCCACTAGGCATCTCCTAAAGTGCCGTTAGTGGAACTATGTATATTGGTCCTCATGCATATATGATATTCAGTCTAATAAAGAAYATAGAAAAGGGAATAAACAAAGCAGGATCTTCTATGAACCACATCGAGAAGCCTCCTCCCCTCCCCCCCTCCCCCCACCCCTGTGGAGCAAACTGTTCGTTTAATTGAACTCTTGTGAATCCACTCCTGTGTAGTTGCTTGCAGAAAAGAAGCAGAAGAGCATACTGCAGCGATTGTGCCTTTAAGAGTCATCATGTGTTCATGGGACAATTTATAACATAATGCCAAAAAAGTTTCTTCAGGTTTCAATCTAAAACTTGTCTGTCAACTAGAGTCCTAGACTGCTTGCTATATCAACAATGCCACTTCCTTTTTCCCTGTCCAGATTTCCTCCCAAAGTCTGCTACAATGTTCATCTTTAAGCATTAAGCCACATTGGCAGCCTCCAGACAAAGATTTTGGCATTGGTAATGAGAATTAGCCTTATGATTAGTGTAAAATACTTGAGTGGCTACTTATTATTGTCTATAAGTTAGGTATAGAGTTGACTATTTTATTTGTCATCTTATTGAAAGTTGAATAGTGGATGATTAGGTTGTGTCTTCCTTGAAAAGGGCACTTCTTTAGTTTTAGGTCATTTAGAGCCAAAAAGACCAAAGCATACCGTTTCATTTGTCTTATGGGGATACATTTGACTCTTATGTATTGTTGCACAGTCAACAAACACAGGATGCAAATCTAAATTGCCCTATGACAAGTAAAAAGGAATCCATTTACTAAATTGAGAACTTCTTTTTTATTTTTTTTTATATATCAATTGGAAGAGAATATGAATTAAACTCAAAATATATCCCTCGATGTGAAATGATTCTGAACAAACTCAATCAGTCACCGAAAGTTTTCCAAGTTTTGTATATGAAAATTATATTGAGTGGGAATACACATGTTCTTCCCTTGCAGCTGACCTCATTTGTTAGCCCTTAGAACTCCAATATAGTATGGGATATCCCTTCTATCCACCCACCATTCATGTCCTAATATTCATTATTCTAAGATTCTTGCATTTATTTGCTTAAACAAAGATTTCRTGATCAGCTACTATCTTGTCCTCCCCCCCCAATCAAAATTGTCCTTACAGAGTTGATAGCTTATCCGCTAATTAATCAATGTTGTTTCTTTTTGTTTTTGTGGACATTTTTGGGGTCCATTCCATCTAGACGTGGATTCATATGAAAATTATAAATCCACCACCATATCATACTAAGGAAATCATATCAGACACRAGGCCCAATATAAGAAAAAKAACTCGYCAACTATTCRAAGGYCATATAATGTATGTGTAYATAATATAAATTTACRTATAGAAATGCGCMRAAGCCTCTAACCGTRCCACCATAGGCCCATTCCCCAACAAAAGGAAAAAGCAAAGGAAACTAACAAAACTTGGTTGAGATCCTGTTCATCATTCACCAGAAGAATCTTGGCGGCAATTTCTACTCGTGAAAGAAAATTTAAGTTACTTGAACTTCAAGCTTAAAGAGTTAGCTCCTCACCATCATTCTGATCTGGAAATGTGACACATTTAAAGACTTTGCAGTTTGAGCACAGTATGTATCCAACCTGTGGTTAAGACAAGCCACACTCAGCATAAATGACTAATGTGCTGATAAGAACTGGAAAAAAAGAAGAGAAAACGAAGGTATAGGTATCCATTAACCCTTGAAATTAATCAACCAATTTTATTCAGTGACTAGGATTTGCTATATAGCTAGTATATTTGACTATTGAGCAAATTGTTCCAGTCTTCCTGGATTAGCAATATCTGGAATTTTCATCTTGGAGGATGAATGAGGTACCAAATAATACTTCCCCAGTATTTTACATTTGACTTCTGCTGTTGTGTAATATATATGTACCAGGATTTTGCAAGTGCTTGACTTGATATAACAATGTCAACATAAATGTTAAAAATGAACTCTTTCCTGTTTTGACTTTCTGGGGCAAGCATGCATGGTCGACTGTTATTTAAGAATAATAATACTATTCATCTACTTGATTTCAACAGAGGATTCGTGTGAATGAAAGWGTAAGGAAGAAATGCAGCACKTACAGCTCTGCAAGATGGGCAACGACGGTATATCCTATTAGTCTCAGATTTCACATTGGTTTTCTSCCCTTTACAAAAATCACAAATTAACCATCCTCTTCCACTGCAAGGTTCGCACATAATTCCTGAATCAACCTGTTGGACATATAAAAATGGATAAAGAGTGAATAGCTGACGTTATAAGAATGCAGTTAACAATAATATTGCCCCGAAAGAAGGTGAATTGAAGACAGTTTCACTCAGATTGTGGAGGAAAGGAGACRTATAAGGATGCATCTGTCTGAAAATATACSKAGACAAAATCATATAAGAACAGGCATTTAGATTCTATTCAGAAAAATGGTTTATTTAAATCTACAGATCAGGTGCTGAAAGCACAACTGTGCTGTAGTACCTGAAAAGTCAGCACTCTCCAGGATCCACCTTCAAGTAGGTTTTTAGTTTATCTGTGTCATTTCCGSTGTASTTTTTTTCTTCTTTTCCCCTTTGAAACTAGTATCTCYAGGATAGACTTGAGGTAASTTAACTCTTAAGAAATTTGTTTATTTGTGTTGAGAAATGATTTAATAGATTAGAGAACTTCTATAATCTCCAAATGGTTCTTAAAATCGTCTACTAAAATCATATTCCAAATTYATTTTGAAGTCAATTTAGGTAGTCCCTGAASAGGACTACAAAATATTTTTGAAGTRAACCTTTTGATATAAATGTTGATAATGTATGCTTCATATGACATAAAGAACTGATTATGTGAATTGTGYTTGTACCTTTTATGTCAGAKTATGGTGCCGAAAGCAAACTGACATGYGGATATATCCTCAAATTAGTCTAGGTGGAATTTCGGACCTTTCTTCTTTTTCYYTTTACCTCCAAATATTGTAATTCTCAAACTATATTTTCTGCTTTCAGCAAGATTGTACCTAATCTCATCAAATTTCTCCAAAATAAGAAAAGCCATTTAAGTTCCATCTAAATGATAAAAAAATAATGTTCACAGAAGCTGAACCAGCTAGATCGTGTACCAAGTCTCGTCAAATAAGAAAAAGAAAATTATCATAAAACCTGTTCCATTCAAGTTTAGCGTAACTCAATATAAAATAAACAAGACTGTTCAAGCAATGTGAATCAGTCATAGACCAGCTTTTTTAACCTTGATAATCTCCATTGATGCCCTAAACAACCTTAACTAGATACCATCCTGGAACCGCCTTGGTGCACTGTTAATTTGTTAATGCTTGGAACCCCGTTGATGCACTGTTTTATTTCGTTACTAACTAGATATCCATCATCTGGACACCAATTTATGACTGATAATTTGTGAATATCTGCACCCCCTCGGAACTAAAKTAAACTAAATATTCTGAGCTATTAAATCATGAACTAGAAATACCTAGACTAAAGCTAGATTGCAAATCATTGCTTGACTTAGAACTGTCCAACTCTYGGACCCTTCCATGTTTTGCATCAGAAAAGCTTAAACTAGATATATTCTGCACTCAGTACTAAGAGTAACCAAGATTGTCTGCCTTTCCAGTTTCCTCCATCCAACTGATGCAAGACAAATTCGCTAAAATTCCCGCAATATGTCCACTATCAGTTCCCTCTTCTATGTAACAAAATTGCTGATATTCAGAAGATCAGCATCAGTAATTCCTAGTCTTTTCATTAATTACCGTATTTGCTTAATTGTGTGAAGTTTTGTCTATCAGATGAAGCCAATTGGTGAAATGTTTGAGCACGCATGACTAATGGAATTACCCCCTAAAAACTCTGCCAGCCTAATTACTGTCAATAGTTTATCATAGATATATCTACAAGTGGAAACAACCAAAACACAACTCCGGCATCACTGATCAAGTAGACCATTTTCATGCTTTATTTCATTTTACAATCTTCCATGTGTGATTGTGCAGTMCTCATCARACAATGGCAAACARTAATCACAACTATAATGACATCTGTAGTTACCTGCTGCTGCAATGGCGCACACCAAACGGGTGGCAAGAAATTCCGGGATGCCTTGAATGGAGCTAAAGGAAACTTAAGCTCCACAGTACTACCAGCAACCTTGCTCAGAGTCGCGGAAAAGGCCATTGTTAGACCAACTCGTCTCCACATTCACGTCAAAGCCCACTATCCATAATCTCCGTAACTTCATTGTCAACCACCAAATTATTATTCAATAAAATCACCCTCTATCCTCCCCAAACCACGAAATTGCCACTCCACATGTTTACTATTTGYAGGTGAACTGCCCCTTAATTCTTCCAAAAACCACGAAATTGCCAACATCACTCTTCTGCTTCAAATTCATATTCGCTTCCTTCAGAAACATCGATGACAACACAAGAATGGGAAACTTGATCATCTCTACCCTGGTAGTAATAACATTATTATACGCATCTGTTTTGGTCTTTTCACTCAGACCAAACCCACATTCATACGACCCATGCGTCAACCGGATGGATCCACGGACTCTTCGATCAGATCAAATGACGGTGGTGATCAACGGCTACTCGGAGCACCGGATCCCACTTCTCCGGTCGATTGCCGCCACCTACTCTGCCTCCGCAACAGTCTCATCCATCGTGATTCTATGGTGCAATCCATCCACTCCATCTCAAACCATCTCTGAGCTCTCCCATAATCTCTCCCTGTATTCCACCATTAACGCCCCCATTCACATCTTCCGCGAAGCCAGCACAAGCCTGAATTCCCGATTCTACCCTAGGAAATCAATCAACACCCGCGCTGTCCTCATCTGCGATGACGACGTAGAACTCGACCCCAAATCCATCGACTTCGCACTGAACATCTGGAAATCCAACCCTCACCGTCTCATAGGCTTTTTTGCAAGATCACACGCTTACGACTTGTCAAAAAAATCATGGATTTACACGATCCACGAGGAGAAATTCTCCATCATWCTAACGAAAGCAGTGATAGTAAACAATAATTACTTATGGGATTACAGCTGCGGAGATGGAGAAGCAATGGAGAAGATGAGGAAAACCGTGGATGCTGCACAGAACTGTGAAGATATTCTGATGAACTTCGTGGCGGCGGAGAAGACGAATGCAGGGCCAATATTGGTTGGCGCAGAGAGAGTGAGGGATTGGGGAGATGCCAGAAATGAAGGAGGGATAGGAAAGGAGGAGAGGGAGGTGGGATTGAGTAGCAGAAGAGGGGAGCACAGGAAGAGAAGAGGGGAGTGTATAACGGAGTTCCACAGAATTGTTAGGAGAATGCCATTGAGGTATAGTTATGGGAAGGTAGTTAATTCAGTTGGTGAACAAGGGCTTTGTGAAAAAGGTGGCAAATTGGTGTTCTGTGATCAGCAGATCTTGGAATGACTGGAAATCATAATGTTGGAGGTTTAGATAGTCAATGTAAACTTTTGTGGTTTTATGCTTTGCACTTTATTTAATTTCCAATTTTATGCTTAATGTTCTTTATTTAACCAAATTGCAGATGTATGTCATTTATACCTTTTTTTTTTTTTTTTATCTTAGCTTCTGTTTGGCAACCTCCTTAAATTTTCGATCAGATTCTTAATTTAATAAGTGAAAATATTTTTTAATAGGAAATTCGATTTTTGGTATTTAAAATAGGATAAATGATAAAAAATAAAAAATCTATTTTTTAAAAAACTGTCTTGAAAATGATTTAATACTTCCTCTCAAACTCCTCATTTACACAATAATAATATTTATTCTTTCTTTCTTCATCTTTGAATTACCATTAATCTTGACGGGAATGATAATGGAATTTTTTTTGATTTTTTAATTTTTAATTAAATAAGAATAAGGAATTTATCGAATATAAAATGAATAAATAAAATTATTTATGAAGTGAAAAAGAAAAAAATTATAATAATATAATGCATAGTAAAATAAAAAAATATACTAAAAATTATCAACTGGATTAAAGAAAAAAGTAATGCACTAATCTGTTTACAAACTGAATTAATAGAGGAGAGAAGTTTTAGAAAACCTTTGACTGTGCTATTTCAATTTTATCCCTAAATTCTTCGTTACATTTCCTTGTAGCTCGCAAGCAGAAGAAAAATGGTAGATGAAAGATATAATTGTATGATAATTGCTTTTCCGTAAAAGGAAAGGAATAATTGTAAACTCCAAATTTGTCCAGATTTTCTTCGCCGCTTCTAGTGGTATTTTTCTCTCTTCTTCTCATTCTTCCCTTGGCCACCTTAACCCCACTGCCACAGTCGCCGCAAAGATTGCTAAGATTTCAATACAAAAAHGCCTAATTTGATGTGCTGAAGCGGAGTGTAATAAATCAGACGTAAACGGAGGATGGCAATGGAGAAGGAGGGCAATTTTCGCTGTGTTGAGTGTGGGTTTCCAATCAAAACACTCTATATTCAATACTCACCTGGAAATATCCGCCTCATGAAATGCGTAAACCATCAATTACTCTTTCTCTTCTCACTTTTAATTATATTTATTCTCTTTTTGTTAAATTCCCGTTTGTTTTTTGAAAACTAAATGCATCTGGTAGGAAAACTGCAAATCGGTGGCTGACGAGTATATCGAGTGCGAAATCATGGTAATGAAGTACACAGCATAAGTGAAAAGTTAGATTTATTATTTTTTGGTTAAAAAATTGAACGTCATTTTTTCTTTTTTTTTACTTTTCTTTTTAACAATGTGTAGATTATTGTGATTGATTTGATTCTACACAAGCCAAAAGYGTATAGGCATCTGTTCTACAATATGTTCAGCAGAGATATTCTTAATTTTGAGGTAAACTTATTTCTTCAGTGTATTATACCCTTTTGCCAAATGTTTATGTATTTTTAAAGTGGGATATTTATTTTTTGTTTCCATTTTCAGGATCTCCTCTGGAAAGTATCATTAACCTTCTTGATTTTTGATGCTTGTATCCTTCTGGTTGTGTCGTCTTCCTTATTAGACGTTTTCTGCAAGTCTATTATCAGCCAAGAAAGAAAAATTGTAGYGAGTCTATCTTTAAATATCATTATTGGATATACATTTTAGCATGTTATACTTTGTGCTGAAAGGTTGTAACATGCTCTAGCCTTCTCATTCAGTASTAAGATGGTCTTAGCTTTTAAAGACAGAATGTGGGTATTAAGCGTGACTAAAGAGGAGTGGACTTCGTTAACAAGCTTTATTTCTCTACTGCAGTGTTTTGGAGAGGTTTGCATCACTCAACTTGAAATACCTAGAATTTTATTTTTTTGGTTTATATTTTAGTTAATAGAATGGATTGGCATCTATTTTAACTTCCATRAAATGGTTGCAACTTTCATTGATGTTGCAGATCTTTTTAGGTGTTATTGTTGGGAATCTCTTCTTTACATCTATTTTACTCTTTGGTTCTGCAAAGTTTCTCAATGCTTCATCTGTAGGTTTGAGGTAATCAATTTTCAGGCTTCTTTCATTCAATTTTAAACAGTTGTCTATCTTATGCATTCTCTTTAACTGCTCATTTCCCGGTTTTGTCCCCTATGTATTTGATTTAGCTGAAGAAACTGAGCTTGAGTGTGATTATATGCTATTTTTAGCTTGATMTTGTGACGCCTTTTTTTTTCAAGAATTTTGTGGATTCTCTTTTTACGAATGCTTTTTATCAAATTTGGTAAATTCTTTACTTGAAATGTGTTTCTTTAATCTAATTACTTCTACTAAAGGAAGACATCAGCAGATCTGTTTTCTTCTGTTTATTTATTTTTCGTTATTCTGTTTGGGCGTACTTATATTAGCTGGTCTATATGGTTTCAGAAATTTCTAAGTTCACCAGAAAGAATGTTTTGCATAGAGTTTATTTATATATGATTCTCTGAGAAAGGTTGACTTTCACTTTWGCTGAAATATGTGATCTGGAGTTTTTGGGTACATCAGAAAGAATGCATTTCTAATCTTCACGCTGGAAACTGTGGGCTCATATTTCACTCTTGCTTCATGACTAAGGTTAGAATGTGGTGTCTTACCAAAAACTTTAAGGAAATTAAGCAATTTAAAGTGAGTAAGTTAGTRGATGGAAATCAAATTAAAAGGATGCTTAACCATATACTAAACATATGACAAAAATAGAGCAGACTAGGCTTGGCTTCACCTATTCCAGTTGTGACAGACTTGATCCCTGACCAAGAGGTTCGCCCATATACTCCACTCTCTCTCAGGACTATGTTGATCTTTTTCTGATGGCATAAGAACTTCTCCATGCGTTGTTCAACTGTTTAATGCGTAACTGGAATTGTCCTTAGATGCTGAAACTCCTCCCATGAGCCTCATGCACCAGGCAATAGGTTATGGTTTTGACTAACTTTCCTGTCCGCCTGGTGTATTTAAAAAAAAGAACTTTTTTTTGAATAAAAAAATCTGTTGCCTGATCTAAGGTAGAACGTGGCAACTCGATGGACAGCTGAATTACTTGATAGTGACTCATCCACATATACTCTTTCTTGTAAGTGTTATTAGTCAGTTCTTGGACTCACCATGTCAGAGGTCATTGAGATGCAGTAGTTCGAACTGTTAGGTATATCAAGAAGGCACCAGGTTTAGGGTGGTTTTATGAGGATCCAGGACACTTGCTGKTTTTGGATACAATGAAATGCACTTTGATATCGTGCTACAATTGGTGGCAACTTTTCTCTTGGAGAAGTAAGAAGCAGAATGTGATAGCTYGATCTAGTGCTGGGGCAGAGTACAAGGCAATGGCTCTTGGGATAGGTCAATTAATTTGGCTAAAGCATCTGCCTAAGAATTGAAGTTTTGTGGGTGCTCTTCTGTGAAACTTATATGTGATAATCAAGCTGCTCTTAACATTGTTCCCAATCTAGTCTTCCATGCAAGAACCAAACATATCAGAGTTCACATTCATTTCATAAAGGAAAAGAGTGTGTCTGGAGATATCTTTATATCCTTTGTTGGTTCAAATGATCAACTAGCAGTTATCTTTATTAAACCTCTTTGAAGTTCCCAAATTGATTATATCTTCGACAAGCTTTGGATATTCTAGATATTATAGATATGGTTAGATATTGTGTGATATAGTACAAGATTGTACTGTTGAAACCCAAGATTCTCTGTGTTTATATACATGTGTGTGAGATTGTACAACACACTTCCACGAAACACTATTCCTCTCTATTCAACAGTTCTATTGCACACACAGCATCTCTATGGGCTTTAAGCTTCTGCAGAAACTAGCAGCTTTGTCATGTATTTTTCTAGATTATTTTTAACACTTCTAAAATTTTCATACCGAAGAATATCATAYGAGCTTTATCTCTTGACCGTGCAGGTGCAAGGATGCAGTACTTGCAATTATCATATCAAGCTACTTCAAGATATTTCTTGTTGCCATGATGGTATGTTCCATTTGTGACGTGTTCATAAATTTTAAATTCTTTTTCATTAAGTTGTATTTATTCCCCAAACTGGCCAATTAGTGAAAAGAAAAGTTATAATCTTGACATTCACAATTTATGTTACAGGTTTGGGAATTTCCAGCTTCTGCGATTTTCATTATTGACATGTTTGTTCTATCATCCAATACAGTTGCTTTAAAAGGTATGAGAGAAGCTCCTTATATTGTCCAGATATTGATCCTTAAATTTGCACAATTATTGTTTGCATTTAACTTTGTCCTGTGTAGGGTTAAAGTTTTACTTGATTTTGGTCTTGGACAAGAATATACATGCTTGTATTGGATCTGACTACAYGAAATATCTTTTCATTTTCTTATCACCTGCAACTGGACTTGTTTGCTAATCAKAGTAAACTGATTGTACTTCAAAGAGTTGAAATGCTCTATGAGTCATTTGATGAAAAAATAAAATAAAATTATAATAAGGAATAACAGGAGCGGGTACCATTTTATTTGGCACAACAGGTGAAATGATGCACAGCATCACCATACTGCTCTTGGTTACAGAAATAATTGTTCTTCTATGGTCCGGAACAAGTAAATGCTTGTGCTGGTTCTGGCTACAAGACATATTTTATTTTCTTTTCAGCTTCAGATGAACTTTTTGCAATCACAGTAAACTACTGTGTGTCAAAGTGTTGGTTGGCCCTTCAGTCATTTGATGAAAAAYAAATACAAAAAGGATAAACRAGAGTTGGTACCACTGAATCAGGACAGCAGGTGAAGTAATACACTCCATTATCATACAGCTTGTAGTTACAAAGGGATTATTCTCGTATGGCCCAGTTCACCTCCCTATGGTATTTTGGTACTGGGAATTTCAACCCCTGCAAAACTCCTGACAGCCACAATAATCCTGTAGTCAAGTTCTTGTGCAGTTCTATAGTTTGTCTATAAATAGCTTCTCCTTCTGGTCAAATTTAAAGTGTCCAGAAACATTCTTAATTGTTATTAGATGACCTGGAGATGAATTCTTGTAATYTTCTTGTTAATGGATTCTCCTCCTGCCCACAGTCCAACTCCATCTAGCATATCACATCGAACTGAAGTAACCTGTGCATGTTCTGGACTTGCAAAATTCTTAATGTCCTCGAAAAGCTGTTTCAGGCATTTGTAGTGCGGAAACCTTTTTCAGGATTGTACTCTGCCAAGTTAATCCGAGCTAATTTTCAAATCCTACTACCAACTTCCTTTATTAGAAGTCTTAAAAAAGTTTTGGAGAACTGATAGACAATAAGTGCAGAGTAAATGGCTTGGGATTTTCTCTCTTCCTTTGTGTTTGCATAAATAGTTGTTGCTAGTTAATGGATGGAATTTCTTTCTACCTTATTTCCTTCTTCCAGTCAACTGATCTATCTTTCTTTCTGGACCAGTGATCACCAACTCAGATAGTATTAGATGCTTAGCAGTTTGCGTTGCTGCATTTTTGGTGAAGTGCTTAGCTAGTCATGGGCTCAGGACTCTGCATTGATGCTCATAATTTCTCACTAGAACTGAGAAGTGGAAGCTTAAGCAAAAACATAACAACCTCAGTCAAATACATACCATGTAACGACAGTAGCTTATACCAGATATTAGCTGCTGGAAGAAAAAGCGAGCCTGTTTTGAAGTATTCTATGGGAGTATAAGATATTTTTGTCAGAATTAAGGACACATAATAACTTTGCAAATAAAAGCAGAAATTCTCCATGTCTCTACATCTCATCTTCACTGAATCTACTAGCTYTATATATTCTTGCAAAGAGCTCTCTGCCRGCAGCATATTCCATGACGATTGCTAAATGTGGAGTCAACAYCACATGGGGACAAAGTTTTACATGTAASGAAGTCTCCATCTTGCTTAATTCTTTTACCTCACTCACTGATTATAATGTGTTTTTGGTGATTCTATGTCCAAAAGCTGTATGTAGGCAATAGTTGACAAACAAAGTTCAAAATATGAAATTGAATCAGATTATTGAACCCTTTAAAATATATTAGTTTGTGGGCAGTTTGATATGATTTTTCTCGTATTTATTATTCACAATTTACTTCAGATCATCTCACATGTGCAAGAGAATTAGCAGCTTCTTCATTTTTTTTTTTTTGTGAGGGTGTAAATGGGATCTTTGTATAAATATTAACAGAATTTACAAAGGAAAGTTAGATCATTACAGAGAACTAGCCTTCGACTTGGCTAGTTTGATATCGGAAACTCTCTTTCTGATAATCAAAGCCGTAATGGCCATAGAAGGGAGGATGAAACAGTTATCAAACAAGATTTTGTTATATCAAAGCCAGATGAAATAAATATCTACCCTAAAGCAAATAGTCCAATCTCTGCTACCTCTAAGATTGCCATCAATCCACGGGAAAAACACCTGTTTGGCCGCCATGGACTCCCGGACCCAAAAGCAATCCCGCAAAGAATGTAAGCGGGATTTGACGAACTTGTACTATTAGTACAAGTTAGGGAGTCTAAAATAGTAACTTTAAACAAAAAACAAGGGGCCTTGAGTTTGCTCTTCAAGCAAGCCAAAGAATAAGAGGMGCGAATTTATGACAAACAGTACAAGTTAAGGAGTCTAAAACAATAGCTTTAAATAGAAAAGAGGAGGTCTTGAATGTGCCTCTTCAAGCAAACCAAAGAATAAGGGAAGAGTGAAAAGGTCCCTCATATTTCGAGATTCTACTCCAAATTGATTTATCAGAGGAAGTGGGGTGAATCTCTACTTCATAAGCTCCCCGAATAGTAAAAGCTCACCTAAGCAAGTCGTTCTCTAAAAAATAATCACGATTAAGGTAGAATGTAAATTCATTACATCCAACTCCAGGAAGCTACTGTCGAATTYCTCCCAAGGAAGAGATCCAATCAGCTGCTCAATCAAAACACCACAAGGCAACCATTTCTCAAGCCAGAATCTAAGCCTCCTACCATCACCTACAAAGCATTCCAGGTTAGGCTATGCTATACAATAGAATTACCACCAGTTCGTACTCTTCCAAATATGAGATGTCAAAGTTCCACTCTAGCCACTAAACTGGTCCCTAGGGAGTCCCCTTACCTAGATGTCAAAAGTCTTGCCCAAGGAGCCTTCGAATTTCTTCAATATATTCGAGAAAAGTATAAAATGAGGGCGGGACTCACAAATCTCTTCATCTACTATGAGGAAGGGTGCCCCAATGATCTGTCCCTTACATTCTCATCAATTCAAAAAAATGGACCAGTACAGATTGCACATTTCACACGAATATAGAAGGTTACACCTATATCATTTTGGCTCATATTGCGTGCAAGAAAAGGTCTTCTATGGTATCCAGAATTTCCCTAATAAAATGCAGTTATTGGTACCGTCTAGACCATATTGGATGCAGACACAATGTTTGCCACCAAATTGGTGCGATATCGCTAAAAATGAGCAGGGGAATAGATCATGCTACATGTTCTTTTCTTCAATGTTAGATATCCTCATAGCTGTAGACTGATTAAAAGTTAAGACTGACTCTATTGATCGTGGAAGGTGGGCAGCAGACATTTTCTTCCATTTTAAGGTCAAAAGAGATTCTTGGTTTAGGCATCCACATATCCCCAACCTTTCCCATATGCCTGTATATGGTTTAGGTTTCTGGTCGGAAAAAGAAAAAAAGAAACAAAGAGGGGAAGGCTTAGCTAAAACTTTGTCCCTTCTCTTTCTCGAGCTTCCGGCATCTTATTAGCAATACCACGTCCTCTTTATTTTCTTTTAATGCTTTTTTTCCCACCGGCTTTACTCTTTTCTGGGAATAATTTCAATTTTCACCCTCAAAATATTGCACTTTTGACATTTTCCATTCCAAACTTTACATGTATTGTCTCCAAATGGTCATCAGGATTCCGAATTTAATAGAAGAAATGGCCTAATATCCTAAAATTTTCTTGTTGCTTGTTCATATAAATGAATGTTTCTTTGTTTATTAGAGAATCGTGTGATCTACTAATTTGAGCAATTTAACCATCTCAACTTATAAAATGAGAAAATTTCGCTCAAATCATGATTTGCTATGAATTATCTCTCACATTGATGACATTAGTTGTGCAGTTTAAAGCTCTGTTTTTCTTTTAAGTCTTCTGAGTATGGTTTCTCAAGTCATAAACAATGATTTTATACACAAGTGATATTAGGAAAATACTTTAGGACAGTAAAGAAAAGTATGATATTGCTTGTAAGAAGACGTCAAACTCAAGAAACACTAGATGGTGGTTACCAGAGGATATTAATGAATATGACTTTGTTTCTCCTTGACTATGACTGATCATAATTGTTTTGCTCACAATTCTTGTTGATTTCAGATTTGGAGTGCAAGATAACTATGTGTCTCTTTCTTGGGATGGCCAACCAAAAGGAAAGAAAAAAGCCGACCAAAAACATCTCTTTTAGGCAGAGTTACGTCTGGAATCAGGTATTCCAGACCAATGAATGGCTTTCACCCTTACTAGAGAGCAAGAAACATGTAAACATGCGAATGGTTTATATTTCTTGCAATACAAATCTGTTTATTTGGGACAATTTGATAAACCACAGGTGTAATATAAAGTAAACCAAAGCCTTCAGCACGACTTGGGCACCTCAGGTCCTCAGTCTTCTGCCTTAGTCAATTTGATTCCTTGCGGGTCTAATACTTCATGCTTCATGACTTCATATCTCCCTTTCTACACCTAATTCTGAGTATGTGATATTCTTATTTATACAGCTTTATGTCTACAGTAATTGCTTGTACTCAGTTTTCCTCATCTATCAAACCGTAGAGGATAGTTGTGTGCTCAATTCATTACTTGATGGATGTTCTGATCCTCCTCTTTCTGTCATCTTTTGCTTTTGTGACTACAGAAGCTTTTGATGTTAATGACTGCCCAACCATCAAATGCAGTGATGAGTCTCCAGTTATTCAATTCCCTTTTCGAGCAAGTGAACTACAAATTCAACACTGTGGTCTTCCTGGCTTTGAGATTTCTTGCAAGCAGAACAAAAGCATCATTCATTTTCGATCCCATGGAGTTTTAGAAGTCAAGTCCATTTCGTATGAGAGCAAAAGTATAAGTCTTCTTGATCCAAATAATTGTGTGCATGAAGTTTTCTTGAACCTCAATCTCTCTGGTACTCCGTTCAAGTATTACTATGTCCTGAAAGAGTATAGATATCTCAATTGTTCGACTAAACTTCCAATTCCCTTCACTCAAGTGCCATGCCTAAGTGCTCCTGGCTTTCATGTTTATACTGTAGAGCCATCTTTACCCATCCCAGATTCTTGCGTGTCCCTCAAATCAATTGGAATACCCTTTCCATATAGTCCATATCTCTCTGACAATACTTTTGGTCTCCGATTAAATTGGGATTCAATTGATCAGGTGAACATTGAAACTATAGAATCGCATCCAGATGTTCAATCTGAAACGGGGAGCCTGAAAAGATGGATCGACGTGATATATTACAAAGGTAATTGATTGTTTTTCCAACTCTTTTTTGAAGTTCATATGCAACAGTTTAGATGTGCCAGTAGTAGATGATCTTTTCCCAGCGCTAAATCTTGTATTATACTGCTAATTTTGCTTCTGCAATTCTGTTTTCTTTAGCCTTAGGCTGTACCATGTTCATATTTATGGTTATGACACTAGCTTTTCTGAAGACCTCTTATCTTGAGGATGATGACGAAAACAAAGAACAGAAGAAGCCAAATGCCATCGAGGCCCAGGGATTATTAGGAGACTATGAGACTCTCGAGCCTCCAAGCTACAAGAAGGCTAGTATCCAGGCCTCGATTGAGCAGGGTCAAGCAACATCGGAACATGAGCAGTGTGAAATGCCTCAAAAGTGAAGGTTCCCAAATGACATATGCATTGAAATAGCGAAG